>JAQMYJ010000004.1:4209686-4220491 GCA_030014305.1 Clarias laeviceps | reverse complement strand
TTTCTTCCTATTGCCATCTCAGGGAGTTTTTCCTTGCCACTGTTGCCGTCACCCTTGGCTTGCTCATCAGAGACATTACATTCATCATTCATTCACTCATCTCATCATTATCTAGACACATTTTTCTCACATACACACTTCTTTCATTTTTGTGAAGCTGCTTTGAGACAATGACCATTGTTAAAAGCGCTATATAAATAAATTGAATTGAATTGAATTATAATAAAAGATGGTTAAACAATGAAACTTCAGAATATTCTAAAAACTGGTCTTTGACCATTGCACTCTCTATCTTAATGATATGTTAAGTGAAAGTACAGGAACTTGTTGCCGTGGTGATACTCAAGCGGTTAACTTACAAAACTGATGACACTCAACAGCACCGCCCCATAAATTTAGGTTTTATTTTTATATATACACACGGTATATATCGTTTAAAATCAATTCCAGATGATTAAATCACTAATTATGCCTCTTTTAAGACTAAATGAATAGCAGGGAAAAATTTATATTCTTAAGGCTTAAATTGAAATATGGTACAAGTCTCCTCATGCCTCATGATTTTAATAGAGCCCGAGTAAAATCTTAAAGTCTTAAATCACGTAATAGTGAGCAATCTCGTATTAAACTGTGAAATTCCCTGTAATTTCAGATGAGGCCATAGAAAAATCCCATGTCTCAGCCAAAGCACTAGTATTTTATTTAACCAGGCAACACCACGCATTATTATATAACTAAGTTTTTGCAAGTCAAAAATGATCCGGACTGATACGGTTATCAGTTTTTTTTTTGTAAAATACTAAAACTTTATATTAAAACTTCTGTTGGTCTTATCACCGCTTTCCTTTCAAAGCCCCGGTCTCCCCGGTCACTGCTGTGCAGGTGTGAGTGTTACATCAGTTCATTTATATCTGCGGTGCGATTTAAACAGAAGTGTTTTGATATCTGCAAACACTGACTAAAAGTTCATTAAAAAAAGAATCCTGGAGATTATTTTTGACTCACCCTCGTCAAAAATAACTAACTCAGATAGAGTTTAGACAACTTTTAAATTACTGGATCATCATTATCACACATATATTGTGTTTATATGTATATAAACACAGACACACATGCACTATAGTAATGTAGTGTTGTTTTTTTTTTTTTTTTTTGTAAAATACTCAGCTGCAGACAATATTTATTCACAACAATTTTTATTCACAACAACCTTCGCCACAAAAAACGAACAATCACAACAACTTGGAGGCAGAACGAGTCTAAATGGAGGTCCTAATTACCACTCCATCAATTCATTAACACAAGTAAGAATGAATAGTCTCATTAGCAGGCTAGTGACGGCTATAAATCATAATATGAGAAACCTGAGTCTGTGCTCGATTTCCTAAAAGAGCGGCTGAACTTTAGAACGAGGAAAATAAAACACCTCAGTCTGTACGGTAATTTAATCTTTGAAAATCCATATCGTAATGGACCTGAATTTGTCCCTAACATATTAGAAACGATGGCTATCAGGGTGAAATATCATGCTCTACAGAACCGAAAACCAGCGGATGTTTCCTAATTCCATTTAAACAACGAGACAGAATACAATCTTGTACTTTTATTTGGGTAACAGCTATAAATATAAACAGTACATCGATATTGTAGGTTGGATAGCGTTAACCATTCACTGAATTTACAACACTGTTTATTTTCTTTATTTTACAAAAGCACAATGTTTTGTTGATAATGTAAGTGTAAATCAATAAAAGTAGACCCTATATGGATTTAAATGATGTACTAAGCTCATGTGTATGATTAAAAAAAAAAAAAAATTTTTCACTGTTATCAGAAATGCAATTGATCTTGTTAGTGTGATGGTCGACCCCAGAGAATTACAAAATTGTGATAAACAATTTAATTGCCCAGAATCTATACCCTAAGATAAAAAAATTAATAAATTTAAAAAAAACAAGGAAATGAGTCGTTCCGTTAAGCAATTCTGGGTTAAGGAGTTTGCAGGACAGAATAGTTATAACATTATCAGCTTGTGACTCAGAAACTGACTCACGCTGTGTGTTAAAACATGGGATTTGTGGACTGAATATGTGATGTTAAGAAAAAGCTACGGTGTGGAAAAGGTGAGTTGGAAATTCGGCACAATGTATTTTTAGTAGAATGCACATACAGTAAGTGCCTGCGTTACGAATTTCCGCAGATATAAACAGACCAAGGTTCGACTTCTGGTTCAATCATGGAAGTAGCTCACTGCAGTGCACCAGATACCAATATTTACAATTATATACTGTACAATATTTCCAGTGTGCAAGTGAATGTATAAAGTCCAAAGTCCAGTATATTGCATGCGTATGTGTGTGGGGCTGCGGGACAAATGAGTCGGCCTCTCCGGTTTCAGTGGATCAGTCCAGAAGCACAATGATAGAAAAAACTGCCTTTAAACGAGGTCAGCTGACCCCACTGTGTCACGGGGATTCCCCTCGCAATTTGGAGGCGCCATCTCGCGAGAGTTTAATGCGGAACCAAAACACCAAACCTGTGTGGGTTTTTTTATGCTTTACATTGTAGATTTGTGTCAAAGATGTATAAAGACTCACTTTGTCGGACTTGTGAACGAATTCGACTTACGAACATGCTCCTGGAGCGGAACTTGTTCGTAAGTCGGGGAATACCTGTATGTATAAAAGTTTCAAATAAATGTAACTTTTTTTTTTTTGCAGTAGTTGTTGCTCTGGTGTTTCACTCAAAAAAATTTTAACTCATCTGCTAATAGAATCACAGAAAAGTCAGGAGACAGGATTCACCATACTTTAAAAAAAAAATTTAAAGCACTAATCACTATTAACATTATTCCTAACGTTGTACATATGGCACTTAGTTGCAGCCGTATTTAATCTTTTTAAATGAAAAGTAAACGAGTAATGATCTTATCCAAGAAGAAACAGAGATGCTAATTATATACCTGTTGAATGTTAGAAATGTTAGTCAAACATAAAATTCTATTTTATTTCACAATAATAAACTCAAAATATTTACCAGGGAGATGTGTGTGTATACACACACACACACACACACACAGTATATACTGTAAGTCCACTTTAAAACAATTTGAGACATCTCAAAACATTCTAGATTCATAGATGTTGATTGGATCATTTCTCGTTTTACTGAGGAGAAAAAGGAGACATTTTTGTGTGACATCACGTTCATTGACGTCAGAGTAAATCTCAGTGGATATGCGTGTTTTAATAAAGAAGATTAAACCGTTTTACATCGCACAAGTCTGACTCAAATATACTTAAGCATTTACGGACATATATTCGGCTATGTATTAGGTGGAGAAGCGTTAATGTGGTGTAATCAACTCTCATTTTGTACAGCAATTAAACCTTCCTTCTGTCCAGTCATATGAAGACATAATGAATAGAAATATTAAAACGCTTTACTGAAGGTCAGCTCGATGTGATGAAACTTGATGAAAGTCTGAAAAAGCCAGAGACTTAGGGCTGGTAATCTAATCAGATTAATAATACATAATACATGTTATGTGGAAACGCATGTTTATTAGGAACCTGTCGGTCACTACGGATATTTTCCATGTTGTATTTATTTACTAAAACCAGCGAAGAATGAAAAGCAGGACAAGGGAGACGTGCCGAGTTTAAAAAATATAAAATGGAAATGCATGCAGCGTCGCTTCAGGTGTGAAATCTGCAAAATGGAGGTGCTTAAATTATGTCCAAGACTTTTCACTTTTTTTTTTTTCCCAATACACTGTGAACCACACAGCTCTCAACAGCGAAACATATGGTCAGATGCGGCTTTTTCCTTTCTGTTCAGTTTCATAAATCTGATGATTTTATATGTATCATTTCTTTGCAGTTAAAAACACGAGTATTTACATTAATGTTGTCTGTATATGTATATATGCAAAACTTTTCCAGATTTATTAAAAGGTCTTATTACTTACAACTGTGTGTCACGTAAGATTCGATTGAAAAATATTAATGCATGAGGGTGAGTTAAAAATTATCCGCACTTTGGCTGTAGAACTTGAAAGACAAATACATAATTTTTCAACATAATCTTCCTGCTTTTTAATACATTTTGTGTCCATCTGTCAACAAGCTTTCATATTCCTTCATTAAAAACAATGTTGCACTGCTGTCTTCACTTCTTCATCGGAAGTGAATCTTCGTCCTCATAGTTCGATGAAGCGAGATCAGGAATATAGAGAAAGGACGCTTTTACACTGTAAACCCAAGTTTTTGCTGAGTGTGGACAGAAGTGTGCAAGATCACAACGCACTTGAATATCAGTACTCTTTGTTTAATCCAAAGTTTAGTCTTCAGCTCTTCACTGTAACGAGCACTGGCGATTGTCGAACCTTTTTCCTGATGGTGTTCCAATACTTATTGAGATGAGAATCCCAGAAAACTGTAAGCGTTGATCAATTTTCCAGCTGATGGTTTTGACTTTTGAACTTTTTCTCGGTCCGTGATTGAGGATGTTTCCATTCTGTACTCTGACTTTTACTCTCAGGCTCATAGTGATGAATCCGTGTCTCGTCACCAGTGTTGATTCTCTTTAAGAAACTCTCACCTTCATTAGAGTATCGTTGCAAATCGTGTTAGCAGAAATCCAAACGCTTCTGTTTACGCTCTTTCTTGAGATGTTTCCGCACCAGGTCCACCCACAGATCACAAAAAATAAATTAATAAATAAAAATGACAAAATCACTACACGCTGCTTTTCTTTCACAAGTGGGCCGTCCATTTTTGCTCACAACGCAGTTACAAATGAACTGAAGTAGCATATTCACACCTGCACATCAGTGACTGGAGAGACGGCAATCTTGACCGGAAAGTACTGATAAGACGGTGCGGAGCATTTTTGGCTCAACCTTGTATTAAAAATTTCATATGCTGGCCAAAAAAGAAAGAAACAAACAAAAAACCCTGGCAAGATCGTATTTGTTGTAAGGATTGATTTTTAATTATATTAATACATTTCTACTTGATTTTACTGCATTACTATACTGTATTTATTACATTTGAAACGTACAAGATGTGTGTGTCAAAGGTTATTGTTTTCTGTCTATTTTTTTTCTGTTTTATAACTCTTTTTAAATTGCTTCAAGTCGAAAAAAGAAAATAAACAAACCAACAAACAACAAAGTACTTTTAAAACCCAAAACATTTGATTTCCGTATTTTAAACTAATACAGATCTCAGCACTCATCTACAGTGTGTGTGTGTTAATGAGCCAGCTAAAATAATTACGTAATGCAATTTTTATACTTTTATTTCACTCCTCGTCTAAACACGCTGTTTCAGTGTCTATGTAAATGAGTACTGCTGAGCCACGCCCCTTCACAGAAGCGCTGAGGAACAAGCCCATAGGGAGGGGTGTATTCTTATATGAGATCACAATAGGGAGCGAATCTAATTGGCTTATTTAATCCCGACAAACACACAAACAGATGAAAAAAAAACAAAAAAAAAAACAGGAATCTTTTTGTCTAGTTTAGTGTTTGGGCGCGCGCGCGCACACACACACACACACACACACACACACACACACACACACACACACACAGGACTCCCATCTAAATGTCTAAAAAAATTTAGACATTTAGATGAATTATATTATAATATTATTATTATGTGAATTATATTATAATACGTCCCTTTTACTATTGAATAACCTCGACTTATAAAATAACCTATTTTCAGTTTATTTATTACCTTCTATGTTCAAATTACAATTTATCATATAATCAATTGTGTAAAACGTCCAGACCAAGCAACAGGGTTTATAAAATAGACATATATGTAATTTTTAAAGGTATAGGTGCTACTTAATATACAGTATCTCCTCCTTTACCAAAAAAAAAAAAAAAACTTATAAACCAGAAATCCCTGTCCCACTGCCTCGCTTTCTATTGGCTCACAAGATGACCTTTTTTGAATTTGAATTTTAAAGCTTGTCATGCTAAAGAATAATGACATCACGAAGCCTTCGCAACAACTTATCAGAAATTAATGCATCCCAAAATGATCAAGGGGATATGCATGAACTTTGGAAGCCATGACGGAGCAGAGATGATGCACATGTTTGCGTGTCACAGTACAATTTTAGCTCACCTGTTATAGATGAAGAAAAAGGAGAAGCAGCGGGGACAGCAGGAGGAGGAGGGGTTGCAGGGTCAGCTAGGGTGGCACAGGGGGCAGTTATTTCCACACAAGGAGGAGGAGGAGGAGGAGGAGGAGGAGGAGGTTTGTGAGGGAGAGGAGCAGAAGGAACATGATGGGGAAGGGGAACTGCAAGATCTGCTAGAGGACAGGAAGGAGAAGGAGGAGGATTAAAAGCAGGTGGAGGAGGTAATAAAGCGGCGGGTTTCAGCAGCAGTGGGACGCTCAGAAGCAGCAGCAGCAGCATGTGCAGGTGGAGTGATAAACTCACCAACGGGTCTTGAGGGACGAAGCGGAGACGATGGAGACACGGGTTCGGGAATCGGAACTGGAGTTCTGATCGACGGTTTCGAGGGTTCTCGCATACGATTGATGACGTTCTCTGAGAGCTGCAAAAAGAAGAAGGAAAAAAAAGGGAAAAAAAACAGGCAGATGGATGTTTAAGTAGGATAATACGCTGAGTACCCGTGATAAATTACATTGCAATGCGTTTTTCTCAGTTTTCTCTAATGTTGCTGCTTTTTAGATCGTGTAAATACATAAATACAGCCAGTATCCAGTTTCATAGAGTGAAAAGTTTTCAGCAAGTTAAAATGAAACATCAGTGTATTCGGGAGAAACAGGAAAACATTCGACAAAAATCGATATCGATATAAAATACCCATTTATGTTAAGTGATGCTCAGATGGCGTCATTATTAAACCTGCCGTGAGAAGCTTAGCTCTGGTGATGTTTGTTTTCTTTCTTGCTTGTTTTTCCCCTCCTGATTATCCATTGTTTTAAAATCCAAACGACGTTAGTTTTTCAGTAGATTAAACAGACATAATGTCTTTGTGCATTTGAGGTCATGATATTAGTCAGAATATCAAAACTTCTACACTTGAACACACTGTGAATTATTCATCTTACACCAAACGTAGCACACTGGTTAAGACGTAGGAAAACTCATCAGAAGGTCATGGGTTCAAACCACAGCACTGAGCCCTTTGAGCAACGGTCTTGACCCTCGATTGCTCAGATCTGCCATCTCATTTTAATGAGACATTAAAATGTAAGTCATTCTGAATAAAGTTGTCAGTCAAACACCGTAAATAAAATGTAAATGAATTTTAAAATTAAATTAAACTTCTTAAAAAGCTAAAATCAGAAAGTCAACTTTCTGATTCACATCACGTTTGAGGTTTAATTCCTCAAAAGTTTTATCGTTTTCCTTAATCTGCACCGGCCGTTTTGCCAACGTGATGAGCTGCCACAAAACAAAAGCAGCTCTTTCACTGGTTTAGAAAGTAGAGCGTCTGAGCCAGTTGGCACCATTGAAGTATTGGCATATGATTACAATAAGACGTTTGCACCAGAGATGGAATGATTGCAATTTTCTTGGACGATACGGATTTCCAGTTTTTATTTTTATTTTTTTTTTAATGTTCGACATGCCAATAGTAATTTAAATAAATAAAAATAATAAACTTGTCAGCATTCCAGAATAATTTCATAATTTTCTTTGAGGAAAAATTAAAGATCTTCTTAGGAATAAAACAGACTTTTTAAATAATTTTGCATTTTTTTTTCCAAAAATGCAAAAGGTTACAGGACTGACTATTTTACTGCTCAGATATTTTTTGTACAAATAAAATTGAACATTGAGGGTGAAGGCTCTCACGTGCTTCCTTTCCGAGCTTTATAAACCGCTGCTCACGCGCCGTGAGGGGGCGGGAATAAAGCACAGCCTCGCATGATTGGCTCATGCCGAGATCAACCCTGAGAGCTCGACCAATCTTCTTCCCCTAGACTCCTGAATACAGATGGTGTTGGTTGGGTTAGAACTCATGATCTTCCAAATCTCAGGACCTCGTGCACAAGGAATCGTGTATATCTGAGCTCGCCAGTCAGGCCCGATCAATCTAAAAAACATCCGATTTCCGTCTTTCTGTGCAGCTTTAATATTTTACCCATTACTTCTGAAATTACATGAAAAACCTGGACTGTTTTTAAAACAAAAGACAATTTTTTTTTTATTTGCTAAATTATATCATGATTTTTCGGGGAGAGTGAAATTAAATTAACACTACTTTAATCATACTGCATACTTTGAGCAAATCAAAATTTCATACATGGCTTGAGAAATAATTTTAGTTTAATACTCCTGCTCTAAGTCTCCAGCTGTTACCTAAAGATGGTAGTGTTTAAAAAAAAAAAAACCACAAACACTCATCGTCAAAATCTTCAAGTATCGTGATAACTTTTTTAAAAAGTTGAGTTTAACAAGTTTAACAATAAAGGCGATATTTGCATTTTGCCTGGTGGTTGATCTGAAACTGGTGTGAAGATAATTCAAGAGCACAAAAACATACAGATCCTGAAGATCAAACCTCAGATCTGCTGAAACACACCTTTACTGACAGTGACCTGATTCAGGACAGACTGAACCTGCAGTCATTAGCACTCATAGAGCTCCGGATTAAACACAGCTGCTTTATTTAAACACTAACAGGACACTGACTGCAACAGCGCAAGCTCATTCACTTTCACCTTGGTTAAGGTTAAAATTACCAGCAGTGTCGTATAACCAAAGTGTGTGACCCTCACAACTCAGAGCAGTTTTTTTTTTTTAGAAAAAAAAAAAATAATAATAATAAAAGTAAGTTATAAGAAAACGTATAAAAAAATGTAATCAATGCATTAAATTTTTTTATATATAAAAGTTTTATAAAGTCTGTGGTTTTGACACAAAACAAATAAATAGTAAAGTAAAAAGTAATAATTGAATTAAATAAACAGATAGACAAATACATAAATAGGTAGAAAAAAATAAAGTCGATAAATAAAGAACTAAGATAAGTCGGTAGTTAATTCAACAAGCAAACAAGTAAACAAATAAACAAACAAGTGAATAAATATTCAAATTAATTATTAAATAGGAATGTAAGCATGCACGCAAGTAAATAATTTAAATTCTAAGTAAGCGAATGGTTGATTAAATATATAAATAAGCTAACTAATAAACAAAAATTTTAAAATGAATAAATGTATATATTAAATATCGACAATATATAGAAAAGTCCACATGCTTTAAAGTGGTTTTGAGAGCAGTGGTACCCTGCAAAAACAAAAACAACAAAAATTATAATAATAATAAATCTGTCCAAGAGAAAGTTGACAGCTCGTGCACAAACTGTTGGTCCTGTCACGCGCTCGTGCGTCCCCTAATATTTGGCTACTTAGCTTAGCTTAGCTAAAACCAGAGGATTTAACTCGAGAGTTATATAAACACACTGTTGTTAACACACAGGTTTATTTGCTGTGAGGTATGTGTGAGTGTGTGTGTGTGTCACTCTCTCACCCTGACGCCCTTCACCACCGTCACGTTCTCGTTCTCATCCGTCTCGAAGGACACGCGGCGCGTGCTGTTACTGCCGCCCATTTCTCAGCGTTAAACACACACTTACACACACACACACACGCTGTCAGTTCATGGAGGTCTTACACACAAAACATAAAGCAGAACAACAGTTCTGTTGTTGCTATGGCAGTATGAAGTTTCTCATCCGGGTCGTACGCGCTCCACACCGAGGCATACGCACCCACTTCCGGGTTGACGCAATCCCAAGTAGCCTATCAGGATGCTTGGTGTTGCTGCGATACCAACAGCTACTTCCGGGAAACCGGTGCATTTATTTTTATTTTTTGGTTTTGCGAAGGCAGTGACGTCACCAGCACGTTGACAGAGCAGTGTGCTCTTACAGCCGTGGCCCAAAAATTTGAGCATGACACAGATATTAATTTTCACAAAGTAATTTTCAGTGCTTGTTTAAGATCTTTTTGTCAGATGTTACTTTGCACTATTTCACAAGTGTCAAAGGCTTTTATTGACAATTACATTAACTTTATGCAAAGAGTCAATAAGTGCAGTGTTGACTCTTCTTTTTCAAGACCTCTGCAATTCATCTTCAGTCAACTTCTTGGCCACATCCTGACTGATGGCAGCCCATTCTTCAGACTTTGTGGGGTTTTGTTTGTCCGCCCGCCTCTAGAGGGTTGACCACACATTCTCAATGGTATGAAGGTCTGGACCGTTTCCTAGCCACGGACCCAAAATTTCAATGTTTTGTTCCCCGAGCCACTTAGTTATCACTTTTGCCTTACGGCAAGGTACTCCATCATGCTGGAAAAGGCATTGTTCATCACCAAGCTGTTTTTGGATGGTTGGGAGAAGTTGCTCTTGAGGATATTTTTGTACCATTTTTTTTATTCATGGCTGTGTTACATTTACATTTCAGCATTTGGCAGGAATGCTGAAAAGTGTTCTTAGGAAAAATTGTGAGTGAGGCCACTCCCTTGGCTGGGAAGCAACCCCACATATGAATGATCTCAGGATGCTTTACTGCTGGCATGACACATGACTGATGGTATTATTAGGCTTAATTATCGGGCTGCCTAAAGCAAAGAAAACAACTAAGGAGCTTTGAAATTACTGGAAGAGCCTGTCAACACATTATCAAAATCTGGAAAGGATAGTTAGTGCTGTATGGTCAACTTAGCTCCAAAGCTTTGGAATAGCCTTCCAGACAGTGTTCGGGGCTCAGACACAGTTTCCCAGTTTAAAAGTAGACT
>JAQMYJ010000004.1:4131854-4149264 GCA_030014305.1 Clarias laeviceps | reverse complement strand
AAATTGGTTCGAATAAACCAGCTTAATATTTGATATGAATCTGCCATGAAATAGCCTGAGAAGCTGATATGGCAATACATCCTAATACAAACAAACAAACAAACAAACAAACATAAGCCCTCCTCCACCAAACTTTAGACTTGGCACAATGCAGAACACTTTGTCATTAGAAGTACTTCCCTCTCTCAATATTCTTCGAAATCTCCATTTTGAGTTTTATGTGAAGGGAATATGTACATGTTCTGCATAGTTTTGTGGATGTGTGTGTGTGTGTTTTGGGTTTTATGTATCTTTTTAAAAGTGTTTTATGTGAAACTTAATGTGCTGCCGTTTTGGCCAGAACTCCCTGGTAGAAGAGATTTGGATCTCAATGGGATTTTTTTCTTCCTGGTAAAATAAAGGAATTAAAAAAGAATAAATAAAATGCCGTCAGACAAGTATCGTTCTCCTGGCAACCGGCAAACCCAGACTCGTCCATCGGATTGGCGGACAGAGAAGCGAGATTCGTCACTCTAGAGAACACGTTTTCACTGCTCTCGAGTCCAGTGGTGGCGTGTTTCACTCCCCTGCATCTAAACCCATTGCAGGAAGTTCTCTTCACACTGTTCTTGAGATAATCTGAAGGCCACATGAAGTCTGTGTCTCAGCATCCGCTCACTCCGCTCTGTGATTTTATGTGTATTTAGTGGCAAGGACTGGACTGGTCGCACAGGTGGCGTCCTATTACGGTCCCATGCTGGAATTCACTGAGCTCCCGAGAGCGACACATTCTTGCACAGGTGTTTGTAGAAGCGGCCTTTTTTATACACCTGTAACCATGGAAATGATTGGAACACCTGAATTCAATTATTTGCATGGGGAATATAGTCTACAGTATCCATCAATCTGTCTGTCTATTTATCTGTCTTTTCTTTTTCTGTTTCTTTATCTCTCTCTCTACATTTCCCTCTCTATCTTTCTCTTTATTCTATCTATCTATCTATCTATCTATCTATCTATCTATCTATCTATCTATCTATCTATGTGTCTGTCTGTCTGATATCTCTCTCTCTCTCTCTCTCTCTCTCTCTCTCTCTCTCTCGTTCTCTCAAAAGTGTTTAAGAGGCCTCCCCGTGTCTAGAACGTTAAATGATGAATAAACGTTGCAGGGTTTCTCTTTTCCTCTCTCGTTCCTGCAGTTCCTCATCTCTTTCTATGTTTTATTACATTCATCTCTGGAGAGATGGAGGCTCTTTCTCTGTGTCTGTGTCTGTGTGTGTGTGTGTGTGTGTGTGTGTGTGTGTCTGTGTGTTCGTTCATTCGTTCAGGAGAGCAGTGGAAGGAAATGAAGGGAGGA
Source organism: Clarias laeviceps (assembly GCA_030014305.1). Taxonomy (NCBI): domain Eukaryota; kingdom Metazoa; phylum Chordata; class Actinopteri; order Siluriformes; family Clariidae; genus Clarias; species Clarias laeviceps. The sequence goes on along the minus strand of JAQMYJ010000004.1, from coordinate 4,147,928 downwards.
GAGTGGCTGTGGAGGCAGAGAATGAGTAAATGGGTTTGTCATCACTCCATCAGCCGAGACGAGGAGTTACCCAGCAACACACACATACATACACATACACACACACCTCACACATGTTAAGTGTGTTGGAAGGGACTGAAAAACCACATGGAGTCATCTTTGACCCCTCTCAGGTTGAGCAGAGGTTCAGGTTTTATTTTTCATTTCGTATTGATGACATGTAACTAATGGATTGAGTATGAAGTCATGGAAATGTGGTTCTGGTGGTAATCCATTAAAACACACACACACACGGCAAAGCGGGATAAAAGGCATGGATAAAAGTATTTAAAGGTCAGGAATGCTACGGGGTGGCGTGAGGGGAAAGAGGAGAACTTTACTGTGACCAAAATTGATTATTTGTCTGCAACAGCATGTCATGAAGTGATTTATTAGCCATTTTACACCGTAAAACACACACCGATGATTGCAGTTTAATTACAGACGGCATTGATCAGGGAGATACTCTGGGGAAAATAGAGGTGACTCGGAAGAGGTGGCTGCTGCCATAAATAAATAAATGAAATAATTTTTTATTTTTATTTTTATCAAATTCGATATTGTCTGATGCTCCAGGTATCGCTAGCTTTAGTCGACCAAAGAATGACACGGTGCTGAAAAACGAAGAAGCCTTTATTTTCATCGTAGTGTACAACAAAATTAGCAGAGCAACTTCTAAAACGGTGCAATTTAAAAAACTATATACATTAAAAATAAAATAAAACAGTAGACGGCACACAGACAGACTACGGTAGAAGAAGAACATTGTTTTATATGCTTGATGTCGTGCAGTATCTGCCGAGCTTTAAATACAAAAGAAGAGCAAGTTGGATTGTTTTTTTGTTTTTTTTTGTTTGTTTGTTTGTTTGTGTTTTTGTGCGTGTTTCAATTTCTACAAATCTCACAGTTTACACTCAGCTGTCACTGATGGCTCTTAATATAATCTCTCTATTAGAATTCTCGTAAAGAGAAATGAGTTTTTTTTTTTAATTTATTTATTTTTTACATTCAGTCAGTTGTATTACTTTTCTCGTATTCCTTCTCTCATCCTCTTTTTTAATGTAAACGACAGAGACAGCTTGGCAGGCTTGGTACGCTTCTGATGATGATGACTAAGCACCAGCTGCCTCAAGCTGTATGTACAGTAGATCAGCACATACTGTATAGTGTCGTATACACCCAGAGAAAGACAAAAACTGATCTCATGTCAGTGACGAAATGGATTATGATAAAGGAGGCTGTAGTGGAGCCGGTATCACTGTGGTACGAAGATAAACAGCGGTTTCAGGTGAAGAAACGCCACGAACACGAGACCTTCAGGTAAAAGATGTGAGGCTTTTTCCTTTCATGTTCTAACTTAAGATGCATTTTTTATTAGTGTTTTATGGCAATTTTATTCATAGCAGAAAATGGTGCCCCCCATCCCCTTTTTGGCTGCCAATACTATCATCACACTTTCATGTTTTAAAGATTTTAACCAAACAGCCATATCCTCCTAACAAAACTTGAATCAAAACTTTCAGCCAGGTGTAATTGAAAAATTACATGTGGCTGTAATGAGTAATGGGTAAAAGTGCACCATTTTCAGATTATAATGAGGATTCGATTGGGTCCTGGGATCAGGAAACGAAACATATCACGTGGAACAGCTCCAAAATTGCGACTATGTTGAAATTAATCATGTCAATCCAAAAAAATAAAAAATATTCAAAAACTGCTTAAAATAATAATAAACCCCTATTAAAATACATGGGGATTTCGAGTGCAGAGACAGTGACTTAACTGAAAAAAAAAAAAAAAATCTCTATTTCTCTCTCACAGATTCTCCCTCATTTTTGCCCACACCTACACAGAAGTACAAAAGTTCAGCCAGTTCTTCTACAAAAAAAATAAAATAAAAAATGGAGGCGGTTGGTCAAACTTACACAGGGACCTGACTCAAAACTGATTATTCTCATAGAAATGCATAGGACTTCTTAATGTAAAGAAACAAAATTTTCTTAAAATTGCTTCTATGAGCACATTTTTTTCTTTCTTTTAGAGTATACAAGACAAACTCCACATGAAACATACTTAAAGTCTTCTCCTTCAAGCAATCTAATAACTTAAGCTGTAGCACAAACAGTTCCCAAGTTGTCCGGTTCAGAATCAGCCCAGGCTAAAACATACTCTCTCACACACACACACACACACACACACCGGACTCAACGACTGTATAAAAGCTTATAACTCGGGAACCGTGCGGGCTAAGAATTAATCGATTTCAGATTTTTGCATAGGTGAACAGTTTTATTTGTATAGCACTTTTGGACAAAAGATGTAAAAAACAAACAAACAATCTCTTCAGGAAAATTCTGTAATTAACTGATTAGGCCAGTATTTTACTTGTAGCTTCCTCAAGGAGTTTCTTTTGTTTATTAAGACATAAAGAATTGCATGTTATGTAAAACTATGGAACAGCCTCTATTTCTTGGTTCTCTTGTAGATGATTGTCTTGAAATGATTTAGTCAAAATGAAAATGCAGTGCTGAGAAACTGAAAGAATTTTTTTTTTTCTTGAAAATTCCATAAAACATAATCTTAAAAACATTTTTTAAAAAAAATAGAAAAAAGGTTTACCTCTGACACTGGAGACTCCTTCCACAAATGGTCCTTAGATGTCTTTCTACGCTTTTTTCGAGATTGCATCTTTGTGAAGTATTTTTTTTAGTATTTGTATTTTTCACTGTTGTTACTACAGAAACGGTCGTGTGATTTGTTGTTGCGCTACTGTCAAAGCTGATGTTATAGAAAAAAAAATCTGACCAATCAGGACCCTGAATTCATCAGTGCAGTGGTTTCTTATGCCTTCAACAGGACCAGGGTTTAATGAGGTTTACACTAATTATTTTTGTTTAATAAGGCAGCAAAATGGGTGGACGTATATTTCTGGCTCTGAGGTATAAACAGACAGTCTAGTCTACTCTTCTCGCTCCACCGGATGTACTGATGATCTCCGGTTTAAAAGAAAAAAGCTTAATGAAACCCTGTCTTAGGTGAGAATGAGTCACGGGCACAGCGGACACGTTCACACGTCGATAACCTCCTGTTCGTCCAGTACTTAGCCGGGATCTTGTTATCTTTCCCTCTCCCTTTCACTGCCTCTCTCACTTTCATTCTGCTTCTCGTCCAGGTTCAATCTGTCTTCCTCCGTTTCCCCGCCTGAGAGAGGGAGAGCGGCATGATGAGCACTGACCTTTCAGCACGAACAGGGAGACATGACACTTCTGGGTGGAAGGATGAGAGAAAAACGTGATCAATTTTCTTTGTAGGTCTCCTCCCGAGTCCTTCTCGTTCTCCTAACTGTGCCCTGTTCGGTCATTTAAAAGACGCCTGAAGGTTTTCTTCTTTTAAGGAAGCTGAGATTGGTGCCTTGGCTCGAATATCTTTATCTGTGTTTGAATTAAACACTCACTGGGTGTGGCTTAAAGCAGAGGTACTTCCTCAAGTCTGTCTGGTGAATTCTGGCGCTGATGGTTCCTCAACCATATTTCTCAACCTCAGTTACATCACTCTGGTTTTCTTCTCAAGATTCACACTGTATTTTATAATATCTAGCAGGCTAGCTTAAACTTTTGAGACCCGTACCAGGCAGGCACTAAGGATGAATAACTGAACATCATAAGTTCATTTACAATCATTTGTATTCTGTTTCATCCCTACTCTGTTTATGATGTTGTGACCTCGTATAATAAAAATGGCCGTGGTGGTTTCTTATTCCTCCCCCGTCTTGTCGCTCAGCTCTACACTTCTCTACAGAGGTGTAGCTCATTTACATAGACACTGAAATAACATGTTTAGAAAAGTAGTGACACAAAGGGAGATTGAGGTATGAAAAAAAGCTATTAACACACACTTTGGGGGAATTCTGACACCTGTACTAATTTGTTAAAGAAACAGTAATATGCAGGACCTTTTAAAGAAGGAAAACAAGGTTTTTATAAGATGACTAAAAAACTTTGAGTCACTTTTTCTAAATTACTTCGGATGTCTATCTGACAAACATTTTTCAATATTTTTTACCTCATACTTTTGAGTCGTGTGCCTGATCATTTCTGATCCAGATGTCTGTGAGACCAGAGTCCAGGCTTATACTGTGCCTAATGAACTGAGAACATAAATATATTTGTAAACACAAGAGAAGTTAAGTGAGGAGGAGGTTTAAGAGATGCTTTGAACCGCAGGCCTAAAGCTTTATTCCATCATTAACGCACTCTGACTCAGTCAGGCTCCTTATAGCACTTTCATTTAAGCACATTTTGAAGGAGTCGTGTTGACTCTCTTCTTTTTGTGCGCAGTTCAGTCATTGTTTTTTTTTTTTTTTTTTTTTTTTTTTTTTTTAAATCGCTTGACATTTCATGACTCATAGGCTCGATGCGACGTCTCGCTCTTTCACACTGATGCATCGATGGAACAGAGACGTTTGTGAGAATGTCACTGGAAAAGACACACCTGAACTTTTGAGTGTGTGTGTGTGTGTGTGCGCTCTCGTGGTCTGAGCAGCAGAACAAGATGAACTGAGAACGAGCAAGAGAGCGAAAAACAAAACAAAACAAAACAAAAAAAAACACAAGGACGTTACAAATGATCCATTCTGACAAGTTGTTTAGTCGTAGCTTGAGCCGCATTTCCTTGGAGTAACCGGTCTGATGTCTTTTCCTCGCATGTCAGTGCTACTAAGACCCGTGGGTGGAAAAAAAGCTAAATTGCCACTCCGTTGGTGTGTGTAAACAACAGACACATGGCAGCTAAACGCATTATTGTGCTTTAGTCTAAATGATGTATTGTAAATGACTTTAGTCCGCATCACACTCGTAAGACTCGTGAGAGTTCCCTGCAGAGTTAAATAATTGCAGCAGTGTGTGGTAAATTTCTTTCCGTCTTGGAGCACTCGAAGGCCCACGCTCCTCCATCTCTCTCTCTCTCTCTCTCTCTCTCTCTCTCTCTCTCTCTCTCCTCAGGCTATTCACCCAAAGCCTGCTGGATGTCCTTTTGAAAAGTGCAGCTCTCGAAATTCATTAATTACGGCCATAATCACGCATTTTTTGTTTTGGCATGTGTGTGTCTCTCAAATGACTCGGCTTGTGCCGGCCGCTCTAGGAAGCGGCGATTGGAATTCTAATGCTCTTCTAATCTCGCTAATGAGAGTGTTTGAATAGAAAGACTTCAAAATGGAAGAAAATGCTTCATGAATCATGGAGGGCGTGTATTCTTTAGTATAATAGGTTTGTACAATAGATCACGAATATGTATTTGTACATACAAGGCTGTTCCGTTCTTGAATGGAATGGAATTGTATAATATAGCCCTTCATCAATAGACACTGTCACACGGGAACTTTATAGATACATAAGTTCTTGATAGAAAATTTCCAATATTTAAATATAATCCTCAAAAAGGCGGCCAGAGACTGTGGCAAGGGAAAAAAAAAATTCTCAGAGCTGAAATGAGAAGGAAAGATAAAGATCAATGCAAGGTCCTTCTCAAACCTTTTGTACTATACAGTCAAAAGAATTAAATTGAACATTTCGGTATTCAGTACTCGGTAGTAATAAGACCGAGATGTTTCTCTCGCAGCTGTATTCGGGCGACGTCGAGACAAACACATCAGTCTGTGTGTAAATGTGGTGAGTCATTATTTGATAATGACTAAAGTGAGACACGGCGCTGGGAGACTCGACCTGTTAATCACACAAATTGTACAACACATTATGGTGAGTTAGCTAAATTTATGAAAATGAGATACATTAGTAGAGTTCAGAGCAGAAGCACATTTACAGACGCTGCACCGGAGGATGTGATTTATTTATTTATTGCTCACTTTTTTCCACAACCAGGATTTCATTAGTCACACGCAGATGATTCCTGAGGTGCCAATTCCGGCTGGTATTACTGGAGAATGTTCCTGCCACTACTATTCAGTACCACGGCTACTTCTGCTGTTGAATACTAGCACCAATCTAGTACTGCTACTACTAAATACTAATGCACAGTACTTAGTACCATTACTACTACTACTGCTGATTAACAGTAATAGTCTTTGTTGTAGTTGTAGTCATAATTTTGGCATATAAAGGTTACTACTGTTACTATTTAAAAAGTTGATTAGTTAAATATCCATTATTTATTTATCTACTACTACTATTTATTTATTTAAAATATATTTGCTATTACTAAATAATACAAAATGATTTCACTTTTCTTTTACTTACTTTATTAAGACTAGGGTTATTTAAGAAATTTTTTGACACATAATTAATTAATTTATATAAATATATAAATAAATAAGTAAAAAATATATTTGTTCTTTCACAATTTAATGTCTTCAATATTAATATACAATGTTAAATAAAAAAAACCATTGCATAGTAAGGTGCGTCCAAACTTTCGACTGGTATTGTGTTATTACTCCATACTACAAGTACTATTATTAAATAGTAAAATATTGTTACTTCTACTATATTTATATATTGTAGTCGACTCCTGAAATTCGCGGGGTCCTAGACTAACCCCAAATTGTGAAAAATGTCAGATTTTGGATGTGGTGTAAAAAAAACAAAAACAAAAAAAAAACATTGCCTATAAATGCCTTTTTTATTTTATTTTATAATTTAAACCCTAAATATGTCCCCAAATATGCTCCCAAAACATTTTAATGTTAATGTAATTTTAATTTCAGCTTCGCTTAATACATGACCCTTTAAAACCCTTTATGTTACGAAGTTAGTAAATTATATTGGTTTTGGTAGTTTATCGTAAAAAATTATATATTGCCATGAAAAAAAATCCATAGAAACACATATTTGCGGTTTCCGCCAAATTGCAGGGTTTTCCACGAACAATTATTAGTTAGGTTCTAAGGAAAAGTCCGCGAAAGGCTGTGAACTCCTAACTGCGACTTTGTGGGGGTTGACTGTATTTTAAAATGCTATTTCTACAACAACTCTACTTGTAAATCTTATTTCTAATTCAGTTATGCTATTACAAAATGATTTTACTCGTTTCCCATAGTACTACTTCTACTACTGCTAGTAATTACTATTACTACAAGTACATTTGTGATGTCACAAAATGCTATTTATTCTATTGTTATATATTCTATATATTCTGTTATTTTGCTCTCGCCAGCTCTGTCATATCCTTCCACGACTGGCAGACTGGTTTAACTAACAGGGTGAACTTAGTTTTAAGTCCTTACTAGTGCTATGTAGCTGAAAGGTGAGGAGAATAAATGTTAACCATGGATTAGTCTCAGACTCAGGTGGTGGACATTCCTGAGAAACTTATGAGATTCACTTATTCTACTTTAAAAAAATTGTCAACTAATGGTTCTGAGGTTGAATCCCATATAGCCTTAAATGTAAAGCTAGTGTGCTAGAGTTAACAGTCCCTTGGATTTTACCCCAAGTAGTGCCTTTAAGGTTAAAGAGAGATTTGGGATTCAGCCTTGTGTTAGAAACTAGTAAGCTTTGTACCTTAGGTGCAAATAAAACAGCATGGATGGTTCAGAGGCAATTCGGAAGGACTTAGAAATACCTACTACAGAGACAGTGTGTTGTTTAAGGACATAACATTATCAGATGTGTGGTCTTGCTGAAAGTGCTTCTGTTTCTGGTTTTGAATGTGGGTTTTGGCAGGTAGCTGCTCTTCTCTCTTTCCAATACTGGGGACTGTACAGACCTACTCACCCATGCTGGCAATTGACAGTTAGTGTAATTAAAAATTGTTAGAACACCTGTGACATGGAATGATACATTTAGGTAAACATCCCAGTGCTGTTATGCTCTATATCACCACTCGGAATGCCTCTCGTCCAATCAGATTACTCCGTTGGAATTGGAACTGTAGTATAAGTACTGCTGGAAAATGCGATCACTACTATTGAATACTACTAAATTCTACCCATTTTAAATCCTTTTAAAATGAATTTTCAACACGGCACCTGATATGTTTATTCCGACTGACTGTGGCATGGTTGTCGGTGCCAGGGTATTTTGAGTATTTCAAAAATTATTGATCTCCTGAAATTTCACTCTCTAGAGCAAAATTGCATGTGGTCCAGTAAGAGCACCCACCAGACCAGCTGAGGTCTAGACAGTTATGTACCTCAAAATATAAATCAATGCTTTCCCACCTCCCAGACTAAAGAGATCAGTGTAGATATTGTGTTATTTCCATAAATAGGCATACATAATCCTTCATAAAATGGATCTGATTTTAGTGCTGTTAGTCTGTTTTGTCCTTCAGGTTGCTTTGGTGTACAAGTTAACCAATGATTGCTTATGATAAACATTTGCTGAAGGAAAAAGTGCAAAATGCCTTCAACTCAAATCATCTTGGAACAAGTATTCTGTCCAATGCATTCCACTGTATTCTGTCCAATGTATTCTCAGCGAACACTCATACACTCGTTCCTGAGAAAGGACCAGTCTAGATTCTGTAAAAAGACATTGTGCACAGCAATGTACAGTAAATCCCCTACATATGAACATTTGAGTTATAAACTTTTAAAGATACAAACACGCGTTTGTGCATGTTCATTTGCAGAAGTTAGATCACATGTCCGGCGTGTGTTGTCACGTACGTGCATCGTGCATCCCAGGATGTCTGGAAGTGACCGTAAAGGAGCGGCGACGAAGAAAATCCTTGAGAGAATGGACCTTGCTCTTTCTTTTAAATGAATAGTTGAATCATCAGCACGATCAGTACGCTGTACTGTAATGTTCTGTGTATTGCAAGTTGTGTTAGTATCCTAGATTCTAGACAATGGTTGTTGGACTTACGAACAAACTGGACTTACGAACGAGTTTTCAGAACAGAACTCTTGTGTGTTTTGGATTTCTGCATTCTGAATGTGCATTCAGAATTTTACCTGAAGAAATATGCTTCCCTGAAAGTACAAATACTAATTTATACCTAATTTTGTTAGATTTTTCTGGAATGCACATCTTATCCCTGATACTGATGAAACCAAAGTTGACAAATGGCACTGTGTGCTCCAACATTATGAATCGTAAAACATGTTTAAATATTCACACATCCGTCATTGGTACATAGCGGGAGTGTAACATAACGACAGCAAGGCAGAAATGAACCGCTCAGCTGATTGATTGGTTTTTAATTAAAGATGACGTAGTCACGTTTTCGTTGTCGCTTTAACATTTTAATCATCGTGTCATTTCACTGTCTTGCCCGAGGCAGTGTATATATGCATATGGATGTTGGGAAGTGCTGTGTAATCAATACTAGGTTATGAATCGTGCAGTTTCTTTTATATTTTCTCTTGTTTTCCGTATGGAGAGTGTATTATGGTTTTTAACGCTGCTATATTTCTATTTTAAGTACTCTGTGTTTCAAGTTGTCCTCTAGTCTAAATTATGTTTGAATGCAATTAAATAGATTATGTATGTACAGTATATATTAACTGACACACACCTTTGCTCTCTGGATTTACCCTATAATAAAAGGCTACAATTAACACCTTACATTTTATAGCATGACTTGTAATACGCAGCAGTACTCATTAACAGATTGTGCTAAGTAGTTGCAGGTTTTTTATCGTCTACAGTGTGAGCACGCTCAGTTTTTTTATGCTGCAGACTGTGTCATTATGTCAGAGTTTCACAGGGCAACCAAAACAAAGGGTTTAAAATGCCGTTGTATTGAAAAGTACAAAGAAGCTTAGCATAAAATTAATAATCAGAGTCACAATATTGTGCAACAAAAACAGTGTGATTTTTTAAAAAATTTTATTATTATTTTTTTTTACATTTATTGATTTAATACCTACTTTTATTTAAAGTGTATACCATTGACTCTATAAATATTGACACCCTTCACATAAATTAGCGAAGTTTATATTATGTAGAAAGCTTTGAAATTATCTTTTACAACAGCTATTTTATCATGTTAATTTTGTTGATGTAAAATTAAGGTACATGCTATCAGATTCTTTATTTATAAATCTGTTTCATTCGAATGCTTGTATAATTCTCACAGACCATTTTCTTTTAATAATAATAACGGAGAATGTTAATTGCGAATGTTAATTTAAGCCCAAATGGTTTGTAAATACTGGAAATTTATTTGCCTTTATTTTAAATACTTTTGGGTAATTTCTTTAAAATAAAATGCTATCACTCTTTCAGAATGACACGTGCAAAAGGAAATTATTGTCTATAGGTGTTACTATTTGCCAGACTCCAGATGGCGACTGAAATAGTCACCAGCGTGCCTTATGTTTGTATTTTGTGACTACTTTTATCCACTAGCGACTGTCTCTTAAAAAAAATGCAGCAATCATTAATTCTTAAGTTATAGGCTCTGTCCTCTGCTGTAACTACATTCCCTGCACAAGATCACAGGAGCACGTATGATAGTATTAACTACACTGCGTTGAATATCAAGAGTGCCTGCAACATGTTGGAAGCGGACGTCAGTTGAGCGGTCTGATGACCTGACCACATGCGCTCCTGTCCGCAGTGAATGCACTTGGATGCATGTGCTGACTGAGTTGCAAAACAACTGAAGAAACAAATTTAACATTTGGTAGTATTTTCTCATCTGTGTTTTAATGATGTAGCTTTTAAAACTCATCAGATCCATCAATAAAATAGAGACTAAGTAGTCCAGTGAAAGTTCTGGCCCAACCGGACTCGATCACAATTCCGGCATTGTTATCAGATAATGCTAGCAAAGCACAGCTAACTAAGTTTAACTCTGAGTGGGTACACAGGTTAAATTTTGGCTTACAAAAAAATTTGTTTCCTAAATATTGATCTAGTCCTGGAGTCGACTGTCGTTAAACAGTTAAAAAAAAAATCTTTTTTTTTTTTTTTTACTTTGCGCTCTGTTTTGATGATTAATTAATTGCATTTAAGCCTGCAGATTTATGTCAGCTGGATGTTGTAATTAGAGCAGCGTGTAATGTTGCATTCGATAGTATGGCAAAGTTCGTGCACCGTGGCTCACGATGATAATTATCCTTTTGAAATGTCACCATTAATCGCTGAGGAAAACACCAAATTAAGAAGTTTAACTGTTCCTACATGTGATCTTTTGTCACCCATAGGTGCAAGCTCAGAACGCTGTGTCTCATTTGTTTAGTGTGCGACATTTAATTTAGTTACATTTACGTTTAATTGTATAGAGATTTAATAATAAATACCTTTACACGACTAGAATTAGAGGTGACAGTAGAATGGGGAAAACTCTGTGGGAAAATTCAGGAAGGAGAAACCTTTAGTCAAATCAGCCTCTAGGGAACTTGGCCTCTTCAAGTTGACCCTGGAGTGTGGGATTATATAAATCATTCCGGTGTACAGGCAAAGAAGAGTAAAAACAAACAGCACGGAGTGTGTTGAAAGGCATGCTATGACAGACTTTCTAGGGAGGTTGTGAGTTAAAGTCCTGGGATAAGGATGGGAGAGTTTTTATATGATTCCAGCAGGTACAGATCTGTAGTATCTTGGCGAGATCATTCTATGGAGACATAGCACAAAAAAGAAATTATGATAATATGGTCAAGAAATTTTGCACCAACCTGCTCAAGACAATACAACTATAAATAGAAATAGTCCGGGTATAAATATAAACCTATAATTGCTAGTATCACAAACCCCACAAAATCTCAGCCTTAACTTAAGCACAAACCTGTATACTTCTCCGATAATTCTGCTTCCTTTAAATTTTTTTCTTTTTATTGTGCGTTCGTTTGTTTTAAGACTTAACATTAAGGAGTAATGTTGCGAGGAATGGTTGCCATGATACTGAAGCACCACAATTAAGGGAGTCCATAAAGGGCAGAAATTGATTTCCGGCCCTGTGAACTGTATTTATTATTAATTTAGAATGAATGATCAGATATGGAAAAACATGTGGCTTTTCCAGTAAGCACAATTTTATGTAATGAAACAAATTTTTCCTACCCGAAAAAAATCCCTAGAAAATTTACCTTCTTGCAAAGCTGTATTTCAGCCTTCAGCTTTGTCACTTATATTTTGACTACCAGTGAGTGCCCTGTTTATCTCTTCTTTTTAACTAATGAGCAATTTATTCTGCAGAATGCTGTTCTATGTGCAAAGCAGTTTCAGGGTTCACACACTAGCAAAGCAATACCAGGTGTGTTTGATAAAACGCTTCAGATGTGGGGCATTAAAAAAGCTCTGTTCACATTATACTCTGCAACACTGTCTACACCTAATATTGGCTAAAGGACTTAAAGTTTCCCCAAGAGAGTTTTAAAGAGTCCCAAATACTACGTAGCAGGTTGTTGCAGAACTATGTGGATTTTTAGGAAAAGGCTGTACCTCCAGAAATAATCTTCATTATTCTAGGTACTAATAAACATCCTGTACTTTTTGGTGGAAACAGATGTGTGGGATAATAATAGACCAACATTTCATTCAGGTAATGTGGTGAGAGACTATTCAGACCATATTATAGTCACTGCTGAATTTTATTGGGGAGTCTGTGCAAATCAAAGGGAGAATATGCACATTGAACTTTTTATTCTTCTAAAGACTAACTGGACTGTCTGGAGCTTGTTAATGCACCTACTGCAACCTCAGCCTCCAGCAAACTATTACAATAGTTGATGGGAAATTAAATATGCACAGGTTTTTGGATTGTTTATCTTTGCTTAGCAATGTTTCTAAGATGAAAATGCATGCTCTGTAATGGTGTCTCCATGACCTTCAAGAAAGTCTGAAATCAATAATCACATCAAGATCTTTCACTGCTGCACATGAGTCTTAATAGGTTGCTTAACAGTCAGAAACTGTTGTTGTTGTTTTCAACTGTCTTTAGGCCTATTATTGAGTAGAAAGAAGTTTTTCAGCATGTGCTATCTAATGTCCTTGACATTTAAAAAAAAAAAACAACAACAACATATAGCTTAACAATAATTGGTGAAAAAGTGCTGTGGAAAAAGTAAATCTTGTAAAGTTTCTCAGGACTGTCCACTACCTCCATGGTTTATTCTCCTCACCATTTGGATACACAGTACTAAAACTTTCACCCCTGTTAATTACACTAGCTGTCAGTCGCCAGCTCTGCCAGTCGTGGGAACCCCCATAATCTGTTGATACTAAATGGTGTTTGTGGAACTGTTGTATAAAAGCAATATTACACTCAAGGTCATGCTGTTGTACTGAATATCATCACAGCTGTGATATCTTTGGTGCTCTGGTGTGCCATCGTGCCTGCAGCTGCATCACAGCCATGCCGATTTTCAGTAGAACAATACGACCTCGAGTGTGATATTGCTAATTAAACAGACAGCTGAACTTCTGAAGTTAACAATACAACCAAACTCTTATTTAACAGAAAAACCTCAAAGCATCTACACCTGTGTTCTGAAAATTTTACAGTGTCTGAAAGTTACTGCTTTGATACTTTGACCATGCAAAGCTCATACACTGGGGGACTGCCATCTTTGCCACATTTCCTGAAATGGTTAAGCAGAGATTTTATTTTTATTTTTTTTATTTCCCACAATATTTCTGCTTTATTTATTTATTTTTTTCTATTATTTTTCTCCACTAGCTGCAACATTATAATTCAGGGAAATGGAATCACAATGTGATCTCAGTCACAGCTACAGTCACAAGGGCCCAGAGATGATGAAACATTTTTTTTTTTTTTTTTAATGGAAACTTTTTCCATCTTCAAGGACAAATTGGAAGCAAATGCAATTTCCTTTTCACTCTGGATTGGGGTGAAGCATGAGGAAATAAGCCTCGTCATTTTCTTTAATTTCTTAATGCACTTTATTGGTGCTTGACGTTCGGAGTGCATGTACACACCTGAAACTCCTTCAGCACTGTGCTCTGATTTAATTATCCTGATTTGTTGGCTAATAGACTGGGAGAGGGCTGCTTTTCTGCACTCATTACGTTAAGGACGCCACTTTTATGACAAACTACAGGGGCTTTTTTATTGCTATTTTTTAGGGTTTCTTTTTGATTAACCTTTGCCTGAGTGTACAGTCCTGCAATCCCATTGAAATAAAATGCTAAGTGTACTGTGACAAGGACGCTCTCACACAATCCAGTCTTGTAACTAGGGATGCTTTGTGTTTTTTATTCAGCCTTTGTGCTGGTGTGTACTTTGTGAAGGATATGAAAGCTATTTTGAAGCCCAAGAGTGGTCTGATCGCTGGCCCTCTTGGAAATAATGATCTGGGGTGCACCTCCACTGAACCTGGTGCAAGGCTCCTTACATGACGAATCGAATGTGATCTGTGCAACGTGTCATGTCACTTCCTGTTTCAGAGACTTGAGCACTGTAATGAGCTCTCTTTTAAGGTGCGGTTCAAGTGCTTGGACTTAAAACATCACAAAAAAAACCATCTCTTTCTGGGGGAAAGTCTTTGTAAACGAACAAGTCCTTTTTTTTTTTCCCAGTTGTTCCTACACATCCTAAAATGCTGTTCTTTTACTTCTCAAATGTTGGAACCAAAAACAAAACGATAAAACAAGATCTGACGGATAAACCTTACACCTACCACTTTGCAAACCTGGAATCGTGAAATCAATCCATGGTCGAGAGGAATTTGCGAAAGCAAACCTACGATTATGAGCCCCGCCCCCAGAAATGTCTAGGTGTAGACTCTAGGATTCAGGCTGAGTGTTTTGTCTGAAGTGTAAAAGCGTTTGCCATTTCTCCCTGGATAGTCTGCTCTTTTCTTGGAACAAACCTTGAATATAGATTTTTCTTTCCCTCCTGTGTTAAAACCGGCTATTACAAAACGTTTAAAAATAGCCAGCAAAAGCACGACGGTGGGGTTCATAGGGGATTGGGTATTTTCTTCATGGCAAAGAATAGCCCTATGATTTCTTTCCCCTTCTTCCGAAAGGTCAATTGGGGCTCTTTATCAAGGCTTTTATTAAACGGGTGAGAGGCTGTGATTCTCAATGACGTCCCAATCAATGCGTCTTTTATTTGTGGCACTTCATTAAAATTCTCCGTTATTTATTTATTTACCTTTTATCTAAAGCCACGCGTGATAAACAGAACGGAGTCACCCCTGCATTTACCCCTGCATTTAAAGCCATGCTATAATGGAGAACTGAGATGAGTTCATGTGGAACCAATGAAACATGAAAAGTTATTAAAGTGATAAGGAACAAACAAATTTTAAAAATGGCCCTGAGAAGGTAAAAAAACAAACAAAAAAAAAAAACACACGCACTGCGCCTGCCCGCATAAACGGAAACACTTATCTGTCGGGATTCGTTTTTACTTTTTTTTTAAAGGTAAAGTTCAGGTTAATTAGTTTTATTTTTACTTTATATTTTGTATTAATTATTTTTATGTATTTATTTTTTTTGGGCTGTGGAACGAAAAATTTGAGTTTCCATTATTTCTTATGAGAAAATTTGATTTGATTTACGTGTTTTGGAATACGAGCTGGAACGAATTATACTCGTAATCCAAGGTTCCACAGTAATTGGGTTTTCTTTAAGCAACAAGTGAAAAAGTGCAACTTTCTAACTTTAAAAATATATAATATACACAAAAATATTTAACAACTATATAGATCCAATAGCGCCAATAAATTTACAATGGCATTCGAGTCAAGGTTGCGCAGAATAACAGAACACGGTTATGAGAGTAAAAACGTCCTTTACTTCTCCATATAATCCCCTGCTACACTAATGCACATATCCCACTTTTTCACTAGTGCTTGGATACCATCAAGGTAGAAAGTGTCCGGCCTCCCAGGAACACCTTTATTGACTCAAACATGTGGAAATGGCTTGAAGCAAGGTCAGCGCTGTTACTGCGGAGTCTCATCACCGTACTGTGCTTGAAGTCTTCTGTAAACATCAATCGCTTTTATTCCTTCGTTCACCAGAAATTTAAACATTTAAAATAAAAAACATTTCTTTGCCATTTCGGAGGAATATACCATATTTACACTACGTTCCAAATTATTATGCAAATTGGATTTAAATGTCATAAACATTAAATGTTTAGTTTTTAAATTAAACT
>JAQMYJ010000004.1:4114778-4131754 GCA_030014305.1 Clarias laeviceps | reverse complement strand
ACTGTCATTTGCATTGACTAATTATGAAAATCAGAGAAAGATATCATTTGCGTAATAATTTGGAACGTAGTGTATGTTTGATTAAGTATATTATTAGCTGTGATTTTATTATTTTTTTATTAGTTTTTTTAAGTTAAAACAATTTTGTCAAGTTTTCAAAACTTTAACTCAGTGACATGTGCTGGTTTTTTTTCTTTTTTTTTTCCCCCCAGTCCTTGCTATTTCCTCACATCATGTCCAGGATTCCTGGGATAGGCACCAGATCTACCGTGACCCTAGCTTTGAAGATCAATCAGTTGTTTTGTTCTTTATTCATAAGGGACAAAAAAAAATATATTGTATGCACAGACTATTGAAGTGTTGGAACGCCTGGCTCATGCTGTTCCCAGCGTGAAACGTTCTTTAATAACATCTTGCACTAAAGGTGACTTTGGGATCTAAACTTCACAGTGGCAAATTTTTGTAGCTCCAGCTGAAAGATAGCTATGGTAAATGGAATATGAGAACTTTTTTCTTTCTTATTGTTTTTGCCTATCTTTCATATTCTCAGCGATGTCTGATTTCATACAGAAAGCTGGCGGGATGTTAATGATGGCCCAAGGATATGATGGAGAAAGCTCAGAGCTTGGTAGCGGGAGATCTCATGGGTCAATACTTTGTACTTTTTTTTTTTTTTTTTTTTTTTTCTTCAAGAATGCTTGAAGGAAAACAAAACTTCACATCAGTTCATTGACTCATTTTGTACGGTCATCCGTTCAGGACTTGTTTGGTCTGGCAAATAACATCATCGATTCCGGTTACTTTTTCACACGAAGGAGAAGTTCTTCGCTCCAGCGCATTCCGTCGATTTGACCCTCAGATTCTTTTCCTCTATCTGCATTTTTTTTTTCACTTCTTGTCTACTTTGGTTGCTCTTAATTCTTCATTTCCTGCAAGATCCAGTGCAATGTAATTTAAGTAGGCTGAAGCCCCTTCATCAGGCAGCCTTTGGCATTTAATTAAGTTTGGGGGGCGGGGGGTGGGTTACACGCTCAGCTCGACTCTGTCAGTGAATCAGATGGTCATTAGTAATTAATACACTGACTCCGCGGTAACTGGCGAGTACGTGGCCTGCTCAGATAGAGCCGTCTCTGATTCATGATGCTTGATAGATGTAAAATCTTTTTTTTTTTTCCCTCAGATTTAATCACGCCATTAAGAGTCCGATGTATTTCCATGAGCATGCGGGGTTGCAAATGGACCACATCATTTCAGCCACCAGCCACTAAATTATGGAAAACTTGAAATTGCCGAACTTTAACTTTTTTTCCCCCCCCCTCTCTCTTCTATCCATCAAAGCCTATTTTAACAGGCATCTACATCTTCGAGTTTGCCCTTAATCGTTCAGTTTGACCGATCCGGGTCATGAAGATCGTTCTTCATTTTAGGTTTTATGATTTCGCACAAAATCCACTTGTTACTCGTAAATCCTAGAACCTGAATCGCTTCACATGCTATCTTTATCCGTGTGTGTATGTTCTGGACAGGTTCTCCTGATGGACTACCTGGACGTAAAGAACACCCGCAGCGCAGCAGAACCCTCGGCCCAACTCTCATACGCAAGCACCGCCGGGGACTTCGGAGCCTTTTTCGCCAAGAAGAAACCAAATCGACCTAAACAGTCTCTCTTCAAGTAAGCACTCAAAAGTTCATCTACTCATGTGTAGTTACCTTTTAAAGGTGTTAAATAGTATGTGTGAAATTGTTTTGATTTAACTTGTATTCATTAATACAGCACAGTTGAAACCCAGGCCGAGCACTGTTTATAAGTTTGCATCCCCATTAAGTCATTTGGTATCATGCCGCACAGAAATACTGATTAAAAAATATTTTATCGATTATCATAGTCTAAAAGACTTTGTTTTAGTTAAAAAAAAAAAAAAGCTTGTCTTGTGTTGCGTGATACGGTACATCACAAATTAAGCCCGCAAGCTAGCAAAAAATTAGTAACAAACCAACATTTTTGGAGATTTCCTTTGAAAAGAGCAAAAGGCCCAATGAGGAGACCGGAAAAGAAGAGCCTATGAAAAAAAAAAAAAAACTGCATTTAAAAGACAATATCAGGAGTCCTACTTAAAATACGGGTCTACCGGGTGATTCTCACGCACCAAGCCCGCTCTGCATAATGTGTGTGGTCATAGGCTAGCAAAAGGCTAAGCTATGAAGACTTCAAAAATGCTGGATTAAAAGACAAGCCTTTGGAGGAGAAGATGTGAACAAGAAGGACAGAAGCAATTACTGAGGGCTACCACATCAGCAAATGCGAGTTCATCATCCCTAACCGCATTGCTAAGATGAAGAAACCTTTAACTATCGGAGAGGAATTGATTCTGCCCGCCGCTAAGGACCTTTTTACTGTGAACTTCTAGAAAAGGCTGCTGTTAAAAAGGTTCCTCTTTCGGCTAGTACCGTCACTACGCGAATTGAGGATATACAGTTGCTGGAGACGATTAACGAGTAAAAACGAGTGGGTTTTTGGGGACATGGATTATTTAGAAATGGAAGAAAAAAAAAAGGTGACTGGAAAAGAAGATGAAACATCAGAAGTATGCACAAATGTATATTTGAAATCTTTCAATATGGTTTCAATATGGTGCCGTAGTTAAGCTGACCGGTTACTCTAACTTGCTGTAAGATCAGACCAGGTGTACTGTACTGCATGTATGCCAGCGTAGTCTGGTGTCACATCAATTCAGGATAAACTTCTAATCATACTTCACATCTTCTAATCAGGATAAAGCTCTTACTTAAGATGCATGAATTAATTAGATTTTAATATCTGTGTGACAAATTCGTTACTTGATAGTGTTTCATCTGTATGAATTTCATCTCTTTTTCTCAGGTTCGAGTCGTCGTCCCACGCCATAAGCATGAGCGCGTACCTGCGGGAACAGCGGCGAGAACTTTACAGCAAGAGCGGAGAGCTACAAGGTGAGTACGAGAATGAGGGAGGGAAGAAAGGTGCACCATGGTGATGGATAGATAGAGAGGAGGGCGGAAAGACCATGAAGTCCTCAAGGTGAAACAGCCGTCCTCTGATAAGTATCTGCTTTGGACCGCTTGCGTTTTCTGTTCCTGGTGTTTCTTCTTTGACACGGTACTTTTTTTTTTTTTTTTTTCCCTCCCTGTGCACATACGCAGTGGTGAGACAGAAACCCCAGAGTGTCTCGACTCCTCAGCCGCCCCTCTCTCTCTCTCTCTCTCTCTCTCACACATGCACACACACACACACATACACACACACGTCAGGATGACCTTGCAGTTTCAATCCGTGTTGCTTGACAGCAGTGCTTGTTCTTTTTTCTTTTTCCTTTTTCCCCCCGCACCCAATTGCAGAGAGTCACAAGCTCTGTGAAATGACGAGCGAGAGAGGTGTTAGAAAAAAGAAACCTGAGAAAGTGACAGTGAGGGGTGAAAGACAGATGCTTCTCACTTAAAAAGAAAAAAAAAAAGAGAGAGAGAAGGTTTTTCTTACTTTTACCAAAACTTTTGATTTGTCGTAAAATCATTTGGCGACGTTGTAGAAAAATAATTAGTGACGAGGAGCAGAAGCAGAGTTACTTTTAAAGAAAAAAAATAAATAAAAGATTATTTTCCTAAAGCAAGCATGTTCTTGAGTGTTATTTTTTCCCCAGAGCATTTTGCTAACAATTCCATTTTTTAAGTTAAAATATAAGTTATATTTAACATAGCTGAAACAGGTGCGCTGCTGATCTCAGACACAATCCTTCTCTCACCTGTGGCTTTTCCTCACTTTCTTTTTTTGGACACTAATTTAATTTGCAGCCTCAGAGCTGTAGAACAACTTTGGACCAATCAGATTTGAGATTTCTTAACTCTGTGGTATAAGTGTTTATATTTTCTTAAAAAAAAAAAAAAAAAAGCTGTCTGCAGCTCGATTAAGTTTAGTAATAGTTCTCCTTCTGTCCTTTTCATCTTGTTTTGTATGATGGTCGGTGTCGGTCATGACCACACTCTGATTAATGCAAGACAACTGGCACTTTTTCCTCCTTTGGGTTTTTTTTTCGGGCAGTGAAACAAAGAAAAACATATCTGGATGGTCGAGTGGGTTGAAGGATTATAAAAACGAGATGAGAGTCCCCTGTTTCATTTAGCCCGTCACAAAAGCGAGCGTTGGCCCTCAGTCAGAGAGCTGAATAGAGGCGGAGAAGATTGGAGGACTGAAATCGTTTAAAAAGTGAAATAAGTTTTAGCCAGAGCTGTAGGGAAGATGCGTGGAAAGTCATTGTTTCCATCCCGCTGTCATAAGGAGCCATTCAAGGGTTTCTGAAGACGTAGATTAGAAATATGAATCGAGACGGATGGAGAAGTGTTTCACGCTGGCTTTAATTAAGCTCACAGTGGAAAAGCCGAGCTCTCTGAATGGCCTCGTGTGCACTCTAGCCAAATGACGCTTTGGCAACGGTTTAAGCTGGCATCAAGTGCAAAGTATTTCAGCTGACCAAACCGGCAAATTTAGTCGGGTAAATACTGCAGCAGAGTCGAGCAGTGTTTTAAAAAAAAAAAAAAAATAAAATAAATAAATAAATAAATAGCTGTAATTTAGCAAACATGAATCAGCAAGGTTTGTCTGTTGGAGCTTTTCCTGTGAAGGACGCTAAGAGCTACAGCTTTAGACTGCGTTGTCAGAACAGATACAAACCAAAAAGTCTGTGACAATGTTGATGTTTAAAGACAATAAAAAAAATAAATACGTTTATTGTTTAAAAAAAGAAACTTTTAAAAAATGTATTTAATGTACAACGTTCAATAATGTACAACGTTGTGTGTTGGATGGTTTAAAAAAATATTTGTCTGATAATATATTTAGAATACAAAAACAAAAACATGTTTAACAAAAAAAAAATCTGTACATACTTCTATGAGATCTAAGTTAAAATTCAAATTTTATTTGTTACATTACAGTCATACACAGTATGATATGAAGTGAGTTGCTTGTATGACTGCTGATGACCTAAAAATGAAAAATGAGAGTATAAATGCAAATAAAGTATAAAATAAGAGTTTTTTTTTTGTTTGTTTTTTAGAAATGTAGAATTAATATGGGAAAACTTTATATGTAAAAATGTACAATATGTACAAGTAATAAAATAAAATTGAATTGAAATGACATTTGGATATGGAAAAGCATTTCCAGTCATGAGCAAGACCAATGTGCAGAATAGGTGCAAAGGTCAAAGTTCCAGGGTATGCAAAATGTGTGTTGAGATGTAATGTGTAGTGTGCAGCGTGATGAGTAGATGCCTATTCAACTTTTATAGAATACATTTGTGGCACTTTGACAGCTTTGTAAAGTCTTCAGGATAGAAAAGTTATGCTTTTTCTGGTTTCTTGATAAAAAGACACCCTTTTTTTTTTTTTTTAAAGGGAGAAAGAGAGAGTAAATGTAGCTGTGGTGCCATAAAGGACATGTCTCACAGCAAAAAATCTTATCAGCATATAATTGATAAAGCGTTAAAACTTGTATATTTATTAATATGTTGTAATTATTAGCTATATTCACACATAATTATCCTTCAATCTGATGAAAATCTTTTAGATTAGAGATTATATCTTGACTGTAAACATGGACGGTAATGTGTGTTTACATGCTCAGTGATTAGATAGATAGATAGATAGATAGATAGATAGATAGATAGATATATAGATACTTCATTGATCCATCCCCGAGGTGACCAATGATTCTACAGGAATGAATAAGAGAAGACAAAACACAATATGAACTGAGTGGGAGATCATTGTCTTAATTAATTAAACCGTAATAAAAACAACAGAACAGAAGCCTTCAGTTTGCTATGGAGAATACAGATTGGACCTTGGAGCGATTGGAAAAAGGTCATGTGGTCTGACGAGTCCAGATTTACCCCAATTCCAGAGCGATGGAAGCGTCAGGGTAAGACGAGAGGAGCATGAAGTGATGAACCCATCATGCATAGTGGAGCTCTGTGATAGGAAGTCTGCCACACTGTGTGGTTCGTCGTGAACATGGTGGACCTCATTTGGTTCAATGTTCTCTTTTTCAGTCCAGCTCTAAAGCCAACTACAGTTTCTGCTCTCCTAACCACCTTGTTCAAGCGTGTGGCGTCTCTGCTTAGAGGAGCATAGACGAGGATCCTGGCCAATGCTGATTAGAAGAAGAAAGAAAAACTTTTTTTTTTTTTTTTTTCTCCATTTCCTTTAGGATTTCTGATGTTCTCTGATAAAGCGTGCTTTCTGCATTGTGATCGGTTACAGCAATTCAGTCTCGTCTATGATTGGTGAGATGCCGTGCTACGTGTGAAATGCAGAGCTCCTTCCTCAGCCAGAGACCCAGTTGATGAAAGTCTGAAGTAAACCCAGGTGTAAGAGAGTTGTTTGTTCTCCTGGAGTTTACAGATCTGGAATGAAAGCAGGATTCTCTATCAAGAACTTAACTAATGTTACCCAAACATGCGCAGAAGGGATATATTTATTTCAACAAGAGAGGAACAATGGATCAAATGGTGTTGTCGTGGGTGATATTTACCCACTGAACGGATTATCGAAGGTTAACACCCCCTTCACATTTTGACCGATCGGGTCAGTCTGTTCTGATCGCACTATTGTTCTGGTTATTATTATTAATATTATTATTAATATTATTACTGATAGCGAGAACATATCAATAGATCGCTTCATGTCAGGCACTACAGCGTCATCTCGAGGTGTGGATTATTTTCCAACGCTGCTTGGTCTGTCATGTGTAATTCCTGATGTCCCATGGACACAGCAGATGGTAGAGCCGTTGCCTTTGTTATACAGTGTAATTGAAAAATGTTGTATTTGGTGCATCAGCTCCTGTGATGGAGTTCAATCTACACATCGCAGGATCAACATCTTGAATAATGCAAAATTTAATCAGTTTCTGTCTGGACCAAATGGCTTATTTGTGTGTGTGTGTGTGTGTGTGTGTGTGTGTCACATCACTCTTTCCACTTCTATTCTTCTCTCCCACTCTGCTCTTTCGCTTTCTTGCCCTCCCACCCCCACCACCACCCCACGGGACAGTGTGAAGGCATCACTGTCGTAGCTATTACGAAAACACACACAAGCCTCCGAAGCTTAATTACTGCCTTCTCAGCTCGAGCATGACTCATACAGTTCAATTAATCCGCAACTTCCATCCAAAAGGGTTCGTTACCGCTCAACTTGTGGGCACATCTGCGCCCGTTCCTCCCGTCCACGTCCCTCATCGTACTCCAGACCCCGGCGCTCGGGTTCGGAGCGCCGGATCCGACGGAGATCTCATTTCTCCTAATGAGAAAATGCATGATGGAGAAACGGAGAGGGCTGGAGAGCGTCACGGCGGCTACACGCTCCTCATATGTCATAAACCAGATATTGAAAGAAACGGACCAATCGGAATCCAGAGTTCATCCAGCCAGATTGTGTGCCAGACACACACCATTGATATTCCCTGCTTTTCTCCAGATGCCGGTTATAAATTAAGTTTACGCTTCAGGCCCGAGAGAGGGTTAAACACAACAAAGCCGAGCGAGAACTCGGCATTAGCAAGCTTGTTTATGCATAATAGCTCCGTTTGCCCGGAGAGAGGCGAGATTGTGTTCGGCGGGTCGAGAGAACGGTCCGCAGGAGAGCGAGCCATGTTTCCTGTCAGTCTTTTGAAGCACAACGGAGCAGGAGAGGTGCAAATGGAAAAGTGTCTCAATGGTGGAAAGGTGTGTGTGTGTGAGTGTTTGTGATGAGAGATTAGGAAGATTATCCAGGGTAGCTGTCTTTACACTTCTCTTTATTCATGATAATAGAAATGCTTAATAATATTATATTGAACATCTCTTGGTGTGTTGTGAATAGAGCTGTGTATCATGGGAAGACTGTTTTTAAAAAAAAATATATATTTATTTATTTATTTTATACATTGCTATTTTATTAGTCGATTCTATAGTACTAATATTTTCTGTCTGATTAGTTTCAAGCTGCTTTATTTCGCATATGCAGAAAGGATTTAATAAACACTGAAATGCTGGATAACGTGTGTTGACTTGTTTAAATGTCATGTCTCGTACAAAGCTCTATTCAATTTTACTTTATTTGTGTAGCGCTTTTAACACCGCAAAGCAGCTTTACAGAAACAAAAGAAAATTATGGAAATGTGTATGAAATGGGAAAAATGTGTACGAATCAAAACGCGGCGATGATGATTTCTACCTGACACACTTCTGCTCCACACTCCAATCCAGCAGGTGGCGGTGTTACACAAACTGCGTATAATGCAAAAATTTGTGGTATGATTTTAAGAAATTTGCCAATTTTAGGGCACTTTAACGTTTGTAAAGGGATCCTGAAACAAACGCTGACCCATAGATTTCTTCGATATGTGTGCCGTTCAAGTCAAAGCGGGACTTTTGATTGGACTTTTACTGGGGAGTAAAATCCCCCTTTATTTCTCGATATAATCTTCTGCTACACTAATGCAATTAAGTTTAAGTTTGAAACCCCGGCCTCTCAGGAACTCCTTTAATGTCCCAAACATGTAGAAATGTCTTAAAGCGAGGTCAGGACTGTACGGAGGACGTGGCAGTATCTCCCAGCCGAGTTCCTGTAACGTGCAAGTGGTGTTGGTGAATGATTGTGTGTACAGTTCACACAGACAGATGCGTCTCTTTCGCAGGTTGCCGACAAGTGTTCTGTCGTTTTTTTTTGGTTTCCCCTTCCTCCCAATGATCAGGCATTCCACTTGCTGAATGTTCACGTGAACGATTGCAGTTTGCTTCAAGCCACCACGGCCTGGATCGTCATTCACAGACAATCATTCACAGGCCTGTTTTAAATCGTTTGCGCCGTTCAAATGTTTTACTCCAGCTAATAGTGTTTTAAATCGTTGCCCTGTGTCATAATCTGGTAACATGAATTTTCAAAATGTTCAATAGTGAAAGCGGAGAGTCATTTAACAGTAATTGCTTTTTTTATTATTATTTAAAATTTTTTTTGATTTGTGCCTAATGTGTGTATTGTGCATATCGTTAAGCCAATATTGATTTGCCATAGGTGTTCATGTACTCCTTATAATAAACGTCTGACTTGTGAGCACTATACAATGCAGCCTGGGTGCCCAGATACTCCGTCCCTCCCTATAGACTATAAAAGAAACATACATTAGAGCTGATACAAGCTGGTATCGAGCGCATGATCATTTTCACACTGTGCATGTAACTGGGGGGAAAAAAAAACAACCCCACTATATCAGCTGGGACCGAGTGGATCGATACCTGACTTGCGCTAACCTCACGATTATGATTTATTATATAAATAATCGCTGCCTGAAATGAAATTGAACTTTGTCTGCAGAAAAAGTCAATAATTGCATGAGAATTAAGCGGCCGCGCGGAGTTAAAAATGTACGATCGCTTATTCTCTCCAGAGACTCGTCTTTCGTCACCGCTCCCGAGTTCACGCTCTTCCTCGCTCCCTTCATCTTCATTCGCTTTCTTCCTCCATCGATATTTGTTCTATTGTGGCTCAGCAGGATTAACAGGAATGGCACAGATTGCAAACAAAAGAGACAACCCAATGCTAACTTCACGATTCACAGCATTACTCTTACGTGGTACTCCGTAAGGGAGAAGAAGAAGAGAAATGCTGTACTTTTAACTCATGCAGGCCAGATTGCGAAGGTTATCTGTTCAGAGAGTAATGTAGGATATCGTTGTGATACGTTAGAGTCTGCGGAAAAGAAAATGGAGTTTGAAGTGAGCAGCAGGACCTGACGAGTGAAAGCACTTTGATTCGACTTGAAGAAAATTTCAAGTCTATATTTAATTGTTTAGGAAGGCTGCCTGGTTTAAATTAATACGCCATGGAATTCATAGTATTAAAATATTTATTGTTTTTAAACAATATGAGATTGAAATGAGGTTTATTTAAAACTTTCATTGTAAGTGAAAGTTACAGCTTATTTCAGCTTTCACCGATTTTCAGTTCAGCCTTTTAAAAGTTTCAAATCTTTACCTAGACTCAGTCATTCCTGTCTTGTGAAGCCAGCTCATCATTTCCTCCTGCTCCTCATGCTCCACTGTAACACCCTCAGCACACTGAGACTGGCTTTAAGCTGGACTCGTCAGAGCTGCTCCTGGAATTAGAACCTCGAACAAAGTTCTGTCCATCATGTCCAACACAATCACCCACTGTATGGAGCTTTTTGCCAAGCAGAAGAGCACGTTCAGTGACAGACTTTTATCACAGAGCTGCTCTACTGACACACTCAGGAAATCCTTTGTTCCTGGGCTGTACGCTGTTTCAACACCTCTTTACGCTGCCTGGGGACGTCCCTCAGACACTACTTGTTCTTGGTTATTCATGTAGCTCTGCTTTCACAACAGACTTCTTCCACTCTTCATGTACAGTACCTCAATCTACACTGACCTTCATTATCTCAGGTTTTGCAGATCTCCATTTCGCAACAGTCCATCCACTGATTATATATCCCCATTCACCTTTATTTGGGACATATTCACCTTATACTTTTTCATATATTCATGTATTTTACTTTGTATGTTGTATATCATATCTATTATATCTATCTATCTACTTACTTGCTTATGTACCTACTTACTTGCTTACTTAAGTACTTACTTACCTACTTACTTACCTAATTACCTACATACCTACCTACAGTACCTACTTACTTACTTATTTACTTACTTACTTACCTACCTACTTACTTTTTACTTCGCTTCTTACTTACTTATTTACTTACCTACCTACCTACCTACCTCCTTGATTGCCTACTTAACTACTTACTTACCTACTTACCTAATTAACCAACTACCTACCTACTGTACATACCAACCTACCTACTTATTTACTTACTTACTTAACTTCCTACCTACTTACTTGCTTACTTAGCTTTTTACTTACTTACTTACTCATCTACTTGCCTACCTACTTACATGCTTTCTTACAAAATTACTTACCTATCGACTTACCTGCTTAGTTAATTACTTACCCATTTGCTTACCTACTTGGCCAATTTTGCTGTCATGGACTCGAGCTCATGGTCTCTTTGTTTAACATTCTCTTTATTTTTGCACCCATGTTCTCAGATTGCCTGTAGAAGTTTAAACGCTGGACATTTTTACGTCAATGTGAGCACTTTGTAACGTAGCGGAAAACCATCTCGTCTCACTAAACTGTCTCGTGCTTGTCACATGGAGCAGTCTGACTGGTCCTGAGGAGACGGTGTGCGCTCGGTCCTTGGCTCAGTTAAGCCCTTTCCCCAGAGGCTGTAGATGCCAAGACTTTGCTGGTGTAGCAGGTGGAAGCTGCCTTTGATATTCTGGATTGTTGCAGGGTGTAAAGAAGGTAAAGAGAGAGCAGTCTGTACAGATGGAGAGAGTCACATACCACTTCATTTACACCCTCCCCCCTGGTTTCCTCTGTGCCCTTAAATCATGATTGGCGTCTGGCTGGCGTTGATGTGTCTTGGCTCAGCGGAGATTGTTTGTAAGAGAACAGAAAGTGCATTGTTGGCTCTCGGACACTGTGTTTATGCATGCACCTGTGTGCCACCGGGGGCGATCTTTTCTTTGTTTAAGAGTTAATTAGACTGAAAATATCACCTTTGTTTGGTCTCTTAGTGTGTCTTTTGCTTCTGCAGCTGTTCCATAATACCTGGATCTCGTGCAAAAAAAAAAAAAGGAAGGCTTTAAACTTCTCTGTCTCTCTCTCTCTCTCTCTCTCTCTTTTTCATTCTACCTTTTGTTTGAGATTTGATTGATCCACATCTTCCAACAGTTGGCCTCGGGATTGACGCATCGATGTTTCCCAGCCTCCTCTATCTGTTGATGAAGGCTGGAGACAGTGTGCAATCAAGCCTTTCTGAGAGAAAGAGCAATAGAAAGGAGAGCAGGACAAGAAAGCATTGTTAGACGGTAATTGTTGGCGTAAATGACTCAATCACGACGCTTTTGAGGGGCCAGTGACGAGCACGGGAAAATGAGAAAAGAAGAAAGGGTCACCGGTTTGCCTCAGGAAGGAGGTGTGGCAGAGACGCTCGTGAAGATTTCTCAGGATACAATGGCTGCTGATTGACTTTCATAAATGTGCCCACTCTTAAACAACACACTGGCATACACTCACGCTCTGAAACATCCTCTTTACACGAGCTTACTATGGAGTCATCATGCTGTTCGCAACAAGTCTTCAGGTAACTCGCGTCAGAGGCGAGTGGGAGAGCGTTTTTAAATTCTCATTCCCACCTTTAATATGTAATAAAAACACACAGGCGCGCACACACGTCAGGTCTGCACTAACCCATGCACTGACTTATGATGTTAGAAGGTTTATTATTTGTGGTTAAAATTTTTCAAATGCGGCTCTCAAAAGATGAGGTGGTCTCGCTTTTAGTGGTTAGGCGTTTCTTATCTATAGAGCCCTCTGCTGCCTGCAAAGAGTACTGCAATGAGGAAAAAACCAGAAGTCTGAGATAGTTCTAGCTACAGAACCAAAAGTCCATCTGATAAGACCCACTCAATGCTGTACCAAACAGGATCCCCTATCATCTCCTGGATTTTTTTGGCTTGACTTCGCCCAGTTTCGTCCATCTAGAAGGTTCTATATCAGGTCTGACGCCAACACATGGAATTTGTATTCTGCAGAGAGGTGCACTCGGCGAAGCTAACTTCCTGTACGCTCCCTTCAGCCGAACACACATGCCGCTGTTATACGTTTTTTTGGCTGAGGGCGGAGCTTATTTCATGGCCAGAAAATGCAACAAGTGGCCTAAACTCGCCAGATTTAGATGTTTGTTATATTATTCGTCTGTAGTTTATTATTAAACGAATCACAGCTTATTTTATTTTTAGTTTTAATTAATAATTATGACTATTATAGTTCTAGGAATATTTTTAGATCTTACATGCTGCAGCTTTAAAGGCTTTACGATGCTCAGAGCAAGGCTTTGGTCCATGCAGGAGCTAAAGCAAACACATATTATAAAGGCTTCATAAAGCAGCGAGTGATCTTTTTCATCTCAAATACTTTTATTTAAGCCAATTCTGTAATTATAGAGTTACTTACAGCCTGAAAACAGAGAGAAAGTGATAAAGCAGGTGTACTTGAGGAACCTTTTAGAAGGAAGAAGTGTTTATTTCTTCAGAATCGAGAAACCTGATCAAAACCGTACAATTTGAGAAAACTGAGTCGAGGCATATGCGCATCTCGATTCGTAGATCTCACACTGTCAGTGACGGCGACAGCAGATGGCGAGCGGCCCTGTCGGATGTTCCTCGCTCCATTTGTTCGGCTGTAATTTTATCGCAGCTGATGATTACCTCTACAGCATTACGGCTTTGATCGCGTTCGCTGCGTTCAGTTTTTTTTCCTCTTCTCTTTATAAACGATGCCGAACACAGCTATCAAAATCCAGAGAAAGATCTCATCACAGAGAGTCGATTGAATTAGCTGAGCTCTGAAATGATGACCGTACGTGATGGTCCGAAATGGACTGAGGAGGTAATAACACCGCGAGCGTTGATGGATGGTGTAAATATGGAGGGAAACAAAAAAACAAAACAAAAACTGTGTGTCAGCTGCAGATTGGATGGAGCACCTGTTCTTTCACTGACGAGGTCTTAATGATTTCTTAACCAGGGGATCAGAGTTTGATGGCGTGATATGGACGGAACTGTCATAATAGGATTATATTATAGCATATGGTAACAGACACACTGAATAATGTAAGAAAATACAAATAAAAACAATGATAAGCCATGATGTTTCATTATACTGTAACAGACTGGCCTGTGCTGATTTGGCAGAAATGGGGTTTAACATGTTACATTCACATCAAATCTAGAAGTTTGCAAATGGATTTTTCACGCTATGTCTCCATGTGTGTTGCCTTTAAACATGAATCCATTGCTGTTTGTATAGTTAAGTGATCATATATACATGTTAATTTTACAGAGTCAATAGCTACAGGCCTCCAAACTTCATGTGGCCTTCAGATTAGCTCAAGAACACGGTGTAGACGGCTTTGTGGAACGGAGGGTTTGCAGCCGCATCCGAGCGAAATGCAAAGAATCAGATGCAGTGGTGTAAAGCACGCCGCCACTGGACTCTAGAGCTGTGGAGACGTGTTCTCTGTAGTGACGAATCATACCTGTCTGTCTGGAAATCTGATTGATGAGTCTTGGTTTGGCGGTTGCCCGGAGAACGGTACTTTGTGCCAAGTGTAAAGTTTGGTGGAGGGGGGATTATGATGTGGGGTTGTTTTTCAGGAGTTCCAGTGAAAGGAACTTAGAGGCTGAGCTTCAGCCTCCTGAGACATTTTGGACAATTTCATTCTCCCAATTTTGTGTGAACAGTTTGTGGACAGCACCCTTCCTGTTCCAACATGAAGACATGGATGAGAGTTTGGTGTGGAAGAACTTGACTGGTCTTTACATAGTCCTGACATCAACCCCATAGAACACCTTTGGGGTGAATTAGAGCGGAGACTGCGAGACAGGCCTTCTCGTCCAACATCACTGTCTGACCTCACAAATACGCTTCTGAAAGAATAGTCAAAAATTCCCATGAACTTCACAGAAGAGTTGAAGCTGAGCCAACATCATATTAAACACTATGGATTAAGAATCAGATCAGTTACTCAAGTTCATATGCATGTGAAGACAAGCGAGTGAATGCTTTTGGCACCATTTCAATGATTATTGCATACTTTTAGTGATTTTTACAAAACCTGTAAGAAATACAGTACAGCTGCCTGAGACAAACCAGACAATAAACTTCTAGAATCTAATCAAACCAACAGACTACCTGTGATTCACAGCTCCATTGAGCACCAGATGTGTGTTTTCTGTGCCCATGTAAATTTTGTCATTTTCGAACACAATTTGTAAAAGTTACAAACACAAAACTATTCATACCCTCCTTCATTTCTTTTTTAATTAGATGCAGTGTGAAACCAAAAAGCGACCAATTTCATCGGGTTTGGACTGAAATTTGTATATTATTAAACATTGGGCGTTTTCTTGTGTCGCCTTCCTGCGAAGTCTTGGCAATACTTAAGGGTCTTAAGGGTCATTATCTGCCATCACCGTTGTCATCAGACAACATCACACTTTTCTTCTATCGACGACTCCTTCTTAACCGTTCATGGGAATTGAACCAAACCTTCACAGAACATGTATAATGAAGCAGCAGCTAATGAACTTTCAAAAAACAAAATTTTTTTCTAAAGAAATTACAATTTTTAAGCCCTGAAATAAAAGGGTGGGTGTCAAATCTGCTATTCGCATCTCCTCCTAAACCGTTCATGGGAATTTACACAGTAGGATTTTTAAAACGCTTAGTTGTATTCTACTAGTTGTTTAACCTTTTTATAATTTTTTTTTCTATTATAACAGTCAGAAGTTTAGTCATGTTTTGTTGGTAGACTCCAGCTGAATGTGTGTAGAGCTAAAAAATTGTAATTATCGTGTGTAAACTGTGTTTTAGTGTTTATTTAACTTAAACATTTTTACTCATCTTGATGCAGGAGGGCAATAACTGACGACGGCAGCGCACTAGTTTATATTCACAGTGTGAAAGGAAGCAGTTTGTTCAGTCTTTTGTGGTGTTTTCTATGTAAATAGGAGGTTGGGTTGCCTTTGCTGTTATTTGACAGAGGGCACACACCTAATCAAGTACTGAAGAAAAGGGATTTGTGTGTGTTTGTGTGTGTGTGTGTTGCCCAACCTGTGCTAATTTTAATCAGCAGCGGGGCTGTCATTGCGGCTGTCACGGACATGTTTACCTTTAATCTGTGTTGGTGTGATTGGAGGAGGAATAAGATGGAGGGAGGAAGGATGGAGGCTGAGTAGGATGGCGGTGCCTGGGTGGATGAGACAGATACACCATCTTCAAACACACATGCACGTCAAATCAGAGCGCTGTGGAGAGCAGTTTAACTGCAGTGTGTACCGCACATGGCTGATTAGAGAAAAGGAGCGTTTAGAGGAAGGAGTGTTTGATTGGCAACGGAGGATTTTATTAAGCCAAGTGAAACGATTCCAACCAAGGCGTGGTGAGGGACGCTGATCATAGAGTGAAATAGACACCCGGCAAAACTCAGACAGAAATATTCCAGGTGAAATAATATCCTCCATTTACATTTCTCACAGAGTAAAAGTGCAAAAGTACTCACCAATAAATTTACTTAAGTATTATATGTACTGAGCTTGTATTAGCCTGTATCATTGTCAAAAACTCTCTCTCTCTGTCTCTCCTGGTTTCAAACACCTGCTACATTGTTAAGCATTTCACGGAGGGAAAGCAAATCACGGCATTGAAATTCCCACTTCAAATACCACACACCACTGTTACATATATGATGACATGCAGAAATGTAGTGAAGTAGAAAGTTATAGATATTTACTGCAGGATGCAGTTGAGTAAAAGTAAAACGTATCCTTTAATAAAAAGTACAGATACGTGAAACGTGCTTAAGTACAGTAAAGCAGTTAATTGTACTTGTGTACCTTGCACATCTGGTGAAACTTTTATATTTATTACAGCCGTAATAAAAATTTAAAACAGCTGTAACTGCCATTGCAGTACTGTATGTGCGTCAGTAAATTATGGCCACTTGCTTGATTTGAGCTCAAAAGCGCAAAGTTCAGCTGTGCAGTCTTGGTGGGAGGGCAGTTCTCGCTCTCCTCGTCAATTACAGTGACATTAGTGAAATGAGGCTAGCTTCGAGCTAGATAGCACTTTCCTTAGTGTGCATAAGCAGCGATTTGAGGTGCCTGATTGTCATGTGACCATGTACATGGAGAGAATAAAGTTATATTCTCACTGATTTTACCAATAGTATTATTTCTGTAGGGTTTTAGAGATTAATAAAGAGGCATGATTACAAGATATATATGTGCTAACAATTAAAAAATGATTAACAC
>JAQMYJ010000004.1:4087054-4101595 GCA_030014305.1 Clarias laeviceps | reverse complement strand
CTGATATTGCGCCAATATTTTTCGCCGCAGCATTGGGGGAATTGGTGATCCTCTGCCCATCTTGACTTCTGAGAGACCCTGCCACTCTGAGAGGCTCTTTTTATACCCAATCATGATCTAATAAGTTGCAAATTGGTCCTCCAGCTGATTCTTATATGTACGTTTAACTTTTTCGGCCTCTTATTGCTACCTGTCCCAACTTTTTTTTGGATGTGTAGCTCTAATGAAATCCAAAATCAGCCAATATTTGGCATGACATTTCAAAATGTCTCACTTTCAACATTTGGTATGTTATCTATATTCTATTCTGAATAAAATATTGAAATTTGAAACTTCAACTTCAGTTCTATTCTGTTTTTATTCACAATTTGTACAGTGTCCCAACTTTTTTGGAATCGGGTTTGTAGAATCCTACATAAAAAAAAAAATAATAAAACTGATTACTGGTTTTCTTTAAAGAACTGTACACGTATTAACATTTCTGCCAGGGTGTGTAAGCTTATAAGTTGAACCATATATATATTTTTCGACCACGTCACCTGTTTCTTGATTAACTGGTAACTCAGTAGAAGGTTTTGATCCTGTGCTTCTTGATACTATTCTGTGAGGATGTCAGTAGCCTCCTCCTTCATCCCAATCAGCACTACGCCCCCCTAATTGGAGGCATGCAGAGAATTTGTTTAGCGCTCACTGATGGTCCAACTGAGTCTGTTTATCAGGGAGCAGTAATCTTCATCTGTAATAACAGCTTTTCTCTCTCTCTCACGCGCACACAAACATACTCGCACAGAATTTCTCCACTCTCTCAATATTCTTTCTTTTGCATTCTCCATCTGCCTCATTCTTTTTTTTTTTTTTTTTCATTTTCTCCACCGCCCGTCATTTTCCTCGGTGTTGACTGAGATTAGAGCGAGCCATTGATCCGGTCTGTGCTTCTTTATTTATCTTGTGGTGCTCGTGTCGAACAAATGCCTCCCTCGTTCACCTCGAGGTTGGAAAGAGAAAAGTGACCCTATTGAGATTGAGTTTTTCAAGTTGTTGGTTGGAAATGTAAACATTAAATTCCTTCCCTATTTACTTTCAAACACCTAAAGAGCTGGAACTTTTCTGGTTACAAAAAAAAACTGATAAAGATATGGAATAAACCTGACTCAGGGTGTGCTGTGATGTAGGAAAATAGTCAGCAGGTGACGGTCACCAGCTCCACTAGTCACATACCACCAGGCGGGGAAGGATATGTTGTTGGTGGAGCAAAATAACTCTCTAAATAAAAATCATATGTTGAAGATTAAATGGTGTTTGTGAAACTGATATGCATTCTGCAGCGTCATGGCCATACTGATATTCTAGCATAGCACTCTCTCTTAGTTATTACTTTTATACCAGTGCAATTAAAACTGCTAACATCAGAAATATTATCCTAACTGTTGTGTTGTTTTTAAAACATTTACCATCTGTTTAATAACAGTTAAATTTTTTTTGTTACATAACTCATTTTAAAAATTGCTTAATGAAGTAAAACCCCATATAAATAATTTTCTTAACTTTTGCTGTAGAAATGTTAATGTATTAATATGAATGAGCACATTAATATAAAGCTTAGTTATTGTTTTCCAATTGGCCACTTGAAATATATAGTAATGACAGTCTATAATTTAAAACAAAGGGAATTTTTTTATTTATACATTAAAATATAAAAAAATAAAATAACATTTTATATGTTTTATAATGTATTTTAAGTGTGTATGTAAGTATATACTATACAGGTAGTCCCTGACTTACAAACAAGTTCAGTTCTGGGAGCATGTTCGTAAGTGGAATTTGTTCGTAAGTCTGACAAAGTGTGTTTTATATCCTTTCAACACAAATATACAATGTAAGGCATAATTTACTGCGCTTAAACGGACGTCATTTTGTCTCAGAGCTGTTTTCCACTGTATTGGACTGTGAACTCTCTTTTGTTGAGGATTTTCCGAAATTAGGATTATTTCACCACCAGGACAGCTTTACAGGACAGACATGAGGCCAACTCATTTCTCCCGCACCCCCACACGCACACACATTCAATATAACGGATTTTAGACATTTTATACCTTCACTTACACACTGAGAATATTGTAAATATTGGTATTTTTCCGTGATCTACTTCCGAGATTTGTTCGCATCTACGAATGTTCATAGAACCGCAGTCCATTCGTATTTGCAGAAATTTGTAACTTGAATGTTTGAAAGTCGAAGACTGTCTGTATACAGTATATACAGTGTGTGTGACCCAATGTGTGAAACTAGCTAAAGTCATTTTAGAATTCGAAACATAATTATGTAAAATCATAATCGTGGTTTGAAATTCATGAATGTACATGTTCCACTTGAAGCAGTTGTGCGGACATAAATACCTTGATTTTGAGCGAGGGTCAAAGAAGAAAGAACACATCGATTATGAAGCTTCGACCCTTAAAGTGGATGAAAAACCACATCAGACTTGACTTCTGAACTGAAACTGGACAGGTGAAGATTGGATTGGATTTTTAACATCATTTCAGAGTTTTTTTATTCCCTTCTTCTTCCAAAGTAAATCAATAAAATAAGGGGTGTAATAGAGCTGCAGCTGTCACTGATACGAGCACTGCTCCAGAACGCGAGATGTATTCATTTTCAAGCGTCTACTTCAAAAGGTAAATCTTTTATTAGTTTTTACAGGCTTAAGAGGTTTCAGAAGTCGGCCTATCGAGCTGCACAATTAATCAAATATAAATTAGCAGCGATTCAGCTCCTTGCAATTAATCAGTCCCAAGAGGCTGTAATTAATGCATTTTTAATGTAGTGTTATCCCTGCTGCATGGATTTGTCTAAAAATAGCTGGCTAAGTGAGTGCATGATGATGAATCACTGGAATTTTCATCCTGTTTGTTACAGAAATCCATTAACCAGCACTAATTGCAATCAGTGTCACTTTACAATATTAGCTATTATCACTCGTGTCGGGATCATGTGTCTTCCGTCCTGGACACCAGGTTCATATCAGGCCCTCTTTAGAGACATTTTTTCTTTTGTTTTTGTTTTTATTTGTATAATCACGGCACAAACAGTGAGGTTCTTCTCATTTTTTTCTTTTCATAAAATCTTTTCGCGCTTTGTTGCATGCTAGGATTTTCCCAGGTAGATTCGAAACGTTCCCATGTTAAGCCTTCGAAGCGTAGCTGCGAACCCAAGGCTGCATTGCAGATCAGGAAGAGGAAGCGTGTTGTGTTTTTTTTCCCCTTTTTTCTTTCCTCTCATGATAAAGGTCATGGAGAAGCCTGTTTGTTTCGCGCATTAGCAGCATCTGCTGTTTTGGCTGTTTGTTTCCATACTTTCTCCCCGGTATCTCTCACATGCTTTCTGCACGACTTTGTGCACGACTACCTGCCAAAGTGCTTAGATCACTACAAAGGAGCTGCTCATAAAGAAATCCTGCCACTTCAGCAGCTTGCCTGCCTGCATGTCCTGCTAACTTTCACAAATGTAATAATCCTGCCTGTGTAGGCACTATTGTATTTTAGATCGGACGTGTGCGTATGTGTGGTGTGGGGGGAGGGGTGGGTGTCAAACGCCACACTTTTGCTTTCTTAAGGTGAATCTTTTACCCTTTTTTTTTATTTTATTTTTTTTATACACCCGAGAGCACAGATGTTCTCTTCTCATACCTTCCAGCTGTGCAGAAGATTTTACAAATCGGTCCTCGTTTTCTTTCCATCCGTACTTTTGCTGAAATGGATGAGCTGATCTCATCAGAAGACTGGACTTGTGTGTGATGACAGCGTTACTAATGGATGAGCAGGAAATAAAGCACACCAGGGCGACCTGTAAGAGGAAAACAATCAGTGCCCGGGTGCTGAGATCTGGCCCGGAGTGACACGGACTTACTCTAACCTCACGCATCAGATAATTGCTTTCCCTCTTTCTTGCCTGTCTCTCTCTGTCTGTCTCTTTTTCCTAATTCTTTTTTCATTGTTGCTTGCTGTCTGTTTTCTCATTTCTTCCTGCTTATATCTTTTTTCCTTTTTTTTGTTTTCTTTTTAATTTTCCTTTTCTTCCTTTTCCTATTCTTGCTCGTCTCTGTCTGTCTCTTTCCCTTGTTACTTTTCCACTTTTTCCTTTATTTCTTTCCTTTATTTCATTTATTTTACACCTTTCTTTTACACTTCATATCCCCTTTCTTTCTTTCTTTCTGCTTGACTTTCTTCATTGTTATTGTTTTCCATCTTTTTTTCTCCATCTATCTCTCTTTTTCCTGATTAAATTTTCTTTGTTGTAGTCTCTTATTTTTCTTCCAGAATTATCTTCCATGTCTTCCTTTCTTCCTTTTTTTTAGTATTTATTTTTTTACTGCCAGCCAGTCTCTCTTTCTTGATTTTTACTGTTTTCTCGTTTCTTGCTTGTCTGCACTTTTACCTGATTCCTTTTTCTTTGCTAGCTTCTTATTTTTTTTCTTTTTCCTTACTTTTCTTTCTTTCTTTCTTTTTCTTTCTTTATTCATTTCTCCCTGCCTTCCTTTCTTCCATCTCCTCCCTCTTTATTGCTTACCTCTTATTTTTCCACTTTTTGCTTCTTTCTTGCTTGTCGTTTTTTTTTTTTCTCTTTCTAACCTCTTATTTTATTTCATCTTTTCCGGGTTCCTTCCTTTCTTCCATCCTTCTTTCTTTCTCTTTGTCCTTCCTTCCTTGAGGCGAACAGACATTACAGTGCACTCAAGGTGTGTGGTACTAGTGTTCAGTTAATCCTCCATTAGTCCACCTCTCTCAGACACACTGTCCTCTGTCGCTTCTCTGCTCACCTGAGTGTGAGGTCACCGTATCCTCACCCCTCTGAAGGATCCCTGGATAAGGGGGGGGTGTAACCACTCCGGGGTTTGATCAAGTTAGACTACACACTGCACATACGACACCACCCTCAGTCATGGCAGGAATGTCCACACTACATCTTTATAATGAAGAGCAGCAGAAGTAGAGCATTGTGTCAGTAACGAGGAAGCAGGAAGAGCTCGGGGAGAAGAGCAGCGAGAGGAAGGAGAACCCGAGCAGTGATTAGAGCAATGAACCCATGGCCGGGAAGCGCTGACTAAAGATAGAAATGCTCCTTCACGGCTGACTCCCTTGCCCTCCATCCACCTCTCTCTCTCTCTCACACACACACACACACACACACACACACACACACACACACACACACACACACGCACACAAACTTCTTCTCTTCCTATTGCTTACCTGCAAAGATGGTTTGAGACCCCCACAGGCCCACATCATCCGTCAAGCCCGCTGCAGACTGTCTTACACACACACACTTATATACACACACACACATACACAGAGTTTAGGAGGAAAACGAGTGGCGCTGGTGGATGCTCTTCCAGTCAGCTCATAAATCTTTATCTCTGTGATATTAAAAATTTAAACAGGACAGTGCCCCTTTTAACACAATCATGGTCAATGCAGAGGCTCCTGATACATTAAACATGGCCTCTTTTCTTCTATTCAGCTACTTCAAGATAGGTTCCTTAGGTACCTAGAATCCAAGAGTTAAAAAAAAAAAAATTAATCTACACAGATGACCCTTGACCCTGCTCATATGATGCTATGGTAGCTGCACTGCTGGACCGCATGCTCTTCATTATATAGAATAGTGGTGACCTTTCACATGGGAGTTTAGCTGTAAGAATAAGACGTGCTTTGACGTGTGTGTTTTAATTTACTCAGGCATGTACAGTAAGTGATGTCCAGGGGCTTTAATCATTCAAAAGTTGTTTAATTTTTTTAATACAATTTATTTCTTTGATGCTCACCAGCAACTTCATTAGCTATACCCATTCAACCACACGTTAACACAAATATCTAATCAGCCAATCACATGGCAGCAACTCAATGCATGTAGATCCTGGTCAAGGCGATCTGCTGAACTTTAAACATCAGAGCATCAGAATGGCGAAGAAAGGTGATTTAAGCAACTTTAAACATGGCATTCTATATTTGTGTCAAAGGCGTACAATTTGTCGGACTTAAGAACGAATCCAACTTATGAACGTGCTCCCGGAACAGAACTCGTTCGTAAGTCGGGGACTATCTGTATCTTATTTCAATCAAGGTATGCTAAAGAGCATCTCTGAACATTAAACCTAAGCAACATCCCAGGTGAGGGGCTCTTCTTATATGAGGTCACATTAGGGAAAGAAATCTAATTAGCTTGTTAAAGATCTGGTCAATAGGAATAAAAAAAAAAAAAGAACAAAAATCAGTGAATGTGTTTTATGTTTTTTGTTTGTATACACAAACTGGCACATTTGAATTTTTAAAGTTTAAAGTTAAAAAGTGATTTTTGCAGGTCAAATGCATCAACAAAAGAACAAAAAGACAAAAGAACAATTTCTGCACTGTAGGCTGGGATTGAATAAGAATAATCTCATTTCAGTGCACTCTGTTTTGGCTTGCTAGATTATTACAACCTGGTTCAAAGCACAAACTGAAGATTGTCTGTACACCTGGTGTTAATACACGAGACATATTGTTTATTTTTTGTCAGGTTAATATCAGCGAGTCAACACAGGGTGAGTCGGAAACTTAAACACGCCGCCCATTCTCTGGTCCCCAGGATGCACCACAGTGCAGCAAAGTTTTTATCTACAACAGTTATTGCTTTCCTCTCCCACGATAATTAACTGCTATTTATCCTCTTCTGACTTTAATGTAAGTCTTAGAGAGCAGGATATGTCATTCTCTTTGTCAGTGACATAAATCTTAATTCTGTTCTAACTAACAAAGCATCTTAATTAGAATTAAGCAAAAAAAAAAAAAAATAATAATAATCAAATGTAGCCGCAAGGAGCAATGTAGGGGGCCAGGCATCAAGAGAATTCAATAGGTCGGATTAAGAGTAACAGTACGAAGGTAAACTTTGAAAAAAGATTCATAGGGTGTTTTTGAATAAATATTGAACACAATATTAGAAAGTTTACACAGTGTCCACCGCTTAACCATAAGAGTGTTCTGTCAGCCCAGTGGCACAGCGATAATGAGCGCGAGTTTGAATTCTGGCCGCTGCTGTAGCCTTAAGTAGCCTAGAGAGAGAGAGCTGATTGGCCGAGCTGTCTCGGGGTGGGAAACGGAATGTGAGGCAATGTAGCGCTCTCATATCAATCACGACGGTAGCCAAAGGAGCGGATAACGCTTTTCTCTGAGTGTGTTGCTCCACTCTGTACGGTGCTTAAGCAAGCAGTTTGAAAAGCATCACATGTCTCTGAGAAAACAAGGTTGTACCCTTGCTGCCCAAATGATGGGTGGGAATTGGCTATGACTAAATTAGGGAAGAAAATCTGAAAAATCCAGAGAAAAAAAATCAACCAAAAAATAAACTATTAACATTTATTCAGCATTAATTTATTTATACTAGTTAACATTGTGCCAGTTGTAGCCGATGTAATAGTAATGAAGCTGGGTCTTCAAATTCATATTTTTCAATATTTAGAATCATTGATATCATATAAAAGTGGATTATTTTAAGTATTTTTGTCCAGAATAATGGGCTTGTTCACCATGACTGGCTAAAACCATTTCTTCAGCTGTTTATCTGCAAGAATTTATGGATGTTCATCCACCATAAAAGTAAGCGGCCTGGTCTTCAAAGGAATTCCTTTGGAATCATGGAATCACACGCTTTACGTTCTTCAAAGTGTGTCGTGTCACAGATTCATTAATTCTGGCTCTCGTTTTATGAATTGTGTTGATCAGATTTGGGTAGCTATGGTCAGTTATGGACAGATGGTCAACATCTGCTTTGTCTTGGTGTGAGTGTACGCCCCTGATGGGTGGTGTGTATGTGTGTGTGTTAGAAGTCAGGGGAGCTGCCAATCTGTGTTAGCGACATGCCACAGAGCTCTGACGGCAGCATCACAGCACACTTTGATTTGCCAGCCTTTCCAGGTCGACGAGCTGATGCCTGATAATAACATTGTTTGATTGCTGGAGTGGAGATGTAATTGATTGATCCACCAGCACGTCTGGGGTCAGGCTTCAGAGGGGATCCAGCCACTGGAGTACATTCATCAACGAGGCACATCACCCTCCCTCCCTCCTCCTTCCTTCCTTCCTTCCTTCCTTCCTTCCTTTATTCTCCTTCACTTTACTTTCTCACCTCCACCTCCTTTTTTTTTTTTTTTTTTGAGAGGCCATTTTAGAGCTTGTGGATAGAAACAACACGGCCAAGATGGAGGGCAGGAACGGACGTCGTCTCAAGGATGGTGTAGAAGTACAAGGGATAAGAGAACATGAGGGAGAGAAAAGGAATTAAAGTTTGTATGCAGATGGAGAAAGATAACGAGTAACGTCTAATTGGTTTGTTGCTTAAGATAATCAATCTTTTTCCACGGTGCTTAATTAAGGGGCAGGGGCAGCCACTCTTGCTCTCACTTTAATC
Organism: Clarias laeviceps; assembly: GCA_030014305.1. Taxonomy (NCBI): domain Eukaryota; kingdom Metazoa; phylum Chordata; class Actinopteri; order Siluriformes; family Clariidae; genus Clarias; species Clarias laeviceps. Next base: position 4,093,147 of record JAQMYJ010000004.1, on the reverse strand, counting down.
CAATCAGTGATGAACAGGAACTGGCCGGTTAAGAAATACAAATTGGAGCCGAACAAAAATCAAAGCATGTAATTGCCAATTATTAGAGATGAGTTCCGGCCCGATTCTCGGATTCACAGCACGCTCACGGCGGAGTCGGATATCCATTACGTCTCCAATGCCGAGACAGCGTGTCTGACCTCACGTCATGCTTGTACAACCCTGTACAATCCGAGGTCTGTTGGTGGTCATTAGAGTGTACTCGGGGTGGTAATGGTTTGAGCAGCGCACTGGCATCATCCTGAATGCTGAGTGTGCGGTTCAAGTGAATAAGTTTACGTGGTGTACAGTATGTAAAACACAAGGTGTACTGAAAAAACTAAATTAGTGAGGGTGATTCTCATCTGATATGATGTTAAGTAGCGAGAACACAGTTTGACACGGTGACGGTTTCCACAACTGCCCATGTAAACCATATATATATAAACTTATTACCTAACTTTAAACAAAAGTAGGTTTAAGATCACAACAGTTTGTTTCAGAATTTTAAGGCCACTCCTACAGCAAGTCGAGGCTTAAGATCAATAAACAAACTTTAAATGAATATGCAAAGAAAGCGACAGGCTGCTTATTAGAGCTGTGAATTATTACTTGTATATTAAAATATAATATCTATATTTCTTACAGGTTTAAAAGTGTTAAAAACTAAAAATAATGTTGAAGTGCTGTGTAAATAGTCTGGTACAAAGTGATTTGTCTTTCCACTCCAGTCCAATAGGTGGCTGTATTCCACCAATTGCCCATGGATAGATTCAGAATTTTAAAAAATGCCCAAGGATTTGATTTTTGGACAGCACTACTGTTGTGATTTAAAAAATTTATAAATAAAACAATGATTGTATTGGCACATTGCGATTATGATTAAAATTGCAATATTTAACTATTTAAGGTATCATTTGGATTCAAATGTATTTTTCGAGGCTAACAGCAAATAATGATCACATTAAAAGGCCGTTTGCCAATATTTATTTATTACCTCAAAATGATTTATAAAACAATAAACAAATTCTTAAATTACTGACAAACTCTACATAAAATCCTGACTCTGCTTATGTTACCTGTAATGACTTGCAGCCTTTTGTGGTAAAATGATTTTGATGTTTGAAAATTTTATTTTTATGCAATGAATTGAATCAAACCAACAAAGGATTGAATAAGTTCTATAATCTCAGCTCTTATATTCTTATACCAAATTGCCCGTGTCTTCAGAAAATTCTCTTCATCATAATAAGAAATCTTTTCCCCCCCATATCATAAGAAGAAGCCGCCGTTCTTTAAGACGCTTTAATCAAAGAATCGTGAACCATGAACGTGTATTTTGGAGCTTTACTTTTTTTTGAGTGTGAATTACATGAGACAGAAAAGTGTTTTGAAGGTTAAACTTTTTGCCGTACATTTCTACTGGTGAAATGAACAAGGAAAAATGGAGGAAGGTATACATTTAGAATGATAAAAGAACGTTTTAACTAAAATGCCTCACAGGCTGTGTCACTCGAGTAATAAAGTAAGAGATAATTAGGAGACTGATGTGTTTCTTTAATTTATAGCAGAAAACATTTTTAAAACTTAACTTGTGTGTGCTTATATCGTGTTGTCCTTGTGGCAGTGAAATTAAAAGGTGTGAATCATTTAATTAGAATAAAATAAGGTGCATCAAAAATGTCGGCCACTAGTAGACCACTAGTCTGTGTGTGCTTTTGTTTGTAATAGAAATATTCTTTTGTTTTGTTTTGTAAGGAATAATTACTTTAGCAGAGCATGAAAGCTTAGTTTTTTCCTAGCGGAAAATTTATTTTTTTCAATGAGGACTTGTCTGTATTTCAGCGACTTGTCAGTACTGCAGAGCCTACTGTACGTCCTGAGCAGAAATAGCTCTCGTGTAGTATTTAAACGTATTAGCGCCAAGAGCACAGGGTGCCCAGACTTAAGAGAAAAGCAGAAATATTAACGGCTTGTCGATTAATTAGTCGCGGAAATATTTCTGTATTTCTGCCGGAGAAAAGACTCGTTCGAGGGTGAAAACTGGTCTCGATATAAACACACACACACACACACACACACACACACACACACACACACACTGTGCGTAATGCATTAATGCCGGGTTTTTGACTGAGACCGTGCACACAGCCTTGACTCACACACATCAGTCATTCACGTCATACGTTTAGTCATGAATTATTTAGCTGGAATTGAATATGAAACATTTAGTCAGGCGAATTAATTTCTTTTAGGGCATTCCAAAATTCATTTACAGTTCATAAGGTCATGTGACAGCAGTGAGAATTTGATCAATGAGAATGCGTTTAGCTTTTTTTTTTTTCTTTTTCTTTTCCTCCTGTAGATCTGCTGTAGTTGGAATGAGAACATTAGATCATGTGGTACAATGGCTGAGCTTAGCTTCCCTCCGCTACACATCAGGTCAGGATGTGAGGGCATGTGGTACAGCGTGTAAGCTCATTTGGTCATTTAGATTTCTATGTTGTTCCTTCCTTCTTTTTTCTTCCCTTCTGTAGGTTTGCTGTACTGTACGAGTGAGAGCGTGAGGTCATGTGGTAGCGCATCAAACCTTTTCTTTTGTAGATTCGAACGCATCAGCTGAAGTGTGAGAGGTCATGTGGTGCAACAAGCTCGATAGTGTCGTGGAGATATCGCATAATCAGACTGAAGACATCCAGGTTTTCTGCTACCGAAGGTCGACTTTATTGAACCACGGTAAAGCAGAGTTAGTAACAGTGTAACTGGCGAGAGACTTCCTATCTCCTCTCCTATGGTTTGCATTACCAGACTAAATCTGTGTACATTCAGTAAAAGAAAATACTCCACATACTGTAGGGCCCGGTGAGAAACGGTGCTTTTCTATAACTGAATTGTACAGAGAAATGAATTGAGATTGTAGTTTTTGTTCAGCTTTAAGTATTTGCTGTTATATCCTTACACGCGGAAATAAAATCAGCTAATTATCGGTCCATTTCAGAGCAAAACGATACGTTTAACACGGAAATGTGTGATGCCAGCAGGACTGCTGGGAAATATTATAGCTTGAGGTATTATACTTTTATTTTCCTCGAGTATGTAGTAGTAGACTGTACGCTTTTATTATTATTTTTTTTCCCTCTCCTTTTTCCTTTGCTGTTATTATAAGTGATTAGATCCCCCGAAGCAGTTCTGCACTTTGTCGTTCTGTGTGAATGAAAGCCTAGCACTCGGGGTATTTGCAATGCCGACGGAGTCCGTAGCCGTTGAATCGAATTAGTATGAGGTTCCAATCCTCTCCCCTTTTTTTTTTTTTTTTTTTTGCTTCTCCGCCGCTGATTTAATTCAGGACCATTTGTATCACCAGCAGTGGAAATAATCATATTCATCTCTTCCTGCCGAAAAGTCATCAAATGAATTAGAAGAAGCAGAACTAAACCAGGACTGTGAGCGCTGGGCTGAATAAATCTGCGGTTTCTTCACTGAATACGGAGGTATTTGGAAATGGCCGTGTGTGGTGGCCGCGCCGCAGGTAATAACACCCATTTAGACTGCTTATCATGGACAGCAGAGCTGGTTCGCTTTAGAGAGGTGGGAGACGAGGTGGAGGCAATTAGAATAGATTAAAAATTATAGTTTAGGATGAGGAGGTGTACATCTGCTTACGGGTTTGGATGGAAATGGTGGTGCTGCCTGAAAACCCAAAATTCAGTATCTCACAAAATTTGAATATTGTGAAAAAGTCCAATATTAAAGACTCCATTAGAGGTGTCATGCTCTAATCAGCTAATTAACTCAAAACGCCTGCAAATGTTTCCTGAGCCTTTAAGTGGTCTCTCAGTCTGGTTCAGTAGGCGTCACAATAATGGCGGAAGACTGCTGACTCAACAGTTGTCCAGAAGACGATCGTTGACACCCGGTGAAGAAAAAGGTGCACAAGCAACAGGGATAACCGCAGCCTTGAGAGGATTGTGAAACGAAGCCCATTCAAGAATTAGGGGGAGATTCACAAGGAGTGGACTGCAGTTGGAGTTGGTGCTTCAAGAGCCACCACGCACAGACGTATCCAGGACATGAGCTACAACTGTCGCATTCCTTGTGTCAAGCCACTCTTGAACCAGAGACAACGTCAGAGGACGTCTTACCTGGACTAAGGACAAAAAGGACTGGACTGTTGCTCAGTGGGCCAAAGTGCTCTTTTCAAATGAAAGTAAATTTTGCATTTCATTTGGAAATCAAGGTCCCACTGTCTGGAAGAAGAGAGGAGAGGCACAGAATCCATGTTGCTTGAGGTCCAGTGTAAATTTGCACAGTCAGTGGTGGTTTGGTGAGCCATGTCATCTGCTGGTCTTGGTCCACTGTTTTGTATCAGGTCCAAGGTCAGCACAGCTGTCTACCAGGACGTTTTAGAGCATGCTGACCAGCTTCATGGAGATGCTGATTTCATTTTCCAGCAGGACCAGGCACCTGCCCACACTGCCAAACGTAATAATACCTTGTTTAAAGACCATGGTATCCCTGTGCTTGATTGGCCAGAAAACTTGCCTGACCTAAACCCCATTGAAAATGTACAGTATGATGTGTTGTGAAGAGGAAGATGTAAGAAACTAGATCCAACAACACACAAGAGCTGAAGGCCGCTATCTGAGCAGCCTGGACCTCCATAACACCTCAGCAGTGCCACAGACTGATGACGCCTCCACGCCATGTCGCAGTAATTCATGCAAAAGGAGCCCTGACCAAGTATTGAGTGCTTGTACATGCTGATACTTTTCAGTAGTCTGACATTAATGGAGTTTCTGTGAATGTATTTACTGAAGCATTCCAGATAAGTAATGCATGACCTTTTGGTGTCTGCGCTACTCTGATATTCCACGTGTCTGTCCCTCTGGTGCTCCTACACAATCCCAAATGACCCACCTTGGTCCACGGTTGTGCTTTTGTTCAAAATTCACACGTCAGTTTTTACCCTTAGTGCGGATTATGACGTAACCCTTTCAGACAAGCCAATGAGGAAGATGTGAAAGAACAAACAAGAAGACAGCAAAACGGACACTGAAATGACGGTGCAAACCTAACTAACGGAATTTCAGTCCGTTCAGCATATGGCGGGGTGAGGGGGAGCAAAGTGGGAGGGGGAAAATAAAAATCCATTATGTTTGATGATACTGCCTCAGCTGCAGTACGTTGCCGCCAGAAACCAGGGAAATGATATTAGGTGAGTTGTAATGTGATTTCTGTGATGTGCGAATATGACATTCTAATGGATTTGAGAACACTGGAGCAAGTCTTTATCACCAGTATTTATTCCCCCGGTTGCAAATGTAATTTACTAAGTACAAGACGATCAGCTCTGATCCTGGTATTTCCACTGTAGGAAAGTGGAGGGGGAGTGGGGGGGTCGTGGTGTGAGCTAAAAAGTCTAAGAAAGAGATCATACAGGAGAGACTGGTGGAGATATCAGGCCGTGTCTCTGAACCAGGCAGAACAAAAAGCGCAGAAGTGTTCGTATAGTAGTTTTGTGAATACCAGTGATGAGGAGTCAGGTTCCTTCTCATACGCGACGCCTCTCAGCGGAATAAGAGGATTTTTCTAATCCTAGAAGCTTGAAGAAAGACCAGTATTGTCTCTACACAGCGCTGCTTTTCTTATACTGTACGCATGACCGTGAAACGCTATTACGCAATGTAATTCATGTTTTCTATGTGACAAGCATGTTACTTTGCAGTTTGAAAGACATTTAAATAAACAAAAATGATTGGAAGGATGAATAAAAGCCTTTCTTTTTTCTTAAAAAGGCTAGCTTATTATTATTATTAATATTATTCTTAATATTATTATTATTATTATTATTGCCATATATTTTGGTAAGTCGTATAATCTCATATTACAGTATAACGTTTTTGTGATCGGTGTAGATGGTGTGTGTTTATAGGTAGATAGATATACATTACAGGCCAAAAGTTTGGACACACCTTCACTCAATGTGTTTTCTTTGTTTTCATGACCATTTACGTTGGTAGATTCTCACTGAAGGCATCAAAACTATGAATGAACACATGTGGAGTTTTGTACTTA
>JAQMYJ010000004.1:4061555-4086954 GCA_030014305.1 Clarias laeviceps | reverse complement strand
ATGGTCATGAAAATAAAGAAAACACATTGACAGATAGATGAGAAGGTGTGTCCAAACTTTTGGCCTGTACTGTATACAGTATATATAGAGATAAATAGATGGTATAAATTAAAATATATAGTCTGATACACACTAGTTGCTGCATTTCACAGCAAGGAAGTGGGACATATTATGGAGGAAAAAAAAGAAAATTGAAAATCGTGAAAAACATCCTTATAGGGGGGAAAAGTCTGATTTATCTAGTGTTACAACTAAAATATCAGTTTAAAAATCAGCATAAATGATTTTTTTTTTTTTAAGTGCCCACTGGGACCAATTAAATGTTAATGTTCATTTTTTTCCCCCTTAACTTTCCCCTTACTTGCTCTAGGAGCTTTTTCACTACTGATGAGCGAGCCTGTTTCGAGACGTTGCTCCTAAAATCCCAGCTTCAGAAAGCAGTGAAGTCATGATAATGAGGAGGACTGACAAGATCAACTGTAACAATAAATATATAAATAAACAAACAAGAAACACACATTCACTCAACACACACACACACACATACAAAGACATGCAGATTAGGTTCATTGGCATTCCCAAATAGCTCATAGTGTGCGTGTGCGTGTGCGTGTGCGTGTGTGTGTGTGTGTGTGTGTGTGTGTGTGTGTGTGTGTGTGTGTTCTGGCACCATGTCCAGGGGTGTACCTTGCCTCGTGCCCTGAGTCTCTTGGGATTGGCTCCAGGATAAGCGGTATCGAAGATGAATGTGTTCTGTGATGGATTGGTAGGATGAATACCGATCAGCCACAACATTAACTGCACCACTATGCCAAGTAAATAACATTTAATGTGATTACTTGTGACAGGATCATGGACACCCAGGTCTCATCAAAGCCCAGCCCGTCTAGTCTGATCCCACAGACAAGTTAATGTAGCACAGATTGCTCAAAAATGGTAATGCTGGTAGTGATAGAAAGGCACCTGCCGCCTTTGAGGCTTAGCAGGCAAAGAGCTCAAGGTCGTTGACCCAGACTCATATTTCAGTCCGATAAAGCATCCATGGGATGCGCCGGATAAACAAGTCTGATCCCACAGAGGCTCCACCCCACAACCTACAGCACTTAAAGGAACCACTGCCAACGTCCTGGTACCAGACACCACAGCATTCAGTTCCTAAGGGCCATGGAAACTCTGCCTACACAGGAAGAAAACTACACAATACTGGGTTTTTCTTTTTAAATGTTATGTTATGGCTGATCGGAGTGTATTTATTTCAGTGACCGATCTGGTCTGAAACAGATGAGACTAAAACCAGGCATTTTGTTTGTAGACAGTTTATAATTTACTGGTAAGGAGACGTCCATCAGCACCGTGCAACCCTGAAGTTGTTTCTTAGATGTGAACACGGGTGTTAGCAGTGTTGGTTCATGATACTTCATGGTATTGTATTGGTTCATGGTATTGTAAGATTTTTAGCTCATTGATGTGCTTTATGAGGAGAAGAAAAGAGTAAAGACATTACTGGGTCAAGTATTGGGTTTGCTCACTGCAAGTATCTTAAGGGTCCCATATTGTACTATTTCTTTAACACAGGTCTCAGAGGTCCCCTAAAGTCTGTGTTTGTTTATGATCTCAGATTGTGCAGTCCTTCATACCTCAATCTCTTTCTTCATTCACTCCTTCTTTAAACGAAGTATTTGAGTGTCTAAGTAAATGAGCCACGCCCCTGCAGAGAACAGCATCTGGATAAGAGCGTCTGCCAAATGCCTAAATGTAAACAGCAGAGCAGAACAAAAAGTGGATTATATGAGTAGAGGAACGTGCTGTAACATTTGTTCATTTCAAGACATTAAAGAGATAATCTGTGGAACACTGGCACTAGATCAGAACCTGTCGTATGTAATTTGCTACATGAACTAAGTTTAAGATGTTGTAAAGATTTATACTTTTATAATGTTACAAATAACAAATACTTTTATGGCATTACAGATAAGTTTGTATCGTCTTATTTGTCATGTTACGGTGCTTTGCAAAAGTACTGTATTCACCCCTCCAAAAATTGTCTGGATTGGAAACTTTTTGTTTTTTGTTTGTCATTTTATTGCAATTCGATATCCTCTTAAAGCTACCTTTTGTAGATTGTTTTTGTTGATTTAACTTTTCAAAAATTCTCACAGGTTCTTAACAGAATTGAGATCTGGACTTGTAGAATATTTACCCTTTTTTTTTTTTTTTTTTAAGTTTCTAACCACTCCTGCGTTGAGTTGGCCTTGTCCTGGTGAAGTTTCTACCATACTTTGAAGCAGGTTCTTTTGTAACCCCACACCCTCCTTACCTGAGTGTTGCTCCTCCTATTCAAGTCCCAAAATCATGAGGCTGCCATCACCTTCATCACTGTAGGCAAAGTGATAATTCAACTATGGTTTACAGTATCTTGCTTTTGTCCTCATCACATCTAAACAGCACATTCTCACTGGGTCACTCTAATGTGAATTATGCGAGATATGAATTACCTTGAACAATAGTTTTTTTTCTAATCATACCTCCTGGACAGTCTTGAGTTATTCATAGCTGTTCGAATGGGTGTCTGTTCCAGCTCCACTATACTACTTCAGAGTGACTGTTGGCCTCACTGTGGCTTCCCGCACCAGACTCTGTCTAGTCTTTGTGCTTTATTTTAGGGATGAGGGCTTGGTCTAGGTGGCGCTTCCTCTACTTCCTGTCTATTGCTCCAACAGTGCATCCTTGGATACCCAAAGAAACTCTTGCATATAACTTACCAACCAATTCCTAAGTTATAAAAATCTATTATCTAATCTATAATGTTTTTAAAGTGCTCCTCAGTCTTCATTTTCACCTCTTTCCTTCAGACTGACACTGTTTGAGCTGTTTTAATATTTCACAGAAGAAGTGCAATTACAAGTCAAGTGTAAAGACATTATTTTTCATTTGAAGCGTCAGGAATCTGGACAGTTAAAATCATTTCTGACCAATAATTAAATTTGGAAAATTCACTGTGGAAGAACACGAGTTTGCAATAAAAATAGAGACGTCAGGAATATGTGTATGTATAATTTATTATTCAGAAAAATCTGATAAACTTCAGCTAGGTTGAACACCTTTGCAGTGTACATGTCAAGTTATATGAGCATCAAGTTACCGCTCAAGCTATAGGAATTCAAAAAGTACATACATCAGCTAAACTAGTATTGACACTTTATAGATGATTTTCCAAAGCAACACAAATGTTTCATGGAAAAAAAGGCAAACTAATAATTTCCAAAGTAAGGAGAATGCGTTCATTAGAGTCACTAATAACGATCATGTTCCTGTCTTTACTCTTTCATTTTAAAGGCATTTTAAAGGTCTTCTTCAGGTGAGGACGTCCTCCTTGACTCATATGACTACGTCCCTTTCATTGATCCAAATTGAATCCACTAAAACAAACAAAACAAAACAAATGCTCTTATTCTTATTCCTAATTCCATGAACCTTAGCGGTACCTTCATTCCAGGTTTTTCAGAGACCAATAAGAGCATGCATGTAGCTTTATTTACAGCTACAGATGTTTTGTTCATGTCATTCACAAATGATGATGTGAAATGTAGTGCAGCAACTGCATCACTTCAGAAGATGCATTTTAACCTACTGGGGCTATGGACAGGTTTCTTACCATTGCTTCTGTTTGATAGTTTGAGACCTAAAAGTGTTCGCCGAACAGGTTGTTTTGTATACTACAATTTGAAAAGTTTGGGAAAAAAAAAACACACACACACACACACACACTTTTTTTTTTTTCCAGAAAGGGTATTGTCTCTATCTGGGGGGCCAAGCACCTCATGGAATTTTCCCCCACCTCCGGCTTATTTTACCATGGTTTTCCTTTCACATTCAATCAGCCGACAGTGTGCCTCAGACCAATTTCAATTTACAACCAGGCTGAGGCGATGGAGCAGCTCGTGGTAAAATTAGGGTCTAAATGGCTGCCAGGGGATAGAGACAGCATGGCTTAGGGATGGTGACTAGAGAGAAAGGAGGGGGTGAATAGAGGACTTCTTTAGTCAGGCTTTTCCTGAGTGCTCTATCACCAGGAGTCTGATTCTCAGGACACATGAAAATACAGGTCACCTTTACAATAATCACGCAGCTGAAAATTCCCCGTATTCATTAAAATGGTCTAGGGGTCATTTGATAATCAACTGTACTGATCTCTCAAAAATTGGATTCCAATTTGTCTTTTTATTTTCTCAGTACCTTTCACTGCAGATCCTTAAACCTTGTTCCACCCAAAACAAAAGTCCAAACGTTGGAGACAACTCAGGAAGATTCAGAATGAATGCCTGATTATCTTATGTTCTAAGAATACAGTAAAGCTTGTGCTTTTGTTACAGCACTTGGAAGCTTGTACTTCCTTGTCTAATTAGGAAAAACCCTAATTAGACTCTGCAATTGTTCCCTCAAAGGTCAAGCAAATAACTTGGTACAAACACACCAATACACCATGCATGGGGTTTGGTGCATGTTTTTTTTTTTTTTTTTTTTTTGTCTTCCACCATTGGAATGCAAACTCCAATCATCTGCCTATCCTGTTCTCAAGCCTTTTGGGCAAGGCTTTGGGGTATTGATCAGAAGGTTGTGAGGATAAATCCCACCAATGGGTATTTGAACAAAACCACCTTGGATTAAAGTTCCAGCTGAAAAGGAATAATTGGGAGTTTCAAACTTTAATTAAAAGCTTTAGACTTTACATCTTGGCTGTGGCCCGGTCACCTCTCCTGACGCCTTAAGTCTTCTGCTTTTATTCCCAAATTACAGCTGGAGTATTTTCCCCACGCTTTAAAGTGCTAATATTTGTTGCACAAACATCCTTCCCTCTTGCTCTTTCTCTCAGTGACAGGCACGGGGAGCGGTTGTTAAGTTCACTCTCTCAGCCTCAGGAGGCTCAGAGTGGTCAATACTCAGCTGAGTCATTCTCTGCATTATCATTTATGGCCTTTATCCCATGGAGCGGGAGGAGGAGGAGGTTGAGTTTAGGGGAGAAGACATAAGGAGAGATATACAGCATTTATCCATCTGTCTGTCCCCCAGTAAACAGTGTGGTCGGTCGATAATTGAACAAGCCCATGAGGGTGTCCACTGGCATTAAGGATGTTCACGAACACTAACAGCAAAATGTTTTTTTTCTTTTTTTCTGAATTTGCTAGTAGGCTGTAGAAGGTGGCAGCAACAAGAACAGGACAATCTTTTACTGAACTTTTGAACAAAGCACATTTAGCACTTCATTTAGCAACAAAATAAATTTGAGAGAGATGAGAAGAAACGCAATCAACAATCAACAAAGCTCAAGATTAACCCATTACCTCTGTAATGCGTCTCTGTAATTCATTCTCTCATTCACAGCTGGTGTGTGACCACGCCCTTTCTTCCAAATATCCAAAGAGCGGTAAAGAGAAAACAGGTTTCAGATTGTAGATATCCACCTGTTACAATTGTTTCCTCTTAATCCAGCCATGTTCAAGATTAGTTCTGAGAAATTCTAAGAATAAGTAAAGAAAGCCCAGTCTCAGCTCTCACTGGGAAATTGGGACCCTCTCGAGTACCTGTCACTGTTTTTGCAATATCTCCATTATCGTTATTTTAATTTTATTCATGGGTAAGATTTGCACACCTTGTTGCCGTGAAGACATCAAGATCTCTTTACGTCGACCGAATGAAGTCAGGGTTACTCTCAAGCACCTGGAGAGAGGAGTTAGTCAGGTAGAAATCAGAATTGTCAAAACTAATCAGAGTTAAAAACTTTCCCAGATGACTGCAGCAGCCAAATTGCATCTAAATTATATCAATCAGCTCAAGGTTATACGTCTCCAGATGAAAAAAGATGAAACGGTTCCAACTTGCCAGACAAAATCTGGTGGAAGCATTTTCATCTTTTTTGCATGTAAAGGGGTTTAAACTCCTAAGTTCAGGGAACTTCATAAGAAGGTATCTGTGTTTTTTTTTTCCTTCAGGTTATTGGTTATAAAGTCATCTGCAGTAAATTTAGTTCCTAAAATACAGTGAGAATTAAGATAATTTAGAGAAAATTTAGCTATTTTTATTACATTGATATGTTAGCTAGCTAACTGAGTACTAATCTTTTTTTCTTTTTTTTTAATCCATTATTTTTCTTGAACGTTTTGATTTTTGAATGTATTTATTTGTTAACTATTCATGGATGTTAATTTTTAATTTTTAATTATTTCTTTTGTCACCCCAGATTAGTACTGGTGGAACTGCTAGTACACTAAAGCACTGGAACAAAAAAAAAAAAAGCCTGGTAGAATCATTATAATATAGGAGCAGCTGCACTGTCTGGTTTACGTCTACAGGAAATGAGCTCGAAGTTACCGACCTCCCGAGAGGCCCATTCACTGTTTACACAACTACCCTTCCCTGCACCTGCCTGATTATAACATCCTGAAGCGTCAATGCGACAAACTGTAACTGCAGAGTCGTGGTCTGATGAGCAAGTGCCGCGTTCATTAGTGAGAAATCAGGAACCGGCCCTCTGCCATTCCCTGACCCAAATCAGCACCTAATGAGGCTTATTATTGTTATTATTATTATTGTTGACGAGACGGGTTGAATGGATCCTCCTGCCGCATCTGTCAGTCCACTCTTGTTTAACCTCACAATCAGGCGCCTCTTCTGGACTGCACTCTGATTTAGGGTACTTAAGGTCCTGTTAGGGGTTTTGTCACGGGATTGGCAGCAGACTTGCCCTCTATTTGTGTTCAGGCGCAGGGAACAGGTCAGCGTGCTGAGTGCTGAGACTTCTACTGATTAATGGCTGCCTTTTTAGTGGGAGGATTAGAGCCTTAGTGGCTTTTAAGCTGGACTTAGCAGTTTGTCATAGCAGTTTTTATTTTTTATTTTTGCAGACAAATCTAGAATAAGTAAAGTAAGTAAAACTTCAAAATGTATTTACATTACACCAAAGTTTCTGGGTTTCTGCAAATTTGTGATTTATTCATTTGTTTGATTTTCTTTTTTCCTAAACCAGAATTATTTTCAAAACTACTGGCTGAAAAGTGGGCAATTTTTTTTAGCCAACTACTAGATGCTACTCACTTTTATCCGAGGAGTTGCCACATTGGATCTTTTGATCTGCCAGCTTGGGCACAGGTTTCATGCTGGATGCCCTTCCTTTCCTTACTTGGCTTGGGGACTGGCACAGCTTGCAATGGGTTTGTTATATGGGGCATAGGGTTTTATTATTGTCCTTATATTTATAGATAAAGAGTATACGCTTGCCAGATCACCCTGTTCAACCATACAATATCTCAGCTACTTTAGTAGCTCAATTGAATAATATTATCTGATTAGGTATTTTAATAATTGTACTTTTTATATTCCTTTACTCAGTGGAAGCTCAGGGGGCTAAGGTACTGTGAGTTACTGATTGTAAGGTTGGAGGTTCAAGCCCCACCTCCACCAGGTTGCCAATGTTGGGCCCTTGAGCAAGGCCCTTAACCCTATCTGCTTCAGGGTTGCCTGATCATGGCTTAACCCCTGCGCTCTGACCCCAGTTACGCTGGGATGTGCAAAGAAAGAATTTCACTGTGCAGTAATGTATATGTAACAAATTAAATTTTATTTCATTTTTATGCACCTTAAGGAGTGGCTCAGTCTACTGTATCTATGTAAGGACCTTGTCCAAGGACCCAATGCCTGACCCCGACCCCTCATCATCAATCTAGAGCCTCAACAATATGAGGCAGCGCTTCCCCAGTGGCATAATATAAAGAAAATTGTGATAAAACTTTAAAATAATAACCATAAAAAGCACTATTATGTAAAATGCACTAACCTATTAATATAATCCTGATGCACATAATCTCTTTTTACATTTTAAATAATTATGGCTTGTCTTAAACTGTTTATTTAGGAAGTATATTTGATTTTATAATTGTTGTAGAGCTTTTTCTGTTCCTGTTTGTGTTTCTATTGGGTGGAAAATAATTCCTTTAAATGGTTTAAGCGATAAAGATTGGTTTTAGTTTTTATTCTATATGACGTCCAATCAAGCTGAAATTGGGCATGCATGCTGCGCCGAGGTGCTAATCTGCTAGTCAGGTTTTGATGGTGACCTGATTTCTCAAAAAGTGTTTCCTGTTATCAGCCAATCAGATTCCAGCAGGCATGTGTCAGGGTCACCTTCGAGCTGTGGTGGTTTTTGGGTAGAGTCTTTCTTGTACCTGATTCAGACTTACTCTGATTGGCCAACGCTTTTTTTTTTTTTTTCTTCTCAAAGTTTGGTGTCTTTCATCATCCTGGATTTTTAATCATCACTGAGCGATGGTTGGTTTCGGCTAATCATGTTCCAGCAGACATTTCACGCAGCTTGCTAACTTTGGCAAAGAGTGCTCAGGCTTGGCAAGCTCACAGTATACTGCAGCTATATTTGAATTTCATTTAAGTTTGAATTTATGTTTAGGATTTGCAAAGCGTCTTCAACTATTAGAAAAGTGCTTTATTAGATTTGATCATATTATAAAAGCACATTCCTGAGTCACTTAACTAATTGTAACTTATTATATTGTTATCTATAACCCAATAATCCTGTTATATAACGAGCGTAAGGGTTGAGAGAGTGTTGGAGAGGCTTGGCGAGGTAGGGAGAGACGTGTGGAGGTAAAATGAGAGCGGACACCGCGGTGTGAGGAGAGGACGGTGAGTCTGGAGGTATAATTTGTCACAGTGTGGCCAATCTCATTTCCTGTTGACTGCAGGATCCAGAGTCTCTTTTTTTTTCTTCTTCTTCTTAATGTAATAGATTCTGCTGGATTTAATTGAGCTGGAACACACACACACACACACACACACACACACACACACACACACACACACACACACATATATATATATATATAAATGTTCAGATCCTGCCTGTGTGTTCTGCTCCAGACAGTACTTCCACTCCATCTCCTCATGTGTGTCAGTGAATTTAATATTCTTTACTTTTTCAATCTGTTTTTATCAGTAAAAGGCGTTCATCTGCGTCTCATCTCATCTGACTTCACACACACACCTACACACACACACACACGGCTGTAACAGTGAGTACGGGCCGGGTGGATATCGGCGCTTCCTGTGATGAGCTGCGTAGCCCGAGGACACACAGTCAGTCCAGGGTTCCTCTCAGATTCGATCACAGTCATGCAGAGGCAATTTACTACTCGCTTAAATTGGAAAAATAAAAAGCGGGAAAAAAAGCCTCTGAGAAATCGCTTCGAAATTGCTATCTGTACACTTTTAGCAGCTTTAATAAATCAGTCAAATAAACAAACAACAAAACGTGTCCTTCAATCTCTCACACAAACACACACCGAAAGAGAGAGAGAGAATGAGTAAAGGAAAACCCCACAAATAGAAACAAACATTATAGTAACCAAATAAATAAATCTTGTACCAGCAAGCCAAAAAAACAAGCAAGCAAATAAATAAATCCACAAATAGATACAAATAGTATAGTAACCAAATAAATAAATCATGCAGAGGCAATTAAGACTAAATAAACTAGATAATTAAATAAATTCACAAATAAAATTAATTAATTAATAAAAAAATTATAAATTCATTAATAAATAAGGTTACTCCACAACTATTATAGTAATTAACTAAATAAATAAATGCACAAATGTAAACAAATATTTTAGTAAGACAATCAACAAACAATCGAGTATGTGAACAAATTACCAAATAAAGATTCTCCGCAAATAGAAACAAACATTATAGTTGCCACAATAATAATTCCTGTACAAGCAAACAATAAAACAAATCAATCAATCAATAAATGAATAAGGATACGCTGCAAATATGAACAAATATTATACTAAACAAATTAAATCATGTACAAGAAAATAAGTAAGTAAATCCTCAAATATAGGGAAAATGACAGTAAATAAATATAGGTACTTAAATGAATAAGTATATAAATTATTAAATAAAAAAATCATTTACAAATAAGCAAATGGGTAAGTTAACAAATCTCACACCCCAGACATGGTTAAGTAAAATAAATTAATAAATAAATAAATTCATTAATAAAGTAAGGAAGTAAACACAGAAATTAATCCCAGAGAAATAATCAAATAAATGCATTAATTGGGAAAGAAAGCATGAGAAAAAACCACCAGAGATTAAATAAGTAAATAACCAAACAAATAAATACACCAAATTTGTAAACTTTTAGATGAATATGATCACCAAGTTGTCCCTGTTGGGCCCTTGAGCGAGGCCCTTAAACCTCAACTGCTCGGATGTATAATGAGATAAAAAGTAAGTCGCTCTGGTTAAGGGTGTAAAATGTAAATGTATTGTGATTATAATTGGAAAAAATACATGCTTACCAGATATATTGATAGATAAACAAGAAAATTAATAAATAAACCACACAAACGGTAAATAAATGGCATAAGTACGAATAAATATTTAATAAATACTTAATACATCTATAGATAAACAAATAGGTAAACAAAGTAAACACATCTCAGCTTGATTAATATACCCCCCCTCTCTCTTTCTCACACTCGTGCACACGGATCAATATCACAGTGTATATATATAAACCAGTAATAGTGCCTTCTAGTGTAGTGTTGAGCATTATTTACCGTGTGTGTGTGTGTGTGTGTGTGTGTGTGTCCGTCCATGGCACTCTGGAAGGCTTTGTATTTTGCGAGCTGGTGGGCAGCGGTGTGGGTGTGAGCGTATCCGTTTCCCCGCAGTAGAAGCCGAGTGTATCACACGGTAAAGACAGTTTAGATCGTTCTCCACTAATCAGGGTCCTCACGCATCCTAAAGGTGTCCACTTCATCCCTCACACTGTAAAAGACTGTAAAGCCGAGCTCTCGCCGAACGCTCCCAGCACTGACCTACTGCCATCTAGTGGTGCTGCGGAGCAGTTCAGTACTGTGATGCATGCTTATAAAGTCTTTATAACTGCCCTGTAAATACCCTTTACTGCCTCACTGTCCTAAATGTTCACTTTCAAGCTTCACACTTTACCGGTTCGCTCCGGCTCAATTCTAAATCAAACATAAAAGAAACAACACAATAGAAGTGTTTATGGTATTTAAATAAAAACCCGGCATTAAGTGCTCTATAAACGCTGTAAAACCACCGGAGTGAGGCAGTGTTTTATGATTCGCGGGTTCAGCGTGTGGTGAAAGGTTGCTTCACACTGCTGATGTGATGAATCCCTCTCTCTCTGTCTTTCTCTCTCTTTAATCTGATTACACTTCTGCTAGCACTGCATTACTCTCTTCTCTTACGACACAGGAGGTGTGATGAGTTTCACACTGGGCAGTTTTTCAGCTTGCTCCGTTTGTACAGCGAAAATATTTAGCTCGGAGTACTTGTTCTGGAGCTGTCTGACACATCCTGGTTCCCCCGAAGTTCTCGTCACAGGAAACCCTATGATGGTTCCACTCGATCATCATGAAGACGGACTGTTACTGGACAGCTGTTCTCTGCAGTCCCTCAACAGTCAGAGAACTGAAATCCTACCCGAGTGGAAGTGGACTCTGTATTAACTTAAACATCACTCCTGTTATACTGAACTTTAAGTCTTATATCACACAGATATAACAGGGACTGATTTATGGTTTTACGATCTGATATCCGGTTCCATGTTCAGTCTGGTTCCTCTCAAGAGTTCTTTCTGTTGCCATCTCAGGACGTTTGTCCTCTCCACCGTCACCCTCGGCTCACTCATCAGGGATGAACTGACAGTTCTGTGTTGTACTTTTTTTCTTTCCCTTACATTGTATCCATCATTCTATTTTTCTATAAAGCTGCTTTGTGACACTAAGCATTGTTAAAAGCACTATACAAATGAAATTGAATTTAAAACAAATACATGCATAAGTATGTTAACAAGTCCGTAAATAAACAAGTTGGTTAATAAATTGGTAAGTAAATATGTAAATCATAAAGTTACATGTAGTAATAGTAAATCGTTAAGTTATTAGTTAATATAGAAATTATTAATTAAATAAGTAAACTAACAAGTCAATAAATAAGGAAGCTAATATGTAAGTAAGAAAATAGCAAGTAAATATGTAAAGTAAGTAAATGAAGAAGTATCTGAGTAAGTAAATAAGCAAATACTTAAATAAGTAAAATTAATAACTAAGTAATCATGCAAGTAAGAAAATAAGTAACTAAGTGAATAAATGAATTGATGAATAATTAAATAGGTAAGAAAGTAAATAAATAACTAAATAAGACTAAAGTAAATTAGCAATTTAAAATTTTATATATATATATATATTTTTAAACAAAAAATGTAATCATACCAGAGTTTTTTTTTTCTTTTTTTTAAAATGGTTTTGAGTCCATTTCTTCGACAGGGGGTAAAAATGACAGGAATTCATCGACTGGTTCCTGACCTGTTCTTCCATCCCTTCCTTTTCCATTAGTCCATTAGAGACCAGGGTTAACGGATGGAAATGAGTTAGCGTGTGTAAAGTCCAGCACACAAAATTGCCACGGTAAAGTAAATTCATCCTTCAGCACGATTCAGCACTTTGCGGCTGAGGGTCAGAGCTTAAAAGCTGAACATCAGCGAGAGCCGTCTCTCTGACCTCAGTTCCACCGGAGCTGTTACATAACGGCGACGTACAGGCTCACGGCCATTTCAGAAAGCTGACGCGGTTTTGTGCTCTGTTAATCCAAACGCCGTGCGCCGTGGTGTTCAGTAACGCCACATTGTTCATGCACTTAAATTACACTCACCAATTCGCTAATTCACAATGTAGTGATCATGAGCTACACTTTCCCTTTCTTTTGTTCTTTCTCATTTTATATTTTTTCTTTCTTTTCACATTTTCTTTCTTTCCTTCTTTCTTTCTTTCTTTCTTCTTTCTTCTTTCACATTTTTCCTTTTGTTCTTCGTGTCTCATTTTCTTTCTTACTTGTTTTCACATTTTGCCTTTCTTTTGTTGTCTTTTTATTTCTTTGCTTTTTTTTGTTTTTTGTCTCCTCTTTCTTTCTTTCTTTTTTGCAGTTTTTGTTCTTTGTGTCTCATAATTTTCTTTCTTTCTTTCTTTATACAGTCCCCACCATTCAACCCTAAGCACATCCATAGTGCAGTGTATTTGTCACACACACACACACACACACACACACAAACACACAGTGGAGAGACTGCATAGGGACTCCATGGCTTCAGGGAAAAGGCTTATGTTATTATTGATGGTCTGGTCAGATTTTTTTCCTCTTTCTGTCTCTCTCTGTCTCTCTCTCTCTCTCTCTCTCTCTCTCTCTCTCTCTCTGTCTCTTTCTGTCTTTCTCTCCTGTCCTCCTCCCTGTATTCACTAATGCATACAGATATTTATGCTGAATGTATGGTTTGATTACTGAGCGTGTAATTGGTTTGTGGGTAGAGGAGGAGGAGCGTGAAAGTGGCTTTGTGCACCGGTGTGTTTATGTGAAACACACAGAGTCGAGGCCTGAGCGCCGTAATCCAGCTCGGGCCCAGGGCTCACACATCTGTTTCCTAATGACAGTTAATTAGACGCTGTCGAGCGCAATCAGAAGCAGGCACCACTAATAAACTGCCACCGTGTGTGTGTGTGTGTGTGTGTGTGTGTTTGATTGAGAGAACACACGTCATGGAGAAGAGTTGGAGGGTTTTTGCTGCTTCAGGGTTTAATGTGATGAGAGCAGCGCGTGTGGAGACGTCTCACAGGCGAGAGAACTCGAATACTCAGAGTTTATTCTCGTTACCTTTAAATCTCTCTCTCACACACACACACACACACACACACACACACACACACACACACACACACACACACCTCCCTCCCCTGTAGTGCAAGTCACTTTATAAATAATTAAAACATTTAAAGTCTCAGCAGAAGCACAATAATCAGGATGTTATATAAATGATTATTATTATTATTATTATTATTATTTGCTGGTCGGAGTGACAGGCAGTCGGTCTTGAGTCTCACTGAGACTCTCAGCGTCTTCTCAGGCTGCTGATGTCACCGCCAGCGTCTCGTCTCATCTCCTCTCCTCCTCCTCACTTTTACTGATTTCTCTTTTCTTTCTCTTTCTCCATGCATTCTATGATATTATCATTTCTTTTTTTACTTCCACTTTTAAATATTCCACTGACACTGTGCCCTTCTCTTCCACTGTCTTTCTCTCAATGCTGTTCTTTTTTGTCACCTCATTTCTTTCTTTCTTTCTCAGTGTTTTTTTTCTTTGCCATTTTGTCTTTCTTTTTGTTTTTCTTTTTTCTCACATTTTTTGCCATGCTTTTTCTTTTTTTCTTTCCTTCACATTGATTTTTTTTTTGCTTGCCATACAATTTCTTTCTTTCTTTCTTTATCTCTCTCTCACATTTTTGTTTTCTTTGCCGTTCTTTCTTTCTCACATTTATTTTTTTCATTTGGCATTCTTTCTTTCCACCTCACAGATTTCTTGTTTTTTATGTCTGTGTCTTTCTCAGATTATTTTGTTCTTTGATCTGCTTTTTACTTTCTCACATTTATTTGCTTTAGAATTTCATTTATTTTCATTTTTCTTTTTCTTTGACATTTAGTCCTTTCTTTCCATTCATTTTTTCTTCTTTCATTTTGTTTTACTTGCTTATTTAAGCTCCTTGTCAATGCTATCTCTTTTTTACCATAAAAATCTAGTTTATTTGATTTACTTTTTCTTTTCTTATTTTTTCTCTTTTCTTTATGTTCATACTTTACTTTTTCATTAATTTTTTTTCACTCTCTTTAATTTCTGTTCTATTCTGTCTCTTTGACTTCTACACCATAGTTCACTTTTTTGCTCCAAGTCCTCTATACTTTTTTCAGTTTCTTTGTCTTTTTCTCCAGTTTTTATTTATGTCCTTTAATTGATCATTTTCAGATTATTGCAAGCTCTGAGTGTTTCATGAATTTAGTTATTGACCGTCCACTTTTTCATCTTTGCTCTGCTCTGTCTAATAGAGCGAGGGATTTGGACAGGGCCGTTGCTGGACGTTCTCACACACGAAACAGATAATGTGTAGCTACAGTATAATTGGGTGTAAGTGATAAAACTGGCAAACACACCAGCATGGGAGAAATATGGCCATTTTGTTTATCCATCACACGGAGTCCCTCTTCTGCCCCATGTGTGTCAGGATCATTATCTACTGGACAAATGAAGATTGCCTCTTGAAGAACAATTACGGCTGCCATTTGGTCCTGATCGCTGCACAGCGAGTCTGTTCCAGCAGGAGGCATGCAAAAGAACCCGCCTGTAATTGCGTGTCATAATCCCTTTATTAACTCTGAGTCATGCATCGTCTCGTCTGGAAGAGGGGTGGAATGGGAATTGGAGCGGGACGAGAGCGTTATTTATTTTTTTTGTTCTAGGATCAACTTCTCGGATGTTAAATCCTGAGTGAAAGGCAACTGGTTAAGGAGACTCGATCTAAGGAAGTCCCACCCCCAACCACTTTTAATTCGATAAGCAGATTCGAGAGCTACTTAATTAGGATTTCACAGACAGGGACGGCCCACACGGGTGCAGACGTGGAGGTGGTGTCTCCGTGGTGTCGCCGTGGAGACTGAGCTCAAGGTCCAACCGTGTAATCCACCCTGGAGAAGGGATTTTTTTGGTATTCAAGCAAAAGAAAAATTATCATTTTTTGACTTACCAAATGGACTGTAGTGCCTTTTTATTGCTGAAGCTGGCACTGATGAGCAGTGTTGGTGTTTTGAAACGACATAACTGTTATGCACGGCTTAAATACTAATCAGATTTATTTATCACATTCATTCAGACAATTGGAAGAACAAAAGTTTTCTTTTTTACTGCACAGAGCAGAAAACATAATTTTCTTTCAATTTGTACATTATGAGCTGCATTTCCTTCACATGAGAAATCTTATTAATTTGGTGTTGAGCTTTTAAATGCTACAGTAGATTAGACTCAAAATATAGACAAAACAACTCTAACAATCTAAAAAAAACCTGTTGAAGCATATAAACCGAGAGCTGGTGATTCGACTCAGTAATGCTTTTTACAAACGTCTTTTAAAAGATTATTTAAAATGAGCTATGAACAAATTAATCCATACAATAATAAGTGTACTATGCATATTGTTATAACAGTTTATAGAAGCAAATCACACTAGAGCTTTTTTATGCATTAGGGATAAAATGTAAGTACATATAAGTTATGTTCATACCATGTTAAATGGCTATCATAACAGTACAGTACAAGACAGGCCTTTTTTTAATGATTATTTAATAAATTAATTGCAGCATTGCAGTCATCTTGAAATTCTACTTTTTTACAAAATACTATGAACTTTACGAATTTAAAACATAATACATATTACAAAATGTAGTGTAATTCTACAAAACGTTTAATCTAAACTATACAACGTTCTTGCAAAATCTTGCAACTCTGCAATATACTACAAAACTTTTCACCATATTGCAAAACCTTATTACATACTACAAAACATTTCAGTATACTGCAAAACTCTGGGATACTGTACCCGTAAACCTCACAATGTACAAAAAAGCTTTTCAAAATACTGCATATTAGGTTTGATTAAAATAGCCCTTAACAACTACACA
Source organism: Clarias laeviceps (assembly GCA_030014305.1). Classification (NCBI taxonomy): domain Eukaryota; kingdom Metazoa; phylum Chordata; class Actinopteri; order Siluriformes; family Clariidae; genus Clarias; species Clarias laeviceps. Next base: position 4,070,353 of record JAQMYJ010000004.1, on the reverse strand, counting down.
ACATTACACAAATTGTACAGCATACTACAAAACTTAACAAAATAATACATCATGCTGCAAAGCTCTATAACCTTACTATGAAACATAACATGCTGCAAAAGTTTACAATCTTGCTTCCTACTGTAAAGCTTTACGACAAGTTGCACCAAAACCTTATTACATGCTACATGCTACAAAACATTACAGTATTCTGCAAAACTTAACATACTGCAAAACCTCACAACATACAGTACTAGAAAACTTGTTAACATACTGCGTACTGCATTTTGGGCTTGATAAAATATAAAATAGAATACTTTACAATGTACTAGAAATTTTACAACTTCAACATAAAGCAAAATTATACAACACTGCAAAGCTTAATACATACTGCAGAGATTTACATTACTACAATACATTACATTACTACTGTGACATAATGTAAACCTTTACAAACCATTGCAAATCTTTACAACTTTCTATAAAATCTAACAATGTACTATAAAATGCAACTCCATACTGTAAAAATATTAAAATCGGGTAGATTTGACACAAAGTTTATATTTTCTTGCTAAATATGTAATTTCTTTGTATTTAAAGACTATTTTTCAAAGAACTTAAAGTAAGAATAATTATTTTTTTTACTCATTCAATGTATCATATTATATATTATGATGTCATTGGGTTATATGTTTTTTTTTTTATCATTTGAAAGATATCTAATGCTAATTAGTAATTTTTTTTTAAAATATTCACTCATCCAGTATCCCAATATTTAATCACCTGAGGAAGACAAAACCTGTGCTTGCCGTATTTAATGCTGAAAGACGGGTACAGGTCATATATTATACATTTGGTCAAGTTTTCTATCCGCTCTGTCTCTCACCGTCATGTAACTGTCATGTACCTGTGAACACAGGAAATTCTTCCTTCCTAATAGGGCTTCCTGCTTAGTGATGGAAGGATTTACCATCGTTCTTTTTCTTCTGCTTCTTTCTGATATGTCAGAGAAATGCCCGGGGTAAATCCACACTTAGTACACTTAAATACATTTTATTATTAACACATGGAAGTATGTTAACATCAGGCATGTAACAAAGAAAACATTGTAGTTAATTCTTAACTATTTATTTAACCAGCATTCAACTAAATTATAAATTTTTCAGTTGTCTTTTAAAAAGTATCACTCTTAATTAATGGTTTGTTTGTTAATCACAGTAATTAACATTAACAAAGAGAACGCTCAAATTTCCGTATCAATATACTTATAAAGTATATAAAGCATCAATATTACATTCTTTTCTATTTCAAATTCTTTCATGTTTAGAAGTTATATATGTATCTAAGGGGTCTTGGTGCACACAGTCAGGTCCAAAATTATTTGCACCCATACTAAGAGAAATAAGTATAAAAAAAATAAATAAAAATTTAAATAAATAAAGCTCTGGTTAGAGACTTTAAGAGAGCTGTGCCTTTTAATTGAAGGGAATTTATTGTAATGAAATAAAACTGAATAAGCACTGTTTACCTTCTGTCTAAAATCTTATGTGCTACAGTTATTAGCACCTTCTAGACGTTCTTATGAATATGTTGTAATTGAATTTCATCCATTTCTGTTTTGCTTTTATTGTCATCATTATTTTTATAATATTTACCTGAGTGTTTGTAAACACGGCCATATTTATCACCGGGATTATAAATACAAGGTGGCGCTAAGGTCAAATCCCCATCAACATTCATCATTGCGAAGATTACAGAATACACAATTGAAATGATGATGAGCGATGACAGAGGTCACAATCAGACCAGGTTAATGCTGTTACAGCTTTAAAAACGAAACCCCCGGTAGACCCGAGATAACGGAAACATCTTTTCTCTTTCCTTTTCCCATCACGCTGTTCGCTCCTGCATGTGTCTAATTGCTCCTTGGTGCTTTCGGAAACAGCATATGTCCTTGTTGCTATTGGATACTGAGCGCCGGCTGCATTAATCCTGCGTTTGTTTTTATTATTCTGGTGATGATCTTTTCCCCTTTTTTTTTTTATTTATTTATTTTTTTTACTTCATGACAACATAGTTGATGGCTTCCTATTCATTTTTTTTTAGTTCAGCGCTTTTCCTCCACCAGCGTTTCTCTCAGAGGCAGCTCCCTCGCTCGTCTCCAATCAGATCGCGCTGAGCAGAATTTGATTAGCCCGTGAAAGCCGACAGGCCTCTAAGGCAGCCATCGCCTCGTATTTACCTCCTAATGCAGGCGATCAGGAAGATTTATGTGAACAAAATAATAACAGAGAAGCAACAGAAGGGATCAGGGAGAAATGCAGAGAGGCAAACATCGAGAGAGCAGGATGTACACACACACACCATATGGGATGAATAATATAGCAGGGGGGCATTTATGCCAAGGACATGATGGATTGATAATGGAGTCATCTTTTTTTATTTTTTTTATTGCTTAATCGCTATCCATTATTGCATATATTTCTGCTCCTGGGATTTTGATGAGTATAATAGGGATTTCACTATTAGATTATTTTATAATGCTATAATCATGATAATTGTCGTAAGTTATCATGGGTTCTGCAATTAGTGACTTATTAGATTGTTTCCAAATATCATACAGGTAATAACTTGATGAAGAAAGTTAAATGAGTTAAATAATTAGTCTCAGGCATGGTAAAAGGTTGATTTGCAATATTAGTCCTAATTGTTCGGATTCCCAGGGAAAGAGCATTAATGTAAAAACTCCGCTTAAAAGAAAAAAAAGAGAAATAGGGCCTCCATAAAACATTTAGAGATCCAGGGTTTATCTTGTGTGTTAACAAAGATGAGATGTGATAAATTAAAAGGCGTGAAGGGGTCATCACAAGGACATCTGTCTCCATCTGACAACATCTAAGTGGGAGATGAAGTGATAGCACTGACTCTTACTGATGGAGAAGGACGAAAGAACTGACAGAATCAATCTAAGGTGGGCAAATCTTAAGTTTGCCAAAACACTCCTCTAAACTTCACTCTCTTCCGAATGAATAAACTCCAATCATCTGTCTTCCACCAAGAGTTGGTTGGAAAAGGAAATGGTGTCCAAGAAGCGACAGGTTAAAACTGCTGCAACTTTAGACGAAGACACACCCCTAGGGACAGGATGTATACTTTCTAAATGGCGTTTAATTGGATGAATGCAAGACAAGTACAGGACAACACATCCATCATATAAAGTTTGTCGTTTTTCCTGGAAACGATTAAAACAAGACCATCTCCTATCATAACACTAAGGCACTGTTATATATATATAAAACAAAAAGCAATGCCTGAAACATCAGTTTTGATTTCAGGGCTACTTTAATGGATTTCTGAAACTAAGGCTCCACTTCTGAGCAAACTGCAGCTCGCCTCATCATAAAAATAGCTTCGAGTTTGTGAGCAGATGGACAGGACATTTGTTCTTATTGGTCGTTTTACTGGTTCGTTTTATATTGGAGCACTTATAATGTGGCAATTTACCCAAACCTATCTCGCATTTGATGAGTGTATTAAGAACGAGACAGAGATGGCGAGAGAGAGAAAGCGTGAGTACTTGTTTACGTGCTTGATAATGGCCAAGGTTGATTATGGGCAGAATTGGGTTTAGGGAATAAAGTTTGACTCTTAATGGCTGATCCTAAGTTATAAGTCTAATGTCTTTTTAGTTAGCTGTTTTCCTGTAGCGCACACAATGAGAGATTTCAGCATCCTCGACTGGCCGAGTTAATTGGCTGGAGCGCTGCTGAGATAAGCGGTTTAAGGCGTAAGCCTCTATGTGTACATGGTGATCAATCAGCGCTCCTGGCTGATCTATAGCCACTGTCAGTTGTTGTGGGATAGCCTGTTCCTTCTATTACACCTCCTCCTTCCATCCTCTTACACTCTCATTCTGTGTGCTTCACTATAGGCATGCCAAGATGTTTAAAAAAAAAAAACACAGGCTCAATACATTTCATTGGTATCTGCATGGCCAGTTGCTTGCAGCCCCGTCATGTGGGACAGAGCTATCGACAAATTCTTGGCAGCAGACCGGAGCTTGTTTTCTGCTTTTCTCTTAGATAATCTTTAGCGAGTTCACTGTTTAACAGCATCCCATGCTGAAATCAGTGACATGACTATTGTCTCAAAGGTGATGTGATATCCACATCTCGTACACCGAGTTGTGTTCAGCCACCTGAGTGTCACTAGCCGAAGCTCCTCGGATTACCATTTCTAATGGTATGCCATAAATCAATCACCACCACTCAGTCTTGTCACGTCTTACCTGACAGCCAGTTTGGCTTCAGCTTTGACAGATGTGACAGATGCTTATAAAGCAGCAGGGAGTGATCGGTCTGAAAACCTAACCATGCATTACTGCTTTCTGCCTTCGTCTTTTAAAGAGCCTTAGCTGTCCCTTTGAACATGGCCAGCAATTTGAAAGTATGATGTGTATGGTGGACACCAGTACGGGTTGTATGTATGAAAGTCTAGAAGGCCAGGCCAGGGCTTGGCTTGTTAGCAGCAAACATATTTGACATTGTGGTTTTTTTTTTTTTGTTGTTTCAACTTTGAGGAAAACACTATCTACGCCTTACGCTTGCCTTTGGTGCCCCTACAGTAAAAGAACACAGCCAATGTGCTCTACAGGTTGGAATCAAGGGAATCGAACTTGCGATCTATGGATGATGGGCAACGCACAATGTTTCCTTTGCACCACTAAGGAGCCGACTTTGTGTTTATGGCCGTGTTTTTTCCCGTAGTTTCTTTTGGTTGGAAATAAATGAGTGGAATTATGCATTACGAGTGTTTTATAAACTTGTAGTTGTTCAGTGATAAAATATCACTACTGCAAACTGATTAAGAATGTGATTCCATGTGCGTACACGGTCAGCACTTTCTCATCCACAGGAGTCAGTAATGTCATTTTATCTCCCACTTTATCACATATTCCTGAGAGAGGACTCTGAAACTCATTATCATCAACGCATTTGACAATCAACCTTCTCTCAAATGCGTCTAGCATTTTTATTGTGGTTTAATGAGTCGTTTATGTTGTTTTTGTCATTCTGGATATTTAGCCAGCTCTTTAAGCTGCTATCAAGATTGTTTAGAGTTGGTGGGGCTGCTGTGTATCTTGCTTTGTTGTCATGTAAATCAACCAAAACACTGAAATGATTACTTCCTGTTTCAGAAGATAAATACACCGATTAGCCGTAATGCTAAAAACAATAACATTTGGGATTCACTTGTTACAGCAAAGATCCACAGGACCTCTTGGGAGTGTGGTGTGGTGTCTGGCACCAGGATGCAGAGGAACCTTTTGTGGGTGTTCTGGTGCCCTTCTTTATTGGCCAACATTGACTTTTTGTGCTTTATTGGCTTTTCTAAGGAATTGGTCTGGGTGGGCCTTGGGTTCTCATGATCCTGCCACCAGTTTACTGATGTGTAACTGATAAACAATGTTAATATGTTACTGTTATGGCTTCATTGTTTATATCGAGGAATCAAATCCTTCCACTTGAAATTTGAGCTCAAGAAGTCTTTAAACGTAAAACTTGTCCATTTGCTTATATATACTGTACTTTTCTCAACTTCTTACTAAAAATCTTACTGAATCTCTACGTCTCTACAGGTTCATCCAGGAGATCGAGTCGAGCATGGGTCCAGGGAAGCAGTGCCAGCTCCGCACTTTCCTCACCTACTACATCAACGAGCTGTTCCTGAACCAAGTGCGCACCGAGATTAATAAAGAAATAGAAACTGTCACTAAAGTTTCTGATCCTCTTAAGATCCTGGCCAGTGCGGACACCATGAAGAACCTGGGCGTCCAGAGACCTCTTCTACAGGTAGTGTTTTTTTTTTTTTTACAATATTTTGTTTACTTATTGTTTAACCCCTTTCCTCCTCTTAATTTACCCCTTTTTTATTTGTATACTCTCTCTTGGTGTGGATTCAGAACATGAAATCATCGACTTGATGAATTTCTTATGGGCCCAATTGACAGCATTTTGATTTAAAAATACACCCACCAGATTCCCTCAAACTTTCTTGAGCGAGTCCTTTTACTCGTTTTACTTTTCTTTAGTTTGCTACCCATCTTTCAGTTTGCTGTTCCGAGCCAAGATGCTCGTGTCTAAAACTATTCAGTAGCCAGCATCCAGCATGCAAGTCTGGCACCGGAGGCTTTTCATTGGATAAAAGAGCAGAGATAAGAGGCGTTATGGGACGTGGTGTCACTTCATACTGCAACCTGAGCTATGTTTATCTGACCTACCCAGCACTCTTCGTGTGCGCAGTCGTGTCTTCGCTTTCATTTTGAGAGCACTGGCAGTTCGTTACAGAAGGGACCGCGGCGGGAGTTTACCGCCGTTTGTTTACGATTATGACTTCTCCTTAACGAGGACTGCGGCATCTTGCTAATTACCCTGCTGGGCTAATGAGCGCTTCTCCAGATAGCGACCGCTCCATAAAACCGCTCTTTTGTTTCGGGCTTTCTTTTTCTTTCATAATTACCCCAATTCAAAGACGCTTCTGCTCTGTGCCTGCCAGCCCGCGTGCCGCATCCCTGGCCTTGTGCGTCTCTTTGTACTCGTGCTGCAGCTTTTCTTTTTAATAACGGTCTAATGAACTACTTCTTTTAAGCAGTGTGAATGCCTTTGTAATATTTTCCCATTTGGTGTTAGCTTGTAAATGTGTGTTTGTGTAGACAGCTATTTTGGAGGGAACATTTGTTATTTAAATGGTGCATTTTCTGTACTTAAATAGTGACTCAGGCTGTTTCAGTTCAAATCCCTCCTCACAGACACACAGAGCCATAACATGTCTAAATAGTACCAGTATCCTTTTCAAGACCGTTTTGAGACTTCCCTTTGCAGCTTCTGAATAAAAGTAAATGCCCAAATAGTTTCTGAAATTTTTCCCTACAGTCAAATTTAATCCCTGCATGGCAGCTTTAGTCTCTGCTTCACTTGTTCAGTCTTTACAGTTTTTTTTTTTTTTTACTGCAATTATTTGTAAGGTAGGTAACTAACAGATGCAACAGCAACTTCAGAGAACTTGTCAGAACTTGAGGAAGAAAAGAAACGCAGTAACACCACTTGCACATTACAGGAACTGGGCTGGGAGTTATTGCCACATCCTCTCGTACAGTCCTGATCTCGCTCCAAGCCATTTCCACATGTTTGGGCCATTAAAGGAGTTCCTGGGATGTCGGTGTTTTAGACGTGAATCAGATCATGGTTACAGCGTACTGAGAACTTTCTACCTCGTGTCCAAGCACTAATAAAACAATGGGATAAGTGCATTAGTGTAGCAGATCATTATATAAAGAAATAAAGGCAGTTTTCTAGTTTCCTGGCAATGGAAAGTCGCAGTTTGACTTGAACGACCCTCAAACAAAGAGCCTTGTAAGTAGGACTTATTTTGATTCTGCTCCCGCCTTGTGCGTGTTTAAATTGTTGACTTATACCACAGTACAGCGAACCTGTGATATTTCTTTGACTACCTCATCATACTGTGGAATCTCTAGTAAGGAGTTTGTTTGAACCCTGTCCTAATAGGTCGAGAATTGAAGAAATCTGTCTAAATTCCTCAGAAATTTTGTTAGCGTTTACTTAACGCTGTATTTCGTTTCTATTCTATTGCAACAATTTTAGCGCCTTTTGTGTCTCATTTTGAAATCCCAGTGCTCTCCAGGCTTCATTGTAGTATCAAGTCCAATTTTTTTCCTCATATGAAAAAGGCCAAGACGTTGAAGATGGAATTGACCTGGGCTCAGTGGCTCGTCGCTATGAACAGTCATCCGTTATACGAGGAGCCATTTTAAAGATGAGCATGATTTCCTCTCCATATTGTGGCATATTGTGGATTGCCTTTGTGATCACTCCTGCGCCAAATGGAAGCGTGCAATGATGCTTACAGTAGTGCTCTCCTGTGGTGGAGTTCAGCAGACAAAGACTGGGGGGGGGTGCACACACACACACACTAAAACACACACATACACACACATATTTGTTATTTACCCAAAGTTTCATTTAATCTATGAGATACCTATTGGTGCTTGGCTTTATCAGTCTGTTATACAAAATACATATTTCACCAGGCCACATTAAATCTGTATCACAGATTTATTAACGACACCCCAGACTTGCTAATATCGACAATGTTTTTGTGGAACCTTCAGCAATTGACACCAAAGTACACTGATACAGGTTCTTACTCCAAAAAAGTTGAAACTCCAATATTAACTGATGAACTAGAAGCCCCATCCCTTTTTCTCATCTCACACTGTTGTATCTCTCACATCATCCGTTTTTGGTTATGATGTGTCTTTGCATTCCGTCTAGGCAAATAAGGAATACAATATCAAAGAAAAAAACTCAAAAAAGCAAAAATGACAGCTGCATTTTTTTAAACAAACCAAATGTTGGTCCTAACCAGCTTGGACTCGACCATACCAGTTCACATCAAAGCAAACCATCTTAGATTAAACAATACCAGTTCACACCAAACCAAACCAGCTCCGACTAATTATTACCAATTCACATCAAAGCAAACCAGCTTAGATTAAACAATACCAGTTCACACCAAACCAAACCAGCTCCGACTAATTATTACCAATTCACATCAAAGCAAACCAGCTTAGATTAAACAATACCAGTTCACACCAAACCAAACCAGCTCCGACTAATTATTACCAATTCACATCAAAGCAAACCAGCTTAGATTAAACAATACCAGTTCACACCAAACCAAACCAGCTCCGACTAATTATTACCAATTCACATCAAAGCAAACCAGCTTAGATTAAACAA
>JAQMYJ010000004.1:4039328-4051409 GCA_030014305.1 Clarias laeviceps | reverse complement strand
TTATGGGATGAGTTACGTGTATGCCAGATTAAAGAGATGTGTCTTGAGTCTACTTTTGAATTGGGAAACTGTGTCTGCTCCCCGAGCATGTGCCACAAACAGGAAGTTAATATTACCAACCATTCCCATTTTATTAAGGTGTATCCATATAAATGGCCCACACTGTAGATTAAATCACCATGTGTCAAATAACTGCAATATAATTTTTCTATCAAAGTGTGTTAGCCTTAAGTTTGTCCATTAAGCAGTGTGTGAGGCAATGTGGCTGGATGACCTTCCCAAAATAGGGATATTATTAATTAATCAATTATCAGTAATTGCTGATAATAAATAAGCTGATTAAATCTGTATTATCTGACAATGTTTTGCATAATATTTCTCCGTAAGATCACATATCTAATAACTTGCAGTTGATTTACAATATATTGTATTTTTAGCAGCCTTGTTTCTGAATGAGTACAGAGAGACCAGTGTAGTATTTTCAACAGCACTGATTGATTTTTATTGATTAAATTTCTTTTTTGTATTTATCTACGTATCTACCCAACTCTTTGTTTAAAGTATTTTGGGCTTTATTAACTTTTCTCACATAACCAGGACTGCAGTTTTGAAATGTGAAAAATTTATTGAGCTATTTTTTTGGTCAATTTGATCCATTAAATTTTTGGCTCAGTTTTCCGATTCAGAATTGATTTACACTTAAGTTCTTTAGTTAAACATAAACATTAAATGCTGTAAAAATTAATGAATTCATTAAAAACATGTACCACAGCTTTTGCAGGCCATACAAACCTTTTGCACTTTCCAGATATTATATGTAAAATACTTGTTTTTATAAAACAACCACCTGCTGTTCTTTTAAATTTTTTTACGAGTTTATGAGTGGTTGGTGCAATATCGCCACCTACTGGACTGGAGTGTGGAGCAGGAAAAAAATATTTTAAATTACAACTAACACCACAAATTATAGAAAATACTAAAATATATATATATATTAGAAAATAGTCCATCAGTCTAGCATTAGTGCTTTTTATTTGAAACAATTTCACAATCACAATGCCAAAAAAATCCAGATGAATAGACCGGCAACCTATGATTCAAAGCTCTGCACATAACTAGTATGTTATGGGATTGTGATGTTAGAACTGTTTAAATAAAACTTGAAATAAACATTTCTACCTTTGCAGGCTTAGTCCCACTTTTTTTTGTCCAGGGTTATTGCCTGTAGACAGTTCTCTACACTTGTTATATACTGCACCACTCAGTGAATGTTGAAGGAGTTTCTCTGGAGGTTGTGTAAAAAGTTTTGAAATAGCTCCCACACAGGTTGCTCTATTAAACAAACTGAACTTGTTTATATGGTTAGGTGGGAAGCCCAAACAAAGCCAAGGGTAATCATGGTGAAATTTATGTGCAAACGCTGTCGGACATGAACATGAAGATGGTGGGTTTTACGTAGGCAGTGTAAAAAAAAAAAAATAAATAAAAGCTTTTCAGACAAAGTTAGACAGTTATGTGAGACAGGTTTGATTTCTTCACCATGATGTTTGATCAGATAGTGGCAGCTCTACTGTACACACCTGCCTTGGACATCAGTCATGGTACCCGGGAAGGAAGAGGAACCAAATTCAGCCCAAGTACTTCGGCACAGTTCAGTCGGAAGTGTAAACGGTAACACAATGCTGAATGAGGTTTCATTTGTTGTGTGTTTGTGTTTTTCCAGAGTACTGTGATTGTCGAGAAGTCCATCCAGGATCTGATGAGTCTCATGCGGGACCTTAGCGCTTACTCTAACCAGTTCCTGGAGATGGTCTGTGACAAGCTCAAAGAGTACAAGGAGATCTGCAACACTGCCTACAGGTTTGTATGTTAATAATACACACTTACATACAAGCAATGTGATTTATAACAGCTCAGTCTTTGTCCTACAGTGCAGCTAAGAGCTGTTTGAGTGTCGAAGCACACGTCCACATTTCCAATCAAACGAGTTTCATTATTTCCTCAAGTCTATCAGGCTCGTCTTTGTGAGCCACCTTAATTGCTCTCAGACCCAAAACTAATCTGTGATTATTTAAATCACATTAGAATAGCTTTACTATTCCATCACTTTTTTTTTTTTTATAATGGTTTGAAAAGAACATGAATGTGCAGACAGTCAGTGTTTGGAGCTTTTAAATCATACCGCTCATGTTGTAGAATTTAAAACGATTTTCCTGTTAATAAAACATTATCCAGGTGTCATTATTGAATTTATAGTGAGAATTTAAGTGTTTGTGATGGCTGTAAAGTTGTTGGAATTGACATAAAACAAATTCTTTCTCAATCGCATTAGTTTAAAAAAAAAAAAAAATTATAACTATCTTTTAACGTAATATTAAAAGCCATCGCCTGGGAATAAGTGCAAAAGCTTTTTTTTTTTTTTTTTTTTCTTCTCTCTTTTTATATATCGAGTGAAAGTGCTGTATCTTTATTAATCTATTTGCTGGACGTTTAGTAAACTCTTCGCTCATCCTTTATCGACCTCAGAATAAAAGCTGAAATGTATTTTATGTCCAGAAACCACACACAGATTCTTATAGCGAACGTAATCAGACGCAAATATTTCCGTTACTGTTGTATTTCTTTCTAAGGGGTCATTAAAAGCATTCAGAATTAGCCTCAGTCTGTGTACTTTATTCAAATGGATTTTTCCTTTTTTTTTTACCGACTGGCCAATCAGTCAGATTATTAATGAATCAGTAGGTCTCATGTTAACTCAGCTACTGATGCATTGACTTTTCTTTAAAAAAAGGAAATTAAAACAGGCATGATGTAATTATTTCCCTGATTGTTAGGACTCATGCTGGTTGGTAAATTAGTTGCAGGATTATAGGACTGACCCATGTCCTGTGTTCCAGGGGCATTTACTTTTCTACTACACCACCTTTACTCAACTCATTTCAGTTCATTTCATGTTCTCGCTGTAAGAGTCAAGTCAATCAATCAAGTAGGCTTTTATTGTCATTCCAACCATATACAGTTCAGTACACAGTGAAACGAAACAACGTTCCTCCAGGACCAAGGTGCTGCATACATGCAACAACATAAACTAACAACACAACGCTACCGGAACAAAGCTAGCTAACTAAGAGACCTAATTAGCTGACTAGCTCAGATATTACTCATTTACATTTTTTATTTTTTACGTTAACCTAAAACTACTTCTATACAAAAAAGAGACAACAATAGACAACAGACAACAAAGTGCTCGTGCAAATGTGCAAACAAAGAGCTACAGAGTGACAAACACAACAACGTAACACGTTTCAGTACTTTTGTAGTAATAAGGTATGAGTTGAGGTAGTGGGAGGAGAAACTAGTTAATTTTTCAAACAATTTTCTTTTTCATGTTGTCCTAAAATGATAGTAATTATTCAAAGTGTGTCAAGTTAATTGCACTTAGTATTTTATATTTATTTTAATCCATTTAAAAGACAGTCAGACGCTCATGAAGTTGTAATGACAACTGATTCATGTCAACTGGACTTCTTTCTTGTTGGGTAGAAACCTTTCATTACCCACCCAAGTAGATTCTTCAATAAAATCTAACTGAAAAAACGACTTGGATGAGCAGTGAAACGTTTTCTTCCTAACGAGAAAGAAGTCCAGTTGTTATGCCTCAACTCCCAGATAACCTCATCCTGGATGCTGAGAATCCTCACAGACACACACTGGTGTTTTCATCAGATGTCAGTGACGCCCCCCCCCCCCCACAAAAAAAAAAAATCTAATTCCTAAACCACTCGTTATTGAAGGTGGATCATAGGGGTTCCTAATGTAGGTGGATGAGCAGACTTTGTAGGTAGTTTATGGCTCCTGATAATGAACTGTAGAGTACAAAATCATGTCCAGATTCCAAGCTACTAAATAGTGCGCTCTTATAGATACTAAATCCACAGCCAAATCCCACCCTTTACACTAAACTACTAAAAAGTATGCTCTGATATGTACTAAATCCATGGTTAAACTGACCCTGTGCACTAAACTACAGTACTAAATAGTGCGCTCTAATACAGACTAAATCCGACCATGCACACTAAACTACTACATACAGTACAGTGTAAAATATACTAAATGCACCGCTAAATCCCACCCTTCACACTACTAAAAAGTACACTAAATAGTGTGCTCTAATAGATACTAAACCCACAACTATATCCAACCTTGCACACTAAACTAATAAATAGTGTGCTTTAATAGATACTATTAAATCTTTGTCTAAATCAGACCGTGCACAGTAAAATACTAAATAGTGCACTTTAATAGACATTTATCCACAGATACAGTAAATCTCACCCCGTGTACTAAACTACTAAACAGTACGCTCTGATAGATAGTAAATCCACAGCTAATTCCCACCCTGTGCACTAAACTACTTAATAGTGTGCTGTAATAGATACTAAACCCACAACTATATCCAACCTTGCACACTAAACTAATAAATAGTGTGCTTCAATAGATACTAAATCCATAGCTAATTCCCACCCTGCGCACTAAACTAATAAATAGTATGCTCCAATAGATATTACATCCACGTCTAAATGCGATCCTATAAGCTGTACTGTATATAGGGCGCTCTACAATATTAAATCATCATTACATAGCTAATGTGCATCCAGTTTTCGATTAATTAGGAATGTGACATAGAGTCAAGTGACTAACTTCGCTCTTCCGAACAGTTCAGGAATGTGTGAAAGAAGCGTACGGTCGTCTCGTTCTTATTGATGGGATCTGAAGTGTCATGGCTGCTTGAGATTCTGTGTGTAGCTTTGCTGTTGATGTACCGTACCTGTACAGTAAGTGTGTAATGTGTGTGTGTGTGTGTGTGTGTGTGTGTGTGTGTGTGTTTGTTGCAGGAGCATAGTGCAGTGCGAGGATAAGCTGACCATCAGTGCCTCCTGGGCCAAAGACGAGGACATCAGCCGCCTGCTGCAGTCACTGCCTAACTGGTCCAACATGACTCAACCCAAACAGCTGCGTCAGAAAAGAGAGGACGAGGAGGACTTTACACGGTGAGAGCGCGCGCACACACACACACACACACACACACACACACTGTGGTACATAAAGAGAGTGATGCAGTGGCGATTTCATCATATACAAAATATCAAGAAATTTGCTGAATGAAGTATATTATTTTTATAAAACCATAGAGGGGGGAAAACTTTTTTTTTTATCTGCATTGCATTCTGGGGCTTTAAGTCCAATATTTGCATTAGGGGTCAAAAAAAAGATAAAAAAAATATATTTTGGTTTATGTTGTTTAGAAACGGATTTAAACATGGATCCAGTGTTTAAATATAATCTTAAAATAAAACATATAAGAAAAAAAAACTGTTAAGGGCAATGGGGATTTTTCTTTTTTACTTTTTAAAAAACTTTTTTAAATTTATTTCATTTACTACCATGTGAATAATAACAATAATAATAATGATATGATTGTTGTGAGTTTTTTTTTTTTTTTTTTTGCATTTTGGATTTTGGCTTGAATTATTTTATTATTAAATTTATTATTAGTAATCTATTTATTAACTATTAGATTACTGTGTTAATTTGTGCAACATTTACCAATGCTCTTGGGTCATATTTAGTTTGCAATGATGTCATAATGTCATATTTAGTGTATTCATTTAAGGTAATCAAAAGTTTTATTTTATTTTATTCTATCTTATTTTATTTATTATTTTTAGTTATTTATTACTTTCCTTTCTACTGGATAACAACTGTAAGCAACTGTAACCAAGAATAAGCAATTTCCCTCTGGGATTAATAAAGAATCCGTGTGTATCGAGCAGTTAATACATACTTTCCGGTGCATAACCTAGTCAAATATTCAGGAAATACCTGTGAATTAGTAAAATAAGAATTAACCAGTTGCCGTCTGTAAAATAATGTCTCACTTGAACATCGGTGTGTATTTAATATTCTCTGGCTTAAGAAAAAAAAAATCTTTAATCCACTGAGAGATGGAGGGACTTGATGGACTTCCAGTATGAAAGTATGGATCGTCTGTCCAACAAAAATGAGAAAGCTTTAACATCTCTACTTGCAGAACTCAATGAACCTCAATCATCTGGATTACCAAATATAGCAATCGATACACATGGTTTCAACTCTTACTCCAAGAATAGACTGGACATGATTTAAAAAAAAAAACCTGTCCAGAACCCTTGGGCACAAAAAGAACATGTGACTTAAATGACGGGGAGAGGACATGACATCTTTCACATCTGTCCTCAGCATCAGGATAGATTTCAGCCAGGCTTGCTTGGGGGGGGGAAAAAAACTAACTTATTCAGCAAAACCTTAAACTGAATAAGACCGAGGCGGGCGCAGGAAGTGCTGGAGATGTATCCTGTCAAATTAGGGCAATTCTTATTGAAAAAGTATGTTCATAAACAACCGAGTCCTTTTTTTTTTTTTACCCAAGTGGGATTTTGTCGATCTGTAAACTGAAATCAGATCAAGCGAAAATACATTTTGTCTGCGCAGTAACGAGGCCCATTATATAACACCAGTAAAGCTGTAGCAGTTTCACACTATGATCGTTGGAACCATGAACCATGTGAAGCAGTCTGCATGGATCTTCACTATGTCTGTGTTTAAACCTGTACAGAATGTGTTTCAGGCGTGATTTCCGTTAACTACAGCTTCATTATGTTTGGCGACTCGCTTGCTCGCAGCTTCCTCTGTATTTCAGGTATTACACTCTTTATTCATGCTGATCATCCCTTAAATCAGCGTATCGCTTGACACTGGGACGCATGTTTGTGTTTTTCTGTAGCGCATCCTACATCCTACATCTCTTCATCCTTGAACGCACTGTTTACCGAAACGTCTCACCGCCCAGTCTTGTCCCTCAGTCACCCAAGAATTGAAGCCTCCCAAGTCCACTTTAGCCTAAAGTTAAACAATTTAGAAAGGCCACAGATTAAAATATACATGAGGGAGAAAAAGAACATTGCTGTGCAGACAGCACAAGGTGCTTGAACAACATATTGCATATTTCAATAATAAGCTCCTGAGATGTAAATCTATTCAAATACAGTAGCTACTCCTTGCATTTGCATAAACATATGCAGCCCACACAGGTGACATAAACGGCAGCGAGGTGACAGTCAGGCAGATTTGTGGATTTTTCAAACAGGAAATAATGGAAAACTGCGTGAATTTACATAATGAGTGCCTCGCTGTCTACACGGACTTGTTATTATGAGAGGCTGAAAAGGTTCGTCTTGTCTGCTTTAAACTCCATCACGAGGCGAGGCGATAGTCACACACACACACACACACACACACACACACACACACACACACATCTTTCCTTCACTTCTTTTTTGCTCTGCCATGATTGAGGTTTTAAGATTCTTTTGAAACGTGAATGTTACGGTCTCTTAAGGTACAGTAGGTACGCGTATGTATATAGGTACTGAATGCACTTCCTGATCACAGTCATACCGTCTCTCTTATTCCGGCGAGTACAGTTACAATATCAGACAGGATTTGTACCGGGATAGCGCTTCGAGGGTTTAAGGATACATGGCTAGACTAGGTTAATCAATATAAAAAGAATAATTATATACAGTACTTAATTTTACTTCTAAAATATTTTACAGACTAATCAAGAAATAACAGACAAGATGGAGTGCTGTTGTGATGAATTTCAGTACGACAGCATGACCTCAAGTGCGATATTGCTTTTATACAACAGTTCCATGAACACCATTTATTATCGACAGATTATCATTTGTTTATTAATTTAACCAGTTATTTTGCTTCGCTAACACACATTATTCTACGACTAGTGGACTGAGGGTGTAATTAACAGGAGTTTAAGTAGTTTTAACTTCTTATCGTTACTACTTTATGTAGCCACATGGTGAGGTGGTGGACAGTCCTGAGAAACTTACCAGGTTTACTTTATACTAGATGTTCCAGTGACTTCAATCGCATGGAATTTAATTGCACACGTGAAGTTGCAATTAAATTAGCTTTTTTCATTTTGCTCGTTTAAAAAAAATAAATAATGTACAGAGCCATTTGTTGAATTTTGGAACGAACTAAAATTTTTACGTGTTACTATGAAGTGCGTGGAATGAAGGTGTGAGCTCGCGTTTATTAAGTAGATTTCAATTGCACACTCATAAGCGCGTATTACAAAATCTACAGCGCCACCTGTTGAATTTTGAGATGAACTAATGATTTTTTTTCGGGATATAAGGACGTTTTCAGTTTAAAATTCTTTGGGTCGATTACGATGAAACAAAGCCTATATGTTACTTCAAGGTCGGCCAAATACACCTGTGAAAACCTCATTAAAATTTGTTCAGTAGTTTTTATGTGATGCATGCACAAACATATAGACAAAAATTCCCAAAACCATCTTGATGTGTTCTATTACTCATCTTATGTCCCCGAAATATTTCTTTTGTAAATATCTTCAATGTACAGACCCACCAACTTTACAGTTTTTTTTTTATATTTATATAGATTTCTACTTATTCCACTTTAGAATATCAGCTACATTATGGGTTCTGGGGTTTAATTCCAAATACTGTTAAATGAAAAACGAGTATGCTATGTATCGTGTAGAATACCTTATTCCACACACCAAGTCACACACAAGTCAGGGATTAGAGAGGGATTTGAGATTTAGCCTTGTGTTAGACGATAATTACAGTAGCAACACGGACGTTCCAGAGGCGATTCGGAATGACTTAGAAGCAGTTAGTAAGGAGACAAAGTGTTGTTTAAGACGAAATAACGTTATCAGATGTATTTTCTTACTGAAAGTGCGCCTGTGACTGGTTGTGAATGCAAGTGTTGTTAGACAGCTGCTCTCTCCTCAGTACTGTGGACCGTACAGACCTACTCTCACCCACACGCTGAGACACACAGTTAGTGTTATTAACGATTATTAGAACACCTGTCATGTGGATTGATACATATAGTTAAACATCCCTGGAATCCCAATCGTCCAATCAGATTATTCGGTCAGAACTAATTGTTGTAAAAAGCTATTTAAATTACAACACCGTTCTTGAGTTCTTAAATCTGATTCTCCAGATGGTGTCTGTTAATTTTTATATAATTTCCTATAACAGCAGATTTGACTGCTTTAAGCCACAGTTTTAGTTTGCTCGCACCAGAATGTTGTTATTGCTGTAAGTAAAATAAAAACTAACGTACAGTCCTTGATATGATGGAGTTTTTTTTAAGGAGACGTTTATTAACATCTTGCGGAAGGAGTCTCCAGTATCAGTGGTCAGAGGAGATGCTATGTTTTTTTTGGGTTGTTCATCCAAAGTGGACGTCAGCGCAATATCTCAAGAACTAAAACGATTGAGCGTTTGTAGGATTTATACAGTATGGAATGATCTTGACAACCGGCAGTGATGAGAACTAATTAGATTTTGGACTTGATCCAAACAGAGTTAATGTCATGGTCATTTTGGAAATGGTTCAAGTTTGACTTCTTAACCCTTCACTAGTCTCTCCTTTTTTTTCCTCTCTGCTGAAGTTAAGTATTTATAGCAGCACTAATTTAATTACAGAGATCACAGAACCTAATTTGCTTTGTGGATGTTCCACAACAATAAATGGTACGCAGAATGAATTTTAAAAAGTACAGTGTGCCTTAAAAAAAATTAATAAAACATTTCTGTATGTAAGAGGTAGAGAAGGAGAGGAGTGGGAACAAAGTACTTTGTGAAAAAAGTAATATAATTTAAAGTGAGTACTAAACTAAGAATATAATTTGTTCTCAGTCTGAAATGGTGTGCTATCAGATGTTAATGCTTTACAATCCAAATTGGAGATCCAGACAGCGGATTTCCAAGTTTACGGCGATAGAGAAATTCCACACCCACCCTACTCCTCAGATAATAATAAAGTATTAATGAATAAATAATAAGTAATAGAAAAATGGCTCTGTACTTGTAAACAGAGCTAATCTCTAAACCTTTTAATATCACCTTGTGTGACCTTCTTTCAGACGTTTTTCTGAAAGTGTTAAGTTTGGAATTTGTAAAAAATTTACTTTTCCAGTGCAATATAAAATAGGATAAAATAAAAAAATTCTTGTAGTAATTAACAGAGGGTTCTTATTCATATCAAGTTAAAGCTTTTTTTAGTAGAATAAGAGCAACAAATAAAAAAAAGAAACTATAAATCATGTAATTATTTATGCGGTAAAATTCTGTAGCCCTGTAGACTATTTGTCCTTGATCTTTACTAACTTTCTATGTTTAACATTTTGTTCGTTTTTAAACTAGTGATGCTTTTTGGAAATTTTTTTTTTCTCCTCTACTCGTGTTGTGCAATCATCATGTAAAAACTTTGTATATTCAGAAATTATATTTTCATTTTTTTTTCTGTGTGAAACATTACACATTTTAAATCAATTTAATTTTATTTGTGTAGCGCTTGTAACAGTGGACATGGAAGCACAGCAGCAAAAAAATAAAAAATTACCAAAATAGAAATTTTGATCCTCATCTGGGAGAGTCCAGAGAGCAGGACCATGAATAAACCTCTTCTTTAACTGTGTTTGTGTCACATACAAAAAAGTATCACATACAGAAAATGCTTGAATAAAGTATATATACAGAAAAATACTTACAGAAATGAAGTATTTGTACTTTTGCTACCTGCCGCCTCTTCTTTCATATTGGAATTCCTGATTATGCAGAAACATTAGGTTTAAATCTGATATATAGATGAAAGATCAGTATCAGTAATCACTGTGTGGTATTAAGTCTTGGTACTTTGATCGTTTCGTCCCCAAGCCACTTCTGGCCTTAATAAAGTGCTAGTTTAGACTCACATTACAGTCTGAGACTTTGCCAGTTTAATTTGGGGTTTAATACAGGGATATGGGTCTTTAGTGAAACATTTGTATAATAATTAATTGGCCTTCTGCACCTTTTATCGTCCCCGTCCCTGTCCCTGGCACTAATGGAGCTTAAACTGTAATAAAGCAGAACCTCTGAGTGCTCAAAAACTTCCACTGTCCATGCAGTGCGTAATGGCACTTAGAGCCAACCCTGAAGTAAAATGTCATCTCCAGCAGGCTGTAATTGAAGCACAAATGGTTGTAAGGAATCTCCCGGCGCATACCGAGCCGGGCGTCAGGTCTGGTTTTCAATCAGAATTGCTTTAGACGCGCGTTCTCCTGCTGCAGGACTGAACCCGTAAAGGCAGTAATTGAACTGACTGTGTGGACAGAAAAAACAATCCGTCTCAGCCGTTGATGCTAAACACCGAGAGCGGGCAGAGAGGCTTTATTATTTACACCCTCCTGACAGATTCATCAGGAAAAGCCAGACAGCTCCACTCAACGCCATAAGGACCCCATTAATAAAGCTTTATTTAACACACCTCGACTGTTTTATTTACAGAGAAATTAGCTCCTTTTCCCTTTAAATTGCTTATGTCATGTTGTCTTAACTAAAACTGAGGCTAAAATCCGTCTGATCTTTCTGCCCCCTGTGTTGTGCTCATGCAGTGTCCTCCCTGACAAACTTTCTGCTTTGTCTATCAGACATGCTCCATTTAAGAAGGTGAAACCAGCCATCTTGTGTTTAAAGGAGCGTGAGATCATCATCGTGTCTCCTCTCCCTCTGCTCTCTCCTCTTGGCCTCTTTCCATTCCTGTCTTCTTCTGTTTCCTTTACTCCTCTTCTGTTTCCTTTACTCTATATTCTTTCATTTCCTTTACTCTCTCCTCTTGAATTTTGTTTACATTCTCTTCGTGAGTTTCCTTTACTCTCTCCTCTTCTATTTCCTTTCTCCTCTTTTGTTTCCTTTACTCTATCTTCTTCCATTTTCATTAGATTCCCCTCTCCACTTTATTTTCCTTTACTTTCCCATCTTCTGTTTCTTTTATCGTTTCCCTCTTCTCACCTATTGTGCCTTCTCCTCTTGGCTTTACTGTTTCTCTCTACTCTTGTATTCTCTATATACATTGGGGTAAAAAAGTATTTAGTCAGCCACCAATTGTGCAAGTTCTCCCACTTAAAAAGATGAGAGAGGCCTGTAATTT
>JAQMYJ010000004.1:4026855-4039170 GCA_030014305.1 Clarias laeviceps | reverse complement strand
TAAAAATCCTACAATGTGATTTTCTGGATTTTTTTTTCTTATTTTGTCTCTCATAGTTGAGGTAAACCTATGATAAATTACAGGCCTCTCTCATCTTTTGAAGTGGGTGAACTTGCACAATTGGTGGCTGACTAAACACTTTTTTGCCCCACTGTAATTTATTCCAGCCCCCTGCTTAACGTTTCCTCTCCTGTTTCATTGCTCTTTTCTTACCCAAGTCATTTTCATGGTTTTCCTTACTGATTCTTCATCTTTCCTTTCTCATTTACTTTTTCGTCTCTACTCACCCGTGTCCTCTCATTTCCTTTACTGTTTTCTCTCCTATTTCCTCACTTTTTTTTTTTTTACTTGTTTTCTTTGCAAACTGTAATTAAAACTTCTTTTTTGTTAAAAGTTAACATAAATCATAGAGGTCTCCAAAATGTGTCTGTTAATATTCCAGTTGAAGCAACAGATTTTGTATTTTGGGATTCATAAAAACTCAACAGTTTACACTTTTTTCCTGTTCCTGCTCCTTTACAGTTTTGTTATCTCCTGTTTCATTTTCTGTTTCTACTTCTCTCCCCTTGTGTCCTATACTCTCCTGTTTATCATTTATCTCCCCATTTTTTCCATTAATCTTTATTTTCTTCCTCTCCACACACACCTCCTCACTCATATTTTCTTTACACTTTCCTTTTCATCATCCTCTCCTGTTTCCTCTTCTTTCTTTTCCTCCTCACTCATGTTTTTTTTCTCTTCACTTCTTACATTTTCTTTGCACAGATCCTTCCCTTAATTCTATTCAACTCTTCCTCCTATTTCTTTCTTTCCTTTTTCCCCTCTCCTGCTCTTTTTTTTTTCCTCATTCCTCTCATTTCCTGTTTCTCTGGTTTCCTTTCATGCTTTTTTTTTTCTTCCCACCTTCTTCCTATGATATGTTCCTCTCTCTCTCTCTCTATTTCCTCTCCTCTTCTGTTCACTACTGTATGTTTGGGGATTCGATCTTCAGAACCTCACCGGTGATACCGGGTGTTGTTCAAGACAAAAGCGTCTGCGTTCGATTCGATCCTTCATCAGCTCTGCTTTTTTATTATTATTATTATTATTATTATGATTATTTTTATTTTAGTCTCTAATAATGATGTTTCTCTCTCTTTCTTCTCTGTTCTTCTTCTTCCCTTTCTCTATCTCAGGGCGGCGTTCGCTAAGGAGTCCGAGGTTCTGACGGGGAACCTGGGAGACAAGCTGATTCCTCAGAATGAGATTCTGCGGGACGTCAGTGACCTGAAGGCTCTGGCAAACCTGCAAGAAAGCATGGAGTGGCTGGCGGTTTCCCTCAAAGGCTTCTTCTCCAGCTTCCCCCAAACCTCCAGTCAGTGTGTGTGTGTGTGTGTGTGTGTGTGTGTGTGTGTGTGTGTGTGTGTGTGGGAGAAAAAATGTAAGTTTGATGGTCAGCTCCACTGATTTGACTGTACAGTAATTAGTATAATATAATAGTTGCACATTTCCTGTGTGGAACCCCTCTGCTTCTCTTCACATCACGGTGGCTTTTCTCCTGTCCCTCAAAACAGTAAATTAACTTTTTAAAAATATTTTTTTCCTCTCTAAATTTATTGTTATTTTTCCCCCCCTTTTTTGGCATGGAAGGAGGAGGAGGAGCAAATAGTGCTCTAGAGAGCGTTGCTCCAGAAGTAGATAAAAATTCAATAAGAGCAGTGGAGGACGTGGCATAATTATCATTAATTCTGCGCACTGCCAGTAATGGAGTGTTTTATCATGGCGGGACAGCCTCAGTATTGTTCATTATTTAGTGTTTGCAGAGCTGACGGGACCGTCAGCGACGGAAAAACCCTTATCTTTCTCCTCCTAAAGCCCCCCCTTTCCCTCCCTCTTCACACACACACACACACACACACACACACACACACACACACACACACACCTCCCACCCAACCGCGCTCCCTAACCAAATTGGATTTTATATTACAGAGCCAGTCAGGTATGAACAAGTCATTTTCTCACAGCCTTGTCTTGCAGCCTCATACACGCTCGCCAGTGTAATGTGGGCGAGATTAAGGAGCTTCTCCATGCTCACTTTGGAGTGTAGCGAAGGCGAGTGTGCGGGTGGGGCAGGACGGACTTCTTTTCCTCTCAGGTGACCTTGAAGGAGCCAGAGATGGAATGAAACACGGAGGCAGAGAGCAGTTCTTCTCACATTGTTGGACCACCTGAGTGGCAGCATCCAGTCAGTCACCTGTAGCCTCTCTGTGTGAGTGTGGGTGGGTGTGCGTGGGTGCGTGCGTGGGTGTGTGTGTGTGTGTGTGTGAGTGAGTGTGTGTGTGTGTGTGCGTGTGTGTGTTGAAGAAGCTTTTTGTTCAATAGGAACTGCAATTTTCTATTGAATTGATAAAAAAATATTTTCTTGTATTTTTAATGTGATTTTTTTTTTTTGGCCTCTAATTTCCGTCCCTGTACCTGAGCAGTTTCACAGGAATGTTTTTTTTGTTTTGTTTTGTTTGTTAAGCCACAGTGACCTATACATCATAATATCAACCAAAAAAAGTTTAAAATTTAGTTTAAGGCATGAACCAGCGAGAAACAGATGATGCTGAGTGGTTGGAACAGACGAGAGGAGAAATGAGGTTGCTGCAGCTGAGGTTGCTACGTACATAAACAACCAGTTTTTTTATTGTATCTAGGAACTTTGAAGCCTGTCTTTTCTTTTATTTAATGTACATCATTTAATTAATTTTAATGAGGGGTGTCAAGACTTTTGCACAGTCTTGACACCCCTCTACAGTGTCTACAGTACAGTACACAAAATATGCTGTATTAGTAAATCAAAGGGAACATCAGTCTATCTAGCACAAGAGGTGTAGATCTCAGAATTCCTCATATGATGTAATTTCAGTTTATAAGGCAATAAGTCATGAAAAAATTTGATATTATATGGTACGGTTTAGATGAAAAATAAACGATTCAATATTTCATAACACCACTGAATCCTCCATGATACAATTTCAGTTCATAAGGAAAAGAGTCGATATTTAACGGTATCATTAAATCTTCTATAATATATGATTCGGAATGATAAGAACAGGAGTCAATATATGATGTGATTAAAACTGCTTCACTGTGAGTCATGAAGAAATCTTTCAATCTGCTTTCATTAATGCAATAAGTCATAAGGAAAAGATTGGACATGTGATGACATCGTTGACACTTCTGCGATTCAGAGCCACAAGGAAACCGTTTGATGATGATATTGAGTCTTTTACAATACCATATGATTCAGAGGTATAAATAAATGATATGATAATTGGTGGTAATTAATCTACTATATAAGAGTTAGAAGATACTAAGTAGAAATTTAATATGATTAAATCTGCTATAATGTGGTATGATTTGGTGTCATTAAAAAAAAAAAAGATTTGATCTTATTGAATACGGAATGCTACAGTATGATTCAGAGCCATCGAGAAACGAGTTGATATTTCATGTCTATATGATTAAATCTTCTACATTTTGAATATTGTGTGATGAATTCATCTGCTATGATATAAATGAGAGTCATAAGGAAACAATTTGATATTTGATGATAATAAATCTGCTAAATGGCGGCACAGTGGCGTAGTGGTTAAAACTTGTGCCTCGCAAGTCCAGGGTCTGGGTTTGATTCCCACCTCGGGGTCTGTGTGCATGGAGTTTGCATGTTCTTCCCTTGCTTGGTGGGTTTCCTCATATTCCTCACGTATAGTAACGGGTTTGCTAAGTGGCGCCACAGACACACGGACACGAAGCGAGGTCTTGCGGAAAAAGGGTCATTTTTTTTAGGATAATGTGGAAAAGAAAGAGTTTAAGGAAGGAGGATGGAAAAAAGGGGAGGAAAGTGGTGAAGGTGTGCACGTGCGGCTCTGGAGGTAGTGCCCAGCTAGATCCTGCATGCTCCAGCTAGTTTCCAGCAGCCCTGAGCTTTTGCACACTTGCAGAAGGGGAGGCCGCCTACCTAGTGAGCCTATGGAGTGAGAGAGGAGCCACAGAAGATTGAGTCACGGATGTGGCCCAGAAGTTGATTAACAGCAT
The DNA here is from genome assembly GCA_030014305.1 of Clarias laeviceps. Lineage (NCBI taxonomy): Eukaryota > Metazoa > Chordata > Actinopteri > Siluriformes > Clariidae > Clarias > Clarias laeviceps. The sequence goes on along the minus strand of JAQMYJ010000004.1, from coordinate 4,035,105 downwards.
TCCAGGGTGAATCGCAAAAGTCTTGAAAAAAAAAAATGGTGAACACTAAGTTTATGCAAAGTGTCAGTAATTGTAGTGTTCACCATTTTTTTTTTCAAGACTTCTGTCTTTCAGTAATTGTAATGTAATTGTCAACAAAAGCCTTTGATGCTTATGAAGTGCTTGTAATTTTACTTTAGTATACCATAGTGACATCTGACAAAAAGATCTAAAGACACTGAAGCAGCAGAAAAAGATTATTTGTGTAATTCTCAAAACTTTTATCCAGAGTCATAAGGAAACAATGAATAATGTTATAAATGATTCATATGGAAGTGATTCAGGATTTGATTATGATACTGCTGTATATAAAGAAACAATTCAATATTTGATAAGAATAAATCTGCCATATATGATTCAGAGTCATTATGAAATGATTCAGGATCTGATTATGTCATACAGTAGAACTTGCTGCAATTTATCGTCATAAGGAAACAAGTTGATATTTGCTAATAATGTTAAATGTGCAATGATATGATTTCAGAATCATAAGGAAGTTATTTAATATTTGGTGATAATGATATGATTAGGAAAGCAGGCAATATTAGATTATAATAGATTGATTAAATGATTAAATTGAAATGATTCACAAGGAACCGATTTGATATGCGTCTTTGAACGATTCGATTTAGAGTCGTAAGGCATCAACATTTGATATCGCATCTGCTCAGTATGTTTTTAATAGTCGTTAGGAAATTATTTGATATTCGATTAAAAATAGATTTGCTTTAATATGATTCAGTCATAAGGATGTAATGTAATATCGGATGAATCTGCCACGCTCTGATTTTTATTTCGTAACGCAGCGATTCGATATCTGATGATATAGCACTGAATCTGCTACAGTACACTACAGTATGATTTGACTTCCACCAATCGATATTTCTGTCCTGAAATACGTGAATGATGATGAATAAAAATCTTAGAACGGTCTATAATCTTCTGTAAAGGGCCTTCAGGGAAACTTTGCTTCAGATGACCTTAGAAATATTTTCCCCTAAAATGCTAATAACGCTGATGGTGAATGACATTTAGAAGTCGAGTTAGCGTCATGGAGATGAGTTAATGCTAGCTTTTGTGTATGTATTTGTGTGTGTGTGTGTGTGTGTGTGTGTGTGTGTGTGTGTGTGTGTGAGAGACACTAGGGTTTTTTTTTTTTTTTTTTTTTCCCCCCCCTTCCCTGTTTGCAGACTTTAATGGTCCTGAGCTTTAACAGTGCACCTTAATTAAGACTAACTAGTGTTTCGGACTTGTCTCTGGAGACTCGTTTTTTTATTTATTTATTTATTTATTTTTTATAACAAGTAAACAAACGCAGTGCACTGTAGCTCTGTAGCCTTTGGTGCTGTGTAAAGAAATTGGAGGGTCAAGTGATGTGCATCTAGTTCTGCCTTTGGTGCTGCTATTAAGATAATGTATGCGCGCACACACACACACACACACACACACACACACACACCGAGAGAAAGACATGCACACTGTGTCTTAACCTTAAACGATTGCCTCACTCATTTTTCTAATTTAAAAAAAACTTTTTTTCTTCTTCCGTGTTCATCCCAAGGGCTGAATCTCTGAGTTATAGCTGTGGAGGCACAGGGAGAGGGTCAGAGGTCACAGAGCTGTGCTCTTCTTATGCAGAAGTTAGTGCTGTTACTGTAGATGAATAATCAACACTCTCAGATGAGCGCATGCATAATTCATCAGTCTCTCTCTTTCTTTCTTTTTCTTGCTTTCTTTCACTCTTGCTCTGGGATTAGTGCCAGTTCAGGCTGCAGAGGTCAGAATTATTTTACGCCTGAAGGAACTTTTTTTTTTTTTTTTTTGCAGCTTTCATGATATACTCGTGGTGACTAATGACCGGCGGCAAAGCTCAGTTTCAACACTTGTTTCCCCTTCTCCGTTTAACCTGCATGTTCAGTATGTTTCGGCGGAGTGCGAAAGCTCTTTCCGAGCCCGCGAGTGCTCCAGAGAACCGCTCCCCGGTCCTCTTGACAATGATGTGAACCTTGGCGGCGGTTCACAAGCTTAAAACTTAAAACTCTTAAAGCGCTGCATGCTGACTATAACGTGATCGGTTCAGTTCAGTTTAATTAAATTTTATTTCTATTGCACTTTTAACATTGGTCATTGTGGCAAAGCAGCTTTACAGAATGAAACATTTATGCAAATTGATTAGAACAATTATCACATCGTCCCTGATGAGCGAGTTCAGGGCGATGGTGGAAAAAGGAAAACGTCATGAGATGACAATAGGAAGAAACCTTGAGACTCAACAGGGAACCCATCCTGGTAGATCAGTTTATCAGGCTCGTGCTCTTACTGATCAGCAGGTTGAGTGTTCAAACCCCAGCACAGCCAAACTGCCACTGTTGGACCCGCGAGCATCGTCCTTTACCCTCTCTGGTCCAGGGGCGATGAGGCTTCACTCGACAAAACAACCTGGGATAAAAGTTTACTTAAAATCTATAGTAACAGTTAAAAGTTTGGAAACAATTGTGGATTTATTTTCTAAATTGTTGAACAATACTGGATGTTTTTTTCAAAACTATGAAATAACACATATTACATTAAGGAAATAAGTAACAACAACAAGTGTCAGTTGTTATTTTGTGACATGAAGGTCAGCTGTTCTGGACCTTTTTTTGCAGGAACAGTATTGTGTCTAGTGCACTTGTAAAACCCATCAAGCCCCATGATGAGACTGTCTCTCATGAAGACCTTCTCAGTAGAGAACGCAAGACCAAAACGTACCTCTGCTGCAGAGAAGTTAATTTACCAGCCTCAGAAATCACCAATTAACAAACAGCAGCTCAGATTAGAGCCGTTTTGAAGGATTTACAGAGCGAAAGTAGCAGATCCATCTCAATATCAACTGTTCAAAGGAGATTAGTGTGTATGTTGGATAAACGACTTCAGTACTGTTTTGCAGTGTAGAAAGAAATAAACATCAGGAAAGACCATGGAATTAGTAGCCATGTCCAAACCTTTTACTGGTAGTGTATACAGTATGTGTGACAAATAAACACTTTCTTCTTTTTTATGATGATGGTAATGATATAGAACCAGGATTCCATTAGACTATGGTTTTCTGATTATTTCCCCTTTGCCATATGAATAAAAACAAAAAAAATGAAAAAGTCTCCTTCATGCCACTGGTCGAAAAATTTTTTTTCTTAAAACCCCAAATGGATGAACTCAGTGTTTAATGCTTTACAAATCTGTGTAGAGTTGGGAAGTCGTGTATCAAATGGAAACAAACTGTACTAAGAGAAATCAAATCTGTGGTGATAAGTCCCGCCCACAATCAACACTGATTGCTGAGAATGCAGTATTCAGACCAAGTGTTGAAAAATTTCTCAAGTTCTTCGCATTATGAAGTTTATAATCAGTTTAAACACCTCTAAGGTTCTGATGTTCTTATGTTCAGGACACGAGTCTGACCAAGTGCCAGCGCTGCAGTGGAGAAAGTAATTAGTGCAGAAAAAGATTGAAGATTGAAATAAACTCTAATGCGAGTCATTGGTCCTCCTCCAACTTGCACTCGCTGTAAACTAACCAAAAAAAAAAAAAAAGATAAAAGTATCGGCGCCAACTTTTAGTTAAACGCATCCCCGTCAACCTTTCAGAAGGCAGAGAGATATTTATAAACGCCTATATCATCACATCATGGAGAATCTCAGAAAGCACTTTTGTCACTTCTTTAACACTTCCCTCATCTCTTTCCGAGGCTCTTCCTCCCCACAGATGGCACCGACAGACGCTCAGGCAGGATACGGTTTAGGGGAGGGAAAAAAAACCGCGCAAGACAGACAGAAAACGTGACACGTGAAAAGCAATGAACTCAAAGAGGAGGGGAAAAAAGAGAGACTCTCACGTGCCGGCGTGGAGACAGAGAGACGTCGGTGTGTTAGCTGTTCCGAACTGGCGGCTTCATGCGGCACAGGTTTGATCGCATCATCAAAGTGGGACGAGAGATGATGAGGGAGAGAAAGGGTGGTTCCATTGCTTTTTGATCTCACAACGGGAGACACACAAAGACAGAAACAGATGTACACACATACAGGGTTTCAGTGGAAATGAATATGTCCACACACACACACACACACACACACACACACACACACACACACACACACATACGTTAATACACATGAGTGTATCTGTACATGATGGATCAGAGACTGCCTTTCATGCCAGGATTTGAAATACACAAGCAGTTTGCTAGCACACACACACACACACACACACACACACACAAACTGTAGCTCAATGCACGTGTTCACACTTCCAAACTTAAGCCATGTAACCCACGTTTCAGGGTTAATTGCTGATTGCATCCAGTAATTTTTTTTTTTCCTTTTTAAGACATGGCTGCAGTCCAGAACTGTAAACTGTGTAAGAACCAGAAGAAAAAAAAAACTAATTCTGTTTACTCGTGCTAATTACACACACACACACACACACACACACACATATATATCTCTCTCTCTTTCCTTACTGTTCTCTTTCTGTCTCAAAATGCAAACAGTTCACTTTTCTGTTTCTGTTGACGTCCTTCCCTGATTAAGAACCATCATCTCTAATAAAATAAACACTGCTAGAAATATTAAGAAACATGGAGCACATGGTGACAGAAAAAAAAAAAAAACAGACATTTCTTTTGGTTAAGATTTGTGTTATCATTTACAAATAACCCTGTGCTTCTACCTTTTGTTTAATGCTATAGATTTACAAAAGACGTAATTACAGTGTACTCTGCAGACGGAAAGTTTTCAGACTCTTCCAGGTTTTGCCACAATGACAAAGTTTAAACAAGAGTTTGAAATGTTTTGTTAATTCATTAAAACCTAAAGACTTGAAATATCCAATTTACATAAGTATCCAGACCCATCACTTAGTACTTGGCACACCTTTCTTTTGGAAGGTTCTTCCTTTCTTCTTGGCAGAATCATAAAAGCGCAACCAGTCTAGATGAGCACAACCTTTTTCAGTTCTCTTTGCCCGAGACGCTCTATTGAGTTCAGGTCCAGACTCTGGCTGGGCCGCTCCAGGACTTTCACATACAGTAGTTGTGTTCTCTTGATGGTGTGCTTCGGGTCATTGTCTTGTTAGACTGTAAAACCAGTCATCCCAGCCTGAGATCCTGAGCACTCTGGAGGAGGTTTTCACTCAGGATAGCTCTATATTTTTACTGACTAATCTCCCAGTCACAGAAAAACATTTCCACAGCATGATGCTACCACCACCGTGTCTAACTGTAGGGATGGTGTTAATAAGGTGATTTGCAGTGCTTGAGTTCCTGATGATCTTTGTGTCATCACATCAGATGATTTTGTTTGCGAGGTGCTTTTTGGCAAACTTCGAGCCGGCTGTCACGTTTCCTTTAGTCAGGAATGTCTCCAGTCTGTCCCCTCTACCATCTAGGTCTGACTGGGGGAGTGCTGCAGTGATGGCTGTTCATCTGTGAAGACTCTCCTGTCTCCACAAGGGAACTCATAATCTCATTTATAGTGACCCTTATTGTAGGTTTTTAGTTACCTTCCTGATTAAGACCCTTTTTTCCCCCGATTACTCAATTTGGTTGGGCAGCCAGATCTGGAAAGACTAACGGATCTCTTTTATTTAAAAATGATGGAGGCTATCATGCCCTTTGGTGCTTTCAGTGCTTTAGAAGGTTTCTTGTATCATTCCCCAGATCTGTGTCGTAACACAATCCTGTCTCGCAGGTTTACAGATCATATTTTACAACCTCCTAGATTTGGTTTCACCATTGTCGGTGTATGCCTTTTCTAATTAGGTCTAATTAATTCAGTTAGGCGTAGGTACAGTAGACTACAATAAAGTTGTAGAAGCATCTCAAGGACCACTGATAGGAGTGTGAGATAAATTAAAATGGTCAACACTTGTAAGAGTCTGAAAACTTTCTGCACGATCTGCACTGTATACATGTTGTACGTCAAGTATGTAAATGTACGTCGTCACTGATTTTTACTTTGAAAATCCTGTCTAAAATGTTACATATTCAGTTTTTGTTAATGTTGTATTGCTTTTCTTTGCCTCTCTAGCTCAGACTTTTTTTTTTTTCATGTATCCTGCCCAGTAGACATTAATCTTGATAAGCCTACACCCATTATTGATTTTCAATCTCAGCAGCTTCTGACAGTAATGCAGCTACAATTAATGCAGTTCTTCCAATATAGTTACAACGTTTGTTTTAAAGGTCCTACAGTATATTTTATTATATCTTTAACAAATTATCACCGGTCTCGGAGCTCCTCCAATGTGTGTGTGTGTGTGTGTGATAAATTTTTCACTCCTCCTCTAAATGTGCCATTTCAGTCTCTGTGTAAATGAGCTGCTGATGAGACACGCCCCTTCATAGTACAGCAGAGCTGAGAAAACGAGCGGGACGAGGGGTTCTTTATCTGTGAGGTCACATTAAAGGAAGGGGGTGTAACTATTTTTTTTTTTCAGTCACAACCAATGCAAAAATGAAAAAAAAAGCAAAAAGCAGTTTTTAATTTTTTATTTTATTTCTTCTGCTCACATTTGTACACGCACAATGGAGACGCATTTAAAAGACTAAAAAAGTCAATTTTGCATAATAGGTCTCTTTTAAGGTTTGTGGAAAGAGTCTCCAGTGTCAGCAAATATGAACTTGAATTCACAATTTTGATTCATACACACTCACATTCCATACAAACTAAAATAATTCTTTTGGTTGTGTAAAGCTGCTTTGCGACAATGACAATTGTTAAAAGCGCTATACAAATAAAATTGAATTGAATTGAATTGAACTGAACTGAACTTGAAGTAGTTTTTAATCGTTTTTAGTAATTTGCTTCACATGCTTCATGAGGTTTTTCATAATTTTTTCTTTCATCTTTTTTAAAACCAGAGGTGGATAAAGTACACAAATCCTCTACTTGAGTAAATGTGGCGATTCCCTATGGTAAAAGTAGAAGTCCTCCATTTACCTGTGTACTTGAGTAAAAGTACAGAAATACAAAATTTTCACCCAATTTACTTAAGTATCAAATGTACAGGGCTTGTTTTAGCTCACAGTAGCTTTTTTTCACAGTAAAAATTCTCTCTGAGAATTTCTGACTTCAAACACCTGTTGCATTAGTAGCTGTGTTTCAAAGGATGCTACACTTAATCCTACACACGTCAAATGATACATACTTCAAATGCTAATGTTAAGTAACACAACGGCATGCAGAAATGTAGTTAAGTAAAAGTACAGGTATTTGCTCTACATTTGAGTGAAGTGTAAGTAAAAGTGGCTTCTAGTAAAACTACTCAAGTTAAGGACAGATATGTGAAATCTTACATAATATTTTATATATAATTATTATTATATATATAAAATTATATCTAAATGTACTCCGTTACCTTACCTCTTCTGTTTTTTAACTTTAAGAATGGGAAGAAGTGGCCAGTGAAAAAATGAGCGTTTGTTATACTATAATGTAAATGATAACAAGAGCAAACTTATTTTCTTTGATGAAATTTAAGCTTACAGTCATGAAATGTACGATGCAATGTCATTCTAAATGAATATTATAATCGCTGGAAAATTGTGAAAGATGTGCTTCATCGCGTGACGCACGACTCAGTTGTGAATGATTTTTCTATAACAGATCACATCCCGCATAGTGTTCGGTGTTTCAAACTATCCAGGAAGTTCAGTCATTTGCCTGCTTTGTCTGTGTGCGTGTGTGTGTGTGTGCGTGTGTGTGTGTGCGCTAACTCTACAGTGTCCTGAGAGAAATAAATAGAGCTTGGAGAGCAGGTGGAGGATCAAAAGAAAAAACAAACTTTACCCAGAGATTACGGAGATTATCGAGCTGTTTCTCCCTCTCTCTCTGTTTTCATTATGAATTTATTTCATTTATCCCACAATTCAAGTAGGGAGGTGTGTGTGCATCCTGTGTGCAGAGTGCAAACTAATGCACGTGATTAGGATGTATAAATAGTGCGCCACCGCCACCACCATCTGTGTCTTTATATAATGAAAAACTATAGAACGGTGTTATGTAACTCGGGAGGTCGTTGAAGCCAGTGATTTTAAGATGCGAATGAAAATATGGAGGTTTTATCATGTCTATATATAAAAAATAGTGTGTGTATGTACACTACCATTCAAAAGTTTTAGAACACTTGCAAATTTCTTTGTTTTTGTTTAGTGATTTATTTTCTACATTCTAC
>JAQMYJ010000004.1:3972931-3991435 GCA_030014305.1 Clarias laeviceps | reverse complement strand
CCAGCTGATTCTTATATGTACATTTAACTTTTCCGGCCTCTTATTGCTACCTGTCCCAACTTTTTTGGAATGTGTAGTCTCCATATTCTTCTCAGGGTGCTTCGAATGGTTGAGTTTTGTCGAGGGAAGTTACCTTTACTGATATTCCCTGCAAAAGCGCAGGGAATAGGAAGCACCCTGTGAAGTACACTTCGGAATGGAATGCGGCCCATGTTTCCCGCTTACTTCTGCCATATGAAGTACCTGCAACACATGGTTGTCCTCTTAAACTAGCCATTATCACAGATGTCCCACACAGTAAAACTAATTTCATAGAAATTTCTGAGGATCACCTTAACGTCTTTAACCACCTTTAAACCCACCATGGGTGATAGAAAAAAGATACTTTGGCTTTTTATTATTTTATTTTATTTTTTATTTTTTCACTTTTTCATTATTTTTTTTATTCCTCTGCGGAACCCTAAACTGGTCTGATGGAGAGAGACTACTGTATGTGTAAGAACAATTGTGAGAAAGTTTGGATCTAAAGCCCTTTTCACTAAGAAAAGTGATAGGTTCACTTAGTACAAAGAAAAACGAATCAGTATGCCCGTGTGCACTCTCTCTCTCTCTCTCTCTCTCTCATGCAGAGCCCGACTATCTCTTAGAATAACGATTTCTGGAATGTTGTATAAGATTTGTAGGATCAAATTTTCAAGGAAAAAAAAAGATCATCCACCACTAGCATGCTGAGCCGCAAAACCAGAAAAAACGAGACAAATCCAATGCCATTCCCATGACTCAGGATCCTCCTTGGAGAAACTGGCACTGCCAGAAGAACATGTTAGCTCTGTTTGGTTGTTTGGCGTTGGCATCAGGCTCCATTTCTCCTGTAGTGAACTCAGGCATGCTTGGCTTAGTGGTGCAGTCCATTCCCGTGCCTTCTGCATCTAAACGATGATCTAGTATTCTGTCAAATAGAAATGAAGTCAAGGGTGAACACAAAACTGGTATTTGAAATTCAAACCCCATTGACTGTCATTTACTGCAATGTAAAGTCTAAAAAGCTTTCCTTTTTTTTATTACAAACTTTTACATATATAAATAATAACCACATCTTCAATCTGTCTTTCCTACAGGAAGTGGATTTCTCTCACAACCAGATTTCTTTAATGAAGGATTTGTCGGCCTATGCTTCTCTCCACAAGCTCAGTCTAGACTGTATCCTTTTTATATTTAGTCTCATTTCTTTTCACCTCCATCTAATTGCATCCAAACATGTCAGGCTGTGATGTGATACTGAAGAATTGTTCTCCGCCACTACATGCTCTAAACAGTCCCCTATAGCAACTAAAGCACTCTCTTTCTGTTATGATTTACATACTTGAAATTCTTTATATACTCAATGCTCAATAAAAAGTCATATGGGCCTCATAATATATAAAAAGTTAATATACTGTAAAATCACATGGATTTTTTTTTAATATTGGTGTTGATTCATATTACATATCGTTAAAGCAAAGAGAAATTAAATGATAACTTTATTCTTTTCACATTTTATTTGAATTATTTCAAGGTTTGTTTTTTTAATATGCATGAACTAAAATCAGGGCTAAAAAAAATAAAATATATATATATATATATATATATATATATTGTATTGGAGGATTCTTTTATAGAATGTCCCCAAGTGACATCAGCAACAACACAACCACTCAAAACAACAGCTGGCACTTAATTTCATGGTCAAGTGCAAGGAAAGGAAATAAAAACAGAACTTTTAGTGATGTAATTAGAGTGGATGTGCGCTCGTGGGTAAAAGTAAAATATCACGTGATTCAGTGACTTTAGTATGGATGCTACATTGGACCAGGTTTCCCTTGTACAAGAGTTTCTTGATCTCAGTGGGACGTCCTGGTAAAATAAAGGTAAATGATGTTTTGGCGATAAAGTCAGAGAGGCCATATTGAGGTGGTTTGGACATGTTCAAAGGAGAGATTGTGAATATATCGTTAGAAGGATGCTGAGGTTGGAACTGCCAGGCAGGAGGTCTAGAGGAAGAGCAGAGAGGAGATTTATGGATGCAGTGAGAGAGGACATGAAGGTAGTTGGTGTGAGAGAAGAGGATGCAGAGGACAGGGTTAGATGGAGGCAGATGATTCGCTGTGGCGACCCCTGAAAGGGAACAGCAGAAAGACAAAGAAGAAGAAGAAGAAGAAATGGAAAGTAAAAAAGTTACTTACACATGGAAATTTAGTCAGATTTGGGTTACCTACCTGGGAATTTTCAGTCACACAGAGACCATCACTGCACAGGGTCTGGAGAACAACCTGACCAACTCTTTGTTTATAGAGAGTTTATGTTAAGTTTATTCAAAAAAAAAATTGTCATACCAGTCAATTCCATGTTTTTTTATTTCTTTCTACACTGTACAACAATACTTAAGGCGTCCAAAATACACACAAATCTCCTTTGAACAGTCGATATTGAGATGTATATCTGCTACTTCTGCTCTGTACTGTAAATCCTTCATAACGGCTCTAATCTGAGGTGCTGTTTGTTAATTGGTGATTTCTGAGGCTGGTTAGCCTACTCTAAATGAACTTCTCCTCTGCAGCAGAGGTAACGTTTTTTGGTCTTGCTTTTCCTGTGAAGGTCTTCATGAGAGACAGTTTCTTGGAGCTTGATGGGTTTTGCAAATGCACTTGACACAATACTGTTCTTGATAAAACTGTTCCAGAACAGCTGACCTTAAAACTCAAGGTCTTAAACTCACCTGACTGTTGTTGTAGTTATTGTTGTTAATTGATTACCTAATGCCATGCGTGTTATTTCAGAGTTTAGAAAAAAATCAGCATTGTTCCAGAATGTAGAAAATAAATCCGAACCTGTGTCCAAACTTTTGACCAGTACTGTACTTTGGTCGCATCATACTGTCATACTTAACAACGCTCCTCACTTGAGGTATCATAACATATTAAAACACAATTAATTCCAAGTACCCTGTAGTCCAGTGTGTCTCAGAGCCCTCGAACCACCTTCGCAGGTACTCCGGGATGCACACGACCAAACATTTATAGTGTTAATACAAAAGCGTCCCACTGTAGCACAATCTCGACATCTATCATTCGAATTTCTTGTTCAAGGTCACGTTTAAGTTTCATTAGCGGACTGTGCGGTCGAAGCGTTTGAAACAGCGCATGAGAAATTATCTGCCTGAAAACAAAAACATAATAAACGCGAGCAACAATGTATGAATTGTAATCACAGTCGACAACTCGGCTGTGTGTTTCGGCTGCCGACTTTCCAGTTAGTTAATACCAGGCGTGAACACCTGTGTCAGTCTCACAGAACTGCTGAGAAGTCTGTAAATACCGTAGATCTGAGGTCTAAATGGAGGTGTTACTGTAAATCCTCGACTTTGAACACAGCACAAGCTGAATCTGATTCTACACAGAGATGTTTTAGTGCACATGAACACTTGGATCTCTCAGAACAGTAAACCGTTTTCTGGAGTTGTTTCCTTGACCAGGTTTTCTCGCCGGCTAGATAACTCCATCAGCGAAATCCGGGGGCTGGAGAAGTGCAGCAGCCTGACTCACCTCAGCATGGCGCACAACAAGATCTTACGTATCAGTGGTCTCAGAAATCTACCACTCAGACAGCTCTGCCTGGTAATGTCTGTTCTTTTAAAAGGTCCCTGATCCGAGCTTACGAGCCCCAGACTCTACTGTATATGATGTCTGGCTGGAGTGGAAGTCAGTACGGAAAACATTTTATAGAAAATAGATTTAATGTGGAAATCGTGGGACCACATTAGTCGGTGACTGAGACAGTGTTTTTTTTATTTTTATTTTTTTATATCAGCAATTTGCTCGTCAGCATGGGTCACATAATCAAACCAGACGGTCCATTGTGGCGAATAAACCTGCGCAGTAAACACATGATCAGATGACCACGGAGATCTGGAAGTATGATTATATACCAGTGTGCATTTCTCATTTCAGTAATTCCACCCATTTCACTGCGTAGTAGTCGTTCAGTGAAAGCCAGTATTTTGTAGCCTGTGACAAACATGTTCAAATTGGCAGCATTTCAGAGAAATAAATAGCTTATTGTTGTGCAGTTAAGCGCAACGAGTTAGAAATAAAATTCCATCCGGAGAGCAGTAAATAATATCTCGCCAAGGCTGCCTGGTTATTTATCTCGCCGTGTAAAATATAGAACACTCAGGAGGTGAGAGCTCGAGCAGTGTTAAAGTAATGATATTGTTTAGGAAGAGTGAACTCTACAGTACGTGTTTGACTGTATACTATAAATGATCACAGTAATGGTTTATCCGTCCGTCCATCTGTCCATCCATCCATCCATCCATCTAGGAACCTTTATAATCCAACTAGGGGCCGTGGATGCCAGTGGTGATAATTGTATTATAAACCAATACTGTGATAATTTAAGGTATACAGTGATACAATGAACAATAGCATTACTTTACAACAGTATAACCTCTCACCTTTCAAATGGTCTATATTTTACACAGCAAGATAAATAACCACACAGGGTTGGCGAGATATTATTTACTGCTTTCTGAATGGAGTTTTTTTTCTATTTCATTGCACTTAACTGCACAACAATAAGGTAATTATTTATCAGAAATTGGTTCATACCATGACATTTCTGGAATATTTTACAAAAATCCTGGAGTATATTTAAATTAATTCGTTTCCTACTAGATCGAATAGCTAAAACAAACTAAACTTTGTCTAAATTAATATTGTTCTTTGAGTTTAATTTACATTTTCCACAATTTAGCAGTCCTTGAATACATTAAATATACAGTGCTTTATTCTTAGTGGATATAAAAATAAAATCAAATTTAATGTTGTATTGTTAGCACTATGGCCTCACACCTCCAGGATCTGGGTTCGATTCCCGCCTCTGATCTGTGTCCATGGAGTTTGTATGTTCTCCCCGTGCTTTGTGGGTTTCCTCCATGTACTCCGGTTTCCTCCCACAGTCCAAAGACATGCAGATTAGACTAATTGGTGTTCAGAAATTGTCCGTAGTGTGTGTGTGAATGTGCCCTGAGATGGATTGGTACCCAGTCCAGGTTGTACCCCGCCTTGTGCCCAAAGTCTTCTGGGATAAACCCCAGGGCCCCCCATGACCCTGTACAGGATAAACCGAGACCGACAGACAATGAGTGAGTGAGTGAGTGAGTGAGTGAGTTTGCAGTAGGTGAATTAGTTCCAGAATGACACAGTAATGTCTTAAAACTTGTTTATTTTTTCATTAGCCGGTCAGAACATAAACGACAGACGCCGTACCTTTTCTTATTTCTGAATAAAAATGAGCATTGTTAATAACATCATTATTTATAATAAATTATTTATAGTTACTGGTGTTATATGTTATTATAAGAGATAATGTAAGCTATTAATCTTACCGTTAGAGTATTTTCTGACAGTTTATACCCAAGAAAGGCCAGTAATTGTTCTGATACTCTAGTTAATGTAAATGTTATGACAAATCTTATACAGGATACTTAAATAGATCCTACTACACACACACACAAATAAAAGAAAAACTCTAATATTTCTAATGTAAAATAATTCAGTCAGTATTAAAAAAAATGTAGGGCTCTTTAAGTGCACTTTGCAGCCATTTTGGCCTCTAACCATAGCAACAATAATGGCTTTCCACCAAAAGATAGCAATTATATACTGAGTGGAAGTGATATAAAAAGTGACAAACATACTGTACCCCTAACAACAAATGTTTAAGAAAACCTGCTCATATGTTTCGAGTAGTGTTGCAAGAGACATCTGTCTGTCTGAAAGGTCTGCTGCTTTTTTGTAACTACTGTAAAACCACGCTTCTCAAAGGCGTTCACATGTACTTTGTCTGTGCATTGGAGCACTCACATGTGTATGAGAGGCTGTATAGACCATAATTCTCAGCTATACTCGTACACACAATATTTAACCTCTCACATGCACTATCAAACCCTTTCTCACATGCACTATTAAAAACTTACGTGGTATCAAACCTCTTTTAAACAGTATCAAACTCTCACATGCACTTTTAAACCCTTTCTTACACACTATCAAACCTCTCACATGTACCATCAAAGGTACCATTGCTTGAGGTACCATCAAAGCACTCAAATGTATCATCAAATCTCTATCAAACCTTTCACACACTATTAACCCCTTTCTCATGCACTGTCAAACTCCCACACACACACACGCACTATGAAACCTCTCGCACACACACTATCAAACCTCTCAGACACTTTTAACCTCTTTCTCATGCACTGTCAAATTCTCACACGCACTATGAAACCTCTCACACACTCCATCAAACCTCTCTCACGTTCTATCAAACCCTTTCTCACATGCACTATTAAAAACTCACATGGTATCAAACCCCTTCCAAGCAGTATGTAACCTCTCACACACACTATCAAACACTCTCTTACACACTATTAAACCCTTTCTTCACACACAATCAAACCCTTTCACACGCTCCATCCAATCTCTCTTATGCGCTATCAAACATTGTGAAACCCTTTCTCAAGCACTATCACATCTTTCACATGCACTATCAAACACTTTCATTCACTATCAAAATCTCTCTCATACATACAGTTGAATTACGTATTTGCTCTTTAAAGTAAGATATATTTGAATGACAATCTAGTGAAAGCCAGAACAGATAGTTTAGTGTGGTTAATATGTTGTCCAGTTCACCATGACTCAACCAGACAAACAGTAAACCGTGCAGCTTTTTTAATAGTTTCTGTGTCTGGACGAAATATAAAAGCAGCAGAAATATCTGCACAATGACAAGCAGTGAAAGATTTATCCATCTTTATCCAGAGGATAACTGGCCCACAAGGTGGATGTTTGTCATGGCGTTATGCAGTGATAATCACATAACACCTTCATTCACTTTTCCTGAAAGTATGGGGAAAATATTTAGCCTGAATTCATGGAAAAATAACGACAACGTCATGGAAATGTGTTGCCCAAAAGTGAATGAACTCTGGAACCCACGTCATTGTCTCTGTGTCTGTTGTTTTTTGGAAAGGCACTTGGTGTATTTTAGTTCATAGTGTTGCTCTCCTTTCCTTTTCGCTTTCAATACAGTTGACAGCAGTGTTGTATTTTCTGGCTTTTTTTTTTTTTTTTTTTTTTTACATTGAAAAACGAGAACAAGGAGCCTTGTGTTAAAATCCACCAGATGGCATGCCGATGTGCCCTAGGACCCTTCGCCACTTCTCTGAAGGGTGTTTGTGGTGTCCTTAATCAAAGTGATCCTTCATCGTCGTGCTCTCTGCCGTCCGGTTTCCCCTCCGGAGCCCAGCTGCTGGTTTTGAGCAAGTCTGGACTGCATTCAATTTCACACACACACAAACGTATACACTGATGCGCACAAACACTCACATACTGTACACACACAGTCACTAGCTAAACCTGCTGGCCTCTGTGCTAGCGTGAATCACTGAACAGCGTGCTCCTGTCAGGTAACTTTTCTCTCACCTCATCACACCCTGGCACCAGAGCATCCGGACTGCCTTGTGGTCAGTGTCTACCCCGCTATCTGCGCTTCTCTGCCAGGCAGGGCTCGTGAAGGCTAGGGCATAAGGGCGGCATTTGGCAAAATGGCTTCTGAGCTGCTGTAGGAGGGATGGGGACTGGGATGACATGAGGAGAGGGGTGAGAGAGAGGTTTGGAAAGCCCCTGGATTATTAGCATGTTGTACCAGCTGTTCCCTGGATAGGATACAGGAATCGCTAGCATTGCACACTGGCATTGTCTGAGAAGTGGGAACACTTTACTGAAGGGCAGTGTACAGGGAGGTGTACGACATCTATATAAGCCCTTTGTGAGAACTGAAAGAAATCTAAATATATTCTTTCCAATCGTCTCAGTTGTTACATCATCATGATCATCAAACAGTATGTCAATCTAACAATAATAATGATCAGATGTGTCATTTCACCCAAAAGTCTGTCACAACACAAACTAGTCTCTAAAAATCTGTCACTCGACATACAACAGATTTTATTTTAGGTTTGCATCAAAATTGATGAAAGCGTCTTTTATGACAATTTGTAGCTGTTAGAAACAGTGATTATAAATGTTTATGTAGGGTTAGCTCAAGGGCATTGCACAGTGGTAGATTTTTTTTCGTCTGCCATGCAGAAAGCCAGGATTCAATTCCTACCCGATGCCCAAACCCCAGTTACTGGATGCAGTGCCGGATCCAAGCCTGAATAAAATGGGAGGTTTGTGTCAGGAAGGGCATCCGGCAAAAAAACTATGCCAAGTTGTGTGTGGATAGACTAACAACAACAACAACAATGTAGGGGTGGTATGTTGCTTTGGAAGATGTTGCTTTAAGAAAATCTGATTTAATGGTAACTGATGTCTATTGGAATAAGCATTTACTGTATTAATTTCCATGTAGGTTTATGTCAGTTGTTTAGACATCAGTCACCAAATGTTTGTTACTCGGAGTAAGTTTTTAGTTAGCGTCACATCAAAGTGGACAAATGTGGCTTTTATGACTGGCAGAAAAAAGGTTTATGTGGGTTCATGTCCGTTGTCATGTTACTGTCACTGTGCATGTCAACCGAGTTTAAAGTCGACTAACGCTGCCTTCAAGTTACTGAATTTTGGTGACATTAGTCTGTATGACAGTTTCTGTAGTCAAATATCACAGCATACATACTTTAGTTTGTGGACAGACTCCTGCATAAGCATTTATAAAGAATTATTTCTAGAGATCTTAGCTGTCATAGGATCATCATTATGTCCTTGGTGTGTTTTCATGTAACACAATGCACTCACATCCATCTTTTCCATTTCATGATGGTTTAATTTCATAGTAAAATAAATTTCATAGAGGTCCTCGATCTGATGTGACGTGATACTTTCCGTGTACAGAAGGGGAATCTGATAAAGAGGATCGAAAATTTACAAACACTCCGGGGTCTGCAGATCTTGGACTTGTCTTCTAACAGAATTCAAAGTCTGTCCGGTCTTCAGGACCTCCACCTCCTGGAAAACATCAATCTTGAAAGCAATATGGTAAATGAAAATTACCCTCTAATAGCTTATGCGAGCTTATCATCAGTGACTTCTTAAATGCTTTTTTTCTTCTTCTTTTTTTAAACATATTGTAGATCGGTGAGATCAAAGAGTGTACACACGTGCAATACCTTCAACTACTGAGAATACTGAATCTCAAGAGAAACCCAATACAAGTAAGTGATATCATATTTTTCCACAACTGCATCACTGAGAAGCAACCGTGTTCCCTAAGCCTTACTTAATATTTCTCCTCCACCATCATGTTTACATTAACATTGACATTTATGGCATTTGGCAAACTTATCCAAAGGAACTTCTATTTCTATCCATGAATACATCTTTATCTAGTTCACTAGGTTAATGACTAAGAGCAACCTCACTGTTGGGTGACTCAACTATTCGGTTATCTAGAGGAAGTTCATTCCACCACCAAGGTGCCAGAATAGAGGAGTCTTAATTGGTGCTCTCGTATTCAGAGTTTTAAATCTGATGTGGCAAACTGTAGGGAGCAGAGTAATAGGCTGGTGTGAGAGAATTTAGGAGAAATGAAAACATGTTGTGCAGCTGCCTTCTGGATCAGCTGCAGAGGTCAAATATCACACACACAGCAGCAGACCTGCCAGGAGCGAGGTGCAGTAATTCAGTCTCGAAATGACAAGGGCCTGGACAAGCACCTGAGTGGCCTGTGTGGAGAGAAATGGACAAATCCGTCTGTAAGAAGAAACCGACTTACCGAGCAAATAAGGTTATCAATGTGGGAGGAAAAGGACATGGTTACTCCAAGGTTGTGTAGAGGTGAGATCATAGAGTTGTTCAGGGTGATCATAAGATCCTGACGGGGGATATATCGTTTGGGATGAACAGCAGTTTGGTTATGATGTGATTAATTTTAACAGCTGATGAGATGTCTGCCAGACATGCTGAGATTTGAGCACAGACATGAGCGTCTGAGAGAGAGGAGAAGAGGAGATGATGGAGATGAGTGTCTTTTGGATAGCTGTGATATGACACGTCATGTGATGATATGACTTCACCAAGAGATCAATTGTACAAGTAGAGCGGGAACAGAACGGGACCAAGTATTGAGCTTTGTGTGACACCTCTGGAGAGAGAGTCTGCATAGAGATGATGTGCCATGCCGTGCCACGAATTCCAGCAGTTGTGAAGATGAACACGAGAGCCTTATGGTTGATTGTAAAAGATCTAGCAGGATGAAGACAAATAATAGCCCGGTTGGTCTGGCAGCATGTTACTTCTCAGTGACGGCCAAAGAGCGGTTAGGCTCTTGAAGGTTGTGCTGTGAGAGATAAAGAGACAGTTGAGTCTAGAAAGTAACTTGTAGTATATCAGAAAGGAAAGAGGGGAATAATACTAGTTAGGAGTTGCAAAAGTCTGCCAGATCTAGTGTGGGTTCCTTCGGGATGGGAGTCACCCTTGCTTTCTTGAATGCAGCAAGTACATAACCAGATGTTATAGAATATGGTTATAGTGTAATTTACTGTGTGCTTTGGTGAACATGTGTAAAGCAGTGTTGCAATGCTTTGTGCCAAATTCAAAATGTTCTGTTAGACCAGAGAACCTACTGTATTTCCACATGTTGTCGGAGCCTGAGCATATCTTTTGGCAGACTCTAAATGGTATCATTTTCGTCAGGGTCTGAGCTGTGGTAGGCATGCGAGCAGCTTCTCTAATTTGAGAAGTAGATCTTTTTAGACCTCTCTTGGTTTCTTGTCTGATTGACCCCCTGTCTATGCTGACATTATGAACAGTCAAGTTTGGAGACAGGATGGAAGCCTTTGTCCCTCAGCAGGCTGTGGTACACTGAGTGTTCTGGTGCCTTTCTATCATGACCAGCATTGACTGTTTTCAGTGATTTGTGCTGCAATGGCTTTTCTGTGGGAACAGACTGGGCGGGCTGGCCTGTGTGAGCCATGGGTGCCCATCGTGCTGTTGCCAGTTTACTGGAATGTAATGGATAATCAATGCTGAATTTGTAAATTAAATGTTTTGTTAATGTCATAGCTGATCAGGGTGTTTGTACAGTATGTACATACATACAACATTTATATTACATATAGCATTTACTGTAAGTATGTACAGTATACCCTAATATTTTATTGACTTTTGTTGAAATGCTTCATTTACTGTAAGTTGCGGTTGTGCCAGTTTCTTGCCATTTTTTAATGATGGAATTAATAAGAATTAGTAATGTTCTGCAGGATGTTCCAAGTTTGTGATTAGTCTTCAGCCACTGTTATTAGACACAGTACAGCAGTAACACTGTCATGACATGAATCTCTGTATTGTGCTGGTATAAATGTATCAGGCACACTGATGCTGCTGAATTTTGTTTTCCCACTCGATCCTGATACGTTTTTGTACTTCCTGCGTTGTTCACCACATCTCCTGTACATTGTTGGGTGGTGTTTAAATACAGACAATTTTTTTTATTTCCAAAGTAATTTATGTAGTTATTTTTTTTTTCAGGTTAATGATAATTTTAATACCAAGTTTTATTCTTGTTTGCTAAAGGAACAGCCTGACTACAAACTGGCCTTGATCTTCATTTTTGGTCAACTTACTGTTCTGGATGAGCGACCTGTGACTGTTGAAGAGAAGGTTAGTGTAGTACACTTTATATCATCAGATAATGTGTCTGTTCTGTGATTGATCAATAATGATAAGGGTACTAATACTGACACTTCACCAGTTGGCTTAAAACACCCTAAGGACATACAGTTTTATAATTTTTAAGTTTAAGATTGTGCTTATAGACCGATTTGAATCTCCATGACATCAGTCACTCCTTGTGGTAACAGAAGTCTATGTTGATTTTATAAGAGCAGAGCCAAAATGTATTCTCTGAAAACATTATGTTGTATTTTTGGAGGCATTATTGCTAAAGATGGTTGTGGTTGCAGGCAATTTGGAGGGACAGTTGATCCAAGGCTAAGTAGATAATGGTCATATCAGTGACCTTGGTTACACAGGTGGTATATTCACAAGCCAGATCAGATTTGCATGACGGTTCACGTTTATAGTTACACGTGACTTTTATCTGACTCTAATGTGGATCTTGTGAATATGTACACATCGATACATCTTTGCTCGCACCATCTGGGTTAAAACACATCAAAGTTGGCTAGTTGGATATGTATGTCAGATCTAAAACCACATAAGAAAGTGACTCAGATCGAATTTAAAAAAACATCAGTTTTATGTGTTCAGGCACCCCTAAAAAAAAAGAAAAACTTACTTGCTAGTTTAATTTTTCATATATACTTTATATTTATAATATACTTACTGAAGTGTGCAAAAGTCTTAGGCACCCAGTGCTCTTAATACATACATTGTTATAGAGTTTGAATAGTTGAATATTCTATGATGTTATTTTTGTTTTGGTACAAAAACATTTCTGATTTTCAAACATCAGCATTCTATCACCATATTAAAAATTACACAAAATAGTCCCACCAAATATGGACTTTTTTTGCATTGATTGCTGTTTACTGGGATTTATAGTTTTTTTTAAATTATAATTTTTTTGATGGCATCCTTTCTGTACCGCATGTGATTTAGTTTATTAAAATCGGAAGGGTCTAAAAGGTTTGAACATGGATGGCTATGTTTTCTTGCCTCATGGTTTTTTGTTAACCTCTGTTTTGTTCACATTAGGTTTGGGCTGTGAACAAGTACGATCCAGCTCTAGAGGTGGTGGCAGCGAGAGATCACATGACCCACATGATGAACCAGCAAATGCAGCCGCAGTGCATTTTTGACAGGTGGTATTGGTTCAATTCATTTTACAATCGCCTGCGTCTTAGCCTGATGTATTGTAATTGATTAATTGATTTATTGACCAACCAGTCAATCATACAATTAATTAATTGAATGGTTAATTCATTTAATAATTTATTTATTTTTGGTACTACTTATTAATATGTTTTAGGAAAGTTCTGATCTTTAAATGTACCAACCTAGACTTTACAAAATCTTTTATTACACGTGGCAAAGCATACATTTCTTCCATGTTTATGCTTACTGGCGTATTTAGTAAGATTTACTTACTAAATAATTTAAAGTAGTTATACAGTAGCTACATGAGTGCAGTTATTAAACAGAACACTATCTGTGTGATATTTATTTGGGTAATTCCAAACCACATGTAGACTAGAGCTGTATAATTTGACTAATTTTGCAATTTAATCAATCTTTTATTGGTCGATTTAACTAATTGAATCAGTGGGTCATTTTGCAATTCAGAATAAAACCATAATTTTACCAATATTCAGATGAACTTGCAAATGTTAGTTAGTATACAATTGACGGAATCCTTAAATATGTACCACCGCTTTTGCAGAAAATACAAACCACTTTCATCTTCCTCAAATACCCACATTTCGTCATAGTATAACTTTTTATTTTAAGTGCACGGGTGGCTGTTGCAATCTGCTGGACTGGAATGTGGAGCAGAAATCTGTCAGAAAAAGCTTGTCACTTAATATGAGACACGATAAGTAAACAATCAACAGCACAAGTTATACAGTATTTCAGTGCTGTAAATATTTTAGTAGCTTTTAATACTTCTTAAAAAATAATGTGAAAAGAATTATACAAAGAAGGCTGTATCGTACATCATTCTCTCTCTCTCTCTCTCTCTCTCATCGTCTATACCGCTTCATCCTGTATACAGTATTGTGGTGCACCTGGAGCCTATCCCAGGACACTTAGGGCTCGAGGCGGGGTACACCATAGACGGGGTGCCAATCCATCGCAGCGCACATAGGCACACTCACGCTCATTTACACACTACAGTCAATTTGAGAACACCAGTTAGCCTAATCTGCAATCTTTAGACTGTGGGAGGAAACCGGAGGTGCAAGGCGACTGTGCTGTGGTATACATTACCACCCAATGAAATTCTTTTTTTCCGGCATGTTAGGACGCTGGGGTCAGAGCGCAGGGTCATCTATGATATACGTAGCAACCCTGGAGCAGACAGGATTAAGGGCCTTACTCAAGGGCTCAACAGTGGTGGAGCTGGGGCTTGAACTGCTGACCTTCTGATCAGTAACTCACAGCCTTAACACACTGAACTAGCTACCATGGCCATATCATAGTGTAAGAATATAAAGGAGTTATCTCTGGATGATAGTGGTGAGCACGTTACCGCTGCCAATCAGACAATAAGTCTGTAGTGTTACTCAATCGAGTCGAATGGAAAATGGCCAAAAATCTAATTGAAACTGAAGTTTGTGTATGATTCACAGCTATAAGGTTAATTAAGGACAATCTCTGATTGGAGACGAATAAAGCAGCCATGGGTTAACCCCGGAAAATGTACAGAAAATAAGAACAACACGGAATTCGAGAAATATGTTTTGGTACATTGGATTAACAATCAATGAGACTTTGAAACAAGTCACAGCAGGAAAGAAAACGGGGAACTACTTTTATATTAAATGCAGTATAGATGTACATATTTGTGAAATAAATCATTGACAAGATGAAGAGAGGAGACAGGACCAAAACAAACTAATTGCCATGGAAACCAGGGCAAAAGGGGTAATTGTGATTATTATGGGGCAACACAATACTGAACTCTGATAATAAAAACACTTGTTTTTAGGGAACCATGTGACGGATTTAGTTTAGAAAGAAGAACGCCTGCTCCAAACCTTTACTTATTTTGTACGGAATGTTTAATTTTTTAATTCTTTCTGTTGTAAACATCCAGCACCCTGCCCAGTCTGGACACTCCATACCCCATGCTGGTCCTGACTGGTCCACAGGCATGTGGGAAGCGAGAGCTGGCCCATAAGCTGTGTCACGAATTTAGCGACTACTTTGGTTATGGGTAAGTGCTTGTTGTCTCCGAATTATTTATTTTTTGATGTGCTGTAAAACATCTCCTGCCTGCTATGGAAAATATCTCATGCAGCTTATGATAGATTGTCTTATACAGATAGGAATAAGATACTGTATGTGTTTTGTCTGTTTTAGGGCTTGCCACACCACCAGGGGGCCCTATTTTGGGGAGGAAGATGGGTGTGACTACCACTTTGTTCAGGAGGAAGAATTTCAAAACATGATTTGTATGGTGTGTCTCAAATATGAGGGAAAGATATGTCTTTCAGGACACTGATGTCCATTAAATATCCATCACTATTCAAGCTGAATTAATGTTTATTAATATGAAAAAATATCAGAGTAACATCATAGGGTGCAAATATTTTTGAAATATTGAGGGAGATATCAGTAAAAGATAGTTTGGCACACAAAGTGCTTGAACATAAATATTTCAAGCAGCTACTATAGCATCATGTCCTTATCGAATTATTTCAGTATAATCTCAAATCTGGATGCAGCACCAATACCATTACTGGTTTCTGATACTGGACATGATAAAGAGTCCAGTAGCATCTATTAAATTGAGTGTAGTGATGAACAGGCAGCACAAAATCACTCAGGTCTTGGTATATTTCACGATTAACTGGTGTTCAAGTCAAACCAGAACTTTTGATTGTACAGGATAACAGAACTCTGATAAAAAAAAAACTCCATTTATTTCTCTATATAATCCCCTGCTACACTAATGCACTTATCCCCGCGTTTCACTAGTGTTTGGATACCATCAAGGTAGAAAGTTTTCTCATGATCAGACTGCCTGCTATCATATCTGAAACGCCGGCCTCCCAGGAACTCCTTTAAAGCCCCAAACATGTGGAAATGGTTTGGAGCGAGGTCAGGACTGTGCGGGGGATGTAGTGATAACTCCCAGCCGAGTTCCTGTAACGTGCAAGTGGTGTTCAAGAATGATTGTGTGTCCAGTTCCGACAGACAGATGCGTCTGTTCTACAAAAAGAGACGATTAATCTGTCGATTTTCAAAGATCAGACGTTCCACTCAAACAAGAACGACTGCAGTGGGCTCCGAGCCACTTCGGCTGGGATCATCATGCATGGACATACTGTACGGCCTTCTTTAAAACGTTTGCGCCGTTCATATGTTTTCATATGTCTCATCGCTGTACTGCGCTTGAAGTCTTCTGTAAATGTCAATTGGTTTTACATCTTTATTCACCAGAAATTTCATCGCAAGTTCCGACTTTGACTTGAACAACGCTCGTACTTGATTAAACATCCTAAACATAAAATTCAGGATGAGGACTTCAATGCTGGCTGAGGGAAAAAAAATTAAAAAGAAACGTACTACTGTATTTATGTGAAAATGACACTTCTTACCAAGGTTACTACGGTAGCTAGCTAAAGCATAATAAAGAGTGAGAGGGAGAGAGAAAGAAATATCTTCTGTGAGATCCTTGACTGATTATTACTAAGTAGAAGTCTGTCAGTATCCATGAGCACTAAACTATATGTAATCATACTCTGAAAAATGATACTGATGTGTTCCTTTTAACCTTGTCCAACAGTCGAGGCGAATATAGAAGAATATAGTTCTTCGACAACGGTGTCCAGCAGACCAGTAAGACACCAGCATTCACGCCAGCTTTGAACTTGCACTGTAAAAGTCATGACTTGCTAAATGTTTGGAAGAGATGACAGGCAGAACGCCATACTGTACGTGATCTGTTTCTCCACTGCTGCAGTATCTTAAAGCGTTGCCTGTTAGAGGTTCCTTTTTCAAAAGTCCGGTGGCTTTGATAAATCGAGGTCGCAGGTTGATTTAATGCCGAACTCCTTTGAAGCATGATCGTAAGCATATGTAACAAAGACAGAGGAGAAAATCTGAGGTGAGGATTACAGACCAGCCTGACCTTGTATCACTCAGGCGCAGATGTGCACGCAGACATGGCACTCGCCCTCGCACTCGCCCTCCCAGCCAGCTGGCATTCCGGAAAATTAATCTCATTTGGCAATTTTCCCGAAGCTCGGCTATTGCTTATTTCAGGGTCTGTTTAAATGAAATAATCAGGAGGATTAGCATATGCTTGTAATCTGGTTTTGTGTTGAAATAGCAAATCATCCAGAGAACGGCACTGAACCGTCGTCTTGTAAAGGATGGAGAGACAGCTTCACAGTCAATGTTTTACCCAGATCCAGATGCTAGTCCTCAGGTTCAAAGGTTAGCGGTGTGAAAATTGCAAGCAGGGGCTTCTTCCGTTTAAAGATTTGAGAGCACTGGGGCATCCAAGACAGGATCTGTTCAGCAGATGAATTCGAGACATAAAGCAGGCTTAGAGTACGACTCGTTATCTCTTCTCTTTTAGGGCAGCTTTGTGCAGACGATGCAGTATGGAGGACATTGGTATGGGCTGTCTCGAGTGGCCGTCGAGAGCGTCGCCCGAGAGGGGCTTGCCTGCTGTGTTCATATGGAGCTGGAGGTACAGTATGGGGTTTAAAGGTCTTTCCGGTAGAGAGCAGTTCTGCTTAGGAAAGCATACAACCACTCTCCGGGTAGATGGAGATTTGTAATAAATCAATTTATACGATCTGTTGTTTTGTGACCCATGAAAGATGACAAATCACGAAGACAAGAACAAGAAGCTTTTTTTTATTTTCATTCATGCACTGTTTTCTTGTAAGGTTTTCATTATTATACAATATAAAGCCTGATAAAGCTCTATAATATGTAATATAATTAAAGTATACAATCCTATGTCACATGGTGTAATATGAACATAATCCACAATATCTTACACCACAATGAACAGAAGTGTTTTTTTTTATTTTTTTTATCTCCCTCATATGACAGCCATTTTCCAACAACTGAATTATTTTTTTAATTAACAAGTTATGCATTCAAAATTTATAGCTGATTTTATGGGAACAAGTTTTTGTTCCTATTCCATTACTGCAGCTCTAATCAGTCGTTTCATCTTTATTCTCTCTCCCAAAGTTTTTAATTTAAAAAACACTAAATTGTGTAAACTTTCTCCATCTTAAAGAGTGTGGTAGAAAACATTTACAGTACAGAGTCAGCCAAAAGAGTGTATACACACTTCAGGGAAAGAAAAATAGTATGATGTAAATGATATTAAAATGATAAGAATATTATCATATTGTTATCCTAATATTATTATATATCAATATATAATGTATATTGTATAACGTATGATGTATTTTGGCTGACTCTGGTGTTTTGGCTGACTCAGCGTGCTTCACATTGCATCGTTACACATGTTTTTCTTTAATAAATAGCACTTTTTCAATTCCTTAGTTTCATTAGTCTTAGGTTATGTGGAACATCATGCCATGTGCTTTAGGAGCAGTGATATATCCAGTCAAAAGTCTTTGGACACACCTTCTAACTCCATGTTGTTTCCTGATTTTTTTTTTTCTTCTTTCTACACTGTAAAGCAATACTGAAAGCGTTTATCCAAAAACAATCTCCTTTGAACAGTTGATATTGAGATGTATCTGCTACTTCTGCTCTGTAAATCCTTCATAACGGCTCTAATCTG
>JAQMYJ010000004.1:3950983-3968826 GCA_030014305.1 Clarias laeviceps | reverse complement strand
TTGTTGAAATACACAGTCCTGAAAAAGGGACGTTTCTTTTTTTGCTGAGTATATATATATATATATATATATATATAAGCACATATGATAATAAATAAACTATTTTTTAAATATATAAAACTCTATTTTATTTTTATTTATTTTGTTTATTTTTTTATTTGACATGTTCTGTTGCATAAAGAATTTTGGTTAAAGAGTTTTGCTGACTTTTTTTAGTCAGCAATAATTTTTAAATAGCATAGATCTTGATTTGTGACTTTTTGATTTCTGAACGTATACAAATGTTCGTGAATGAACACACAACTTTTATTGTGTTCTATTAGGATCCTCAAGTGGCTTATGAAGATTATTATTATTATTTTTTTTGATGGTAGTCAAAATCCATTATTCGATATAGATACACTATATGGATAAATGTTTTGTGGACATAACCCCCATATTTTTACATCCCGTTCTAGTTCTAGTCCTAGACCTTCTCTGCTGTTTGGAATAACATCCACTCCTGGAGCTTAAATATTGTTTCTAGTTCATCTCAAAGCTGTTCAGTGTTCTGTTGAGGTTAGTCAGGGCTCTGTGCCATGTCTTCATGGAGATCACTTTACTGTAAGCACAGAAACACAATCATGCTGGAACAGGTTTGGGCTTCTTAGTTCTAGTAAAGAGAAACTGCAATGCTACAGCTTATAAAGATATTCTAGACAACTGCAAGCCTTTATTTTTGTAACAACTGTATGGGCGTGATGGTCAGGTGTCCACATGTGTTTATCAACCAGTTTGATTGGCCCCTTATGTAGCCATTTTGAAATATTATTGCACATTTATTGTACATGTACTGTACAAAGTCAGTACAAAAGAGTACATACAAATAACTGCTGTAGAGCAAAGATGTCGTCAAAAAGTTTCTACATTAAAAAAAAAAACTGAACTATAAAATGCGGTAAACAGTAATTAATGAAACAAAGTCAATTCAGTGGTACCTCTGTGTACGAGTTTTTAAGGTGAAATTTCATATTGCGAAATACATTATCTTATAGGAAATAATGTAAATGCAGAGAATCCTGTTCTAGCCACCCAAAAATATCACCAATATTATGAATTTCCAACACTGTACTCATATTTTTGCATATTAAAGCAATCAAAACATTTAGACGAGACATGTAAATGAAGTAAAATATGAAATAAATTTATATTTATTTCATATTTTTGATATGATATAAATTGATATTTATTTCATACTTAACCTAAATTGTACGACTCCTCTTGGCACCGGCTGCTTGAAAAATGAACCTAAAAGTGGCTCTGTTTTCTTCGTGCTACCGTCCTTGCTTCGTGCACAAACTGTAAAAAGAAAATCTCACAAAAAATATGTAAACTCACTTCGCTTGGCTTTCCACTGACGCAAACAGGTTTCGTACGGCTCGTACAAAGTAGGCCCAAGCCGGCGTTCGGTTCAGCTCGGTTCGGTCGCTGGTACGTCGAGGTACCACTGTAATTGGTGTGATGAGCCTTTGCTTAAAATATAGTCTCAGGTACAATTTGTGCAGTTTTATAAGGTAATGAGCTGCTTAGTTTTATTAAACCTCCTGCAGAACCAGTCACAGTCCATCTGAGGACCTTGTCACACCCTTTTTATGCAGCAAAACCCCGAAGCTCTTTCTGTTAACAAGGAAATATTTATCTCTTCTTAATCATGAATACTGTTATTAATTTTCTTCTCATTAAGATAATTCCTTGCTGTCTGTCAGGATGTCTGTATTTATAGCATTAGTGGGACAGATGGCATCAATCAAGGCAGCAGGAATAAGTTACCATGCTGTACTTTCAAATGTGATAAATCCCCCAAATTATTTTTGTACTGTATGTGTGTTTGCATGTTGCAGATACGTTCATACAGCTCCGTCCTTACTGACCCCACATCCCCTGTCCGCGGACCATAATGAGCACAGCAGGTACGACCTGTTGACCGACCTTTAACCTGTGACCTGCCCTTACCCCTTTTACCTCAAACCCTTGTGCACCCAGTGTACATTCTTTTAAATTGAAAAGTGTGTTTTTTATTATGTACTCACACACACACACACACACACACATAAATAAGTATTCTTTTCCGCAATAAATCACAGATTTTTGGGTGTAATTTTGCCCATATGTTTATTCGTCCAAGCTTAAAGAAGTAATCTGCAGGGTTGAGGTACCTTTCACAAGGGGCTGGGGGTGGGTGGGTGTGTGGGATATATCCGAAATATACTGTACGTAAATGTGCATCTAGTGTATAGCTGTCGGTGTTCTTTGCGTCAGTCTTCTGGGTCCTCTTGTAGAAACTGAGAATTCACAGCTACATGTGTGAAATATGCCTACTGTAGCTCCAAGATATTTAAACATGTGCTAATTTAGGCTGTTAAGAAGCGTCCTGGGGGTGACAACGAGTTGCCGAGGCAGCCTGCTGCAACTTTTCTTTCTTTTCTTTTCTTTTTTCATCAATGAGGAAGAAGTGAAAACATGCATGAAGGCCGCAGAGGGTTCTTTTGTCAAATACACATTACAGCACAGTGAAGTTTCAAGTTTTATTGTCATATGCACAGTAAAGAAACATGTTCCCCCGTACAGTGAAATTCTTCCTTTGCCGTCCCCCAATGAATGCCACTAAAAAAGTAATAAATAAGCATAAAATAGAATAAAATGAAATAAATACAATACAAGTATAAAAAGAATAGGTATTTAAAAAAGGATATATATCAAACATAGAATTAAAAGCAGAATATGAAAAAATATGAAATGAGAATATCATGTTCTCATATATACTTTTATTTGCATATCCCAGTTTAGTGGGAAAATAAAATCAATTGAAAAGTGGACCATATGACTAAAAAATCATCAACACGTGTTGCAGGCATTTTTCTGGTTCAAAGCACATTTCTACAGAAACGTCTTCTGGCCTGGACGTTACTTTCTCTGTGAAGAAAGATCTTATAAAAAAGTCTGCTTGAGAAATCTAAATACTGTATGTTAACATAAAGCAAATATGAGATAAACCAGACAAATTAATGTTTGTCATGTTTCAAACCAAAACTCTCACACGTTTCGCTTCTACTTTTCAATGGAGTGTCCAAAGCTCACAGATCTAATTAATTAAAAGGAGTCTTTATATGAGTACAGTATGATCTTGTTTCCTTTTTTCCTCCCTCTCTGGCTCAGCTCAGAGGAATCCTGCACCAGTTCTGGCCTGAGCATGAACAGCTCAGCAGGAGTCCGCTCTGTCGGAAGCCCAGCCGAGGGTTTGGATGCCGGGTCACGGCCAAAAGCGGAGCCACTGGATGTCTCCCTGTTGGGGCAAAACCTGGAAGCACTCAGAGGTAAGCTCTACACCTACAGTAACCTCTCAGATTACGGCTTAGAATTAAAGGTTTTAAAATTAGCATCAATGACATTCAGCTGTTTTTTAAGGCTCAGAGGAACTATATGAGATTCTTGACTGTTTTCATAATCTACATATTTTAAGAGGACTGTTTTTAATAGCACAATTTAACTTCCATTTCTCATATAAGACAGAAATTTGTCAACAATTACAGTACATGAAAGTCACATTGTTTTTTTTAAATTGCTTAATGTTTTGGAAAGTTTGTGAATCAAGTTAGTTGTCTGACTCGTCTCTCCTTGCAGATCGCATGGAGCCGGGTCTGAGCCCAGATTCTTCAAGCTCAGCTCCCGAGAGAACATCCCCAACTGTAGTCTCCTCTCCAGGACGTCCGGGCTCCAAAGCCAAACCCATTCTTCCGCCCATCCCACTGGGGCGCAAAGCCTCCGGATCTAAGCAGCAGCTGACAGGGCAGGCAGGACAGGTGGAGGAGGAGTGATAGCTGAAAAAGAGAGAGAGAGAGCAATACGAATGGGATTGTAGTAGGTAATACATATTGCTAATATAGTCATGGACCTGTACAGTATCCATGAGGTAAAGCCTGTGCTCGTCTGTAGGCAGATCATCATGAGAGTAGTGACTTTTAGTAAAACCTGAAAGCTACAGTATATCTTACTTGTCTGATGTCCTGAAGAGCTTGAAAGCTAACTATAGTAGATCAGTGTAGTGAGCAGCCACAAAAAAATATACTATTTATAGAGTCTTAGAAATGTTACAGTGTGAAAATAAATGATTTTGGTATTAAGGTAATAATTAAAAAATCCAAACACATGCATAAACTCTCCAAACATTTGTTTAAAAAGATTTTTTTTTTCAAGTCCCGTTCTAGTCTTTGTTGTTTGTTACTTACTGAGACCCCAAAGGAACGAGGTAGGAGAAACAAATATTTAGAAGAGACAATGGCTTGCCCTGTCTTTGAGAGATGGATGAGAGCACTGTATAATTGGGTCAGTGTAACAACAGTGACTGCTAGACAATTTCTAAAGTCACCTCTATATATGTGTTGTTTTTGAAGTATGCTTCATTTTTGTTTATTTCCTTACCAAAAAAAGAAGTTGAATCTTTTACAGTAGCAAGCTTATGTTTGGTTAGATTTGTTATAGAGTACTTCCCATTTATTTCCGACAAATCCCACATTCTGCATTATGACTGGTTACAAGAATTCATTCTCATCACGTAGTGTAAAACTGGGTGAAATTCTCAGAGAATGAAGGAGATGAGAATGACTTGAACATAATGGGGTTTGTTAGCAGGGTTTAGCACAATTTCATGAATATAAATATAAATAGTAATTAAATCTCAGTGTCAGTCTGAAACACATTTGGTTTATTATTTTAAGTGAAGTTTCTTAAAAAAAAAAAACAATAATGATGCCATTAATAATAAGGCTCGCTTTGCTAGTTTAACCTTTGTCCAAGAAACAATTAAAAAAGTATACGAGTCACTAGGTTTTATATACAGGGTGACTGACGAGGATTGAAAAGAGGATGATCGTCATCTAAATGACATTATTTTTCATAAATTAATAAGTAACTCAAATGTCATGTCTTGACCTCAGTTTTTGTAAAAATAAGTCAGATTTGAGTTGAAAATCTACAGACTCCCAGAATGAGATATATAGATTGATATAAAGATTGATTGATTGATTATTGATTGATTGATTATTGATCCTGAATGACACAAAGACAGGTTGTAGATATGTTTGCACACTGTATATCTTATATACAGTATAGTTAGTATACACAGGGTAATGCTGGGAACAAAAACTACAAGATGTAAAAGAACGCATATAAATAACGCATATAATTCACACGTTGAAAAAAAGGAATTAATAAGTGAAATGAAGTTAATGCAGCACAAACTGGATGTGCAGTTTGATGGGCAAAGTGACGATAGTGCAAATAGTATTAATTGTGAAAAAAATCCAGAATAGAATATATATACACAAGATCAGAACAAATTAATTCGGCCTGATACTGATCCAGGGCAATAGATAAATGCCACCTTTATTTATTTATTTATTATTACTTTTTAATTTAACATTTATTTAAGCAGATTGTTTAAAACTGATCTGATAACGAGATTAAGTGCACAACTTCCAGACATTTCTGAAGTCATTCTCGTGATGATGGGCGTCTCACCACCTGCAGCAGAATCAAGAGCGACAATCAGACATGCACGCTCCGGACCGCTGGGGTAATAATGACACACACCTGACAATACTGTAAATAACGCTCTATACCTGCAGATCACTGCGAAGTATACACTCTTAAAAGTTCACTCCAGACTATAACAAGTGCTCGTAACCTCATCTAACCTCATGTTATGGATCCTCTGTGTTAAAATGCAACGATCAAGCCAGTAATGCGCCATGTAATACTTCTTAGTAAGGTCATGTGACCAAGGTTTAAGTCTGTTAGTGAATTAGCAGTACTGCCATACAAGAGCTAGACTGCAGTGTGTTTATATTTTGTTGTTTCATAACACTGTGTTCAGTTTACAATGATGTTAGAATATATGTCACATCTTCACAATTCCTTGTCAATCAACAAAGACCAGAATCATCATACGGTAGAATAAGTCTCCTCTTTATTCTATGTCTCAGTCAGCAGTCACACCAACTTCTCATGTCACTGCCGTTTAGCTATCTGTCAGCGGGTCTATACAGACTGACAGACACTCTGTTTGCTGATCGCCGACTGTTGCCCGTGACTTAATGCTGTTTTCGATACCCGTGATTGATTTGTCTTTTTTCTAAAGTTTATGTAATAAAGACTTGTCTTTGACCTACCCTTGTGTTCTCCCATCATCTAATCGTAACAAAAGGGCACTACAAGTTTTATCTGTTTTACCAAATTTAGGTCTCACAGTATGCACGCTATATGGACAAAAGTATTTGGCTGTCCACAAGATGTTGGAGTGTTTCTGTGGGAATACAGTACGTGTCCATTCATTCTGTAGAGCATTTATGAGGTCAAGCACTGATGTTTGATGAGAAGGTCTGGCTCAGAATCTCCGTTCCAGTTCATCCCAAAGGTGTTTAATGGGGTTGAGGTCAGGCTCAGGGCTGGTCAAGTTCTTCAACACTGAACTCATAAAACCATGGGCTCAGTCATGTTGGCATAAAAAAGATCCTTCAACAAACTGTTGACACAACATTGCGTAGAAGATGCCAAGATGTCTTGGTGTGCTGAAGCATTAAGTTTGTCCTTCACTGGGGATAAGGGGCCTGATTGATTGAAATACCTGAATTCAATAATTAACAGCTTTGGCCAAATAGGGTATTTATTTGTTTATAAGGACACAAACTTTATTGTGTGATTTATTTTGTTTTGTATGCAACAATTCAATAAGACACACAGCTGGTAATTGGTGATGGATTAACTTTGTCAAAAGCTTGCCGTTCGAGAATCATTCACTGGAATCTATGTGCAGTATTAGAGTGAGGATTTGTCTGTGTGTGTGCTTGCACACATTCACACACTTGGCCATCTGTCAGTGACATAGCCCCAAACGGCAGATGTTATAATAATCTCATAATTCAGAGGCAGTTTCAGACAAGATAAGCCAACAATGCAGGAGAATGCGGCTCGCAGGCATAACCTTCCTTATGTCTGTCTTCACTCGTCGCTTGGATTAAACACCTCAGCAGGGGGCATTATTTGCCCTGTGGTTTCATAAAAAGCTTTTTATTTTTATGAAATAAAAATTCATCCTGAATGCCATTCATTCATTTATTCATTTGTCTTCTATACCGCATATCCCGGTATCCAGGAGACTTGGGGTATGAGGTGGGGTACAGTATACCCTGGCTAATACACACCGCTCCATACAGTACGTTATATGGACAGTTTACAGTGTTTGTATTTTTGTCTGTGTACCCCTCCATAATGAATTTGAAATGACGCAATTACGATTTGTGATTGAAGTGTAGGTTCCAATCTAGGTGTTTTAATAGGAATATTACATTAAATCTTAAAGAGTTACATTGCTTTGTGTTTTTCTTTTTGTGTTTTCTACCAAAAAAATTAATAAATCTGGATTTCCCACATGCTCATACGTTATTGGACAAACCAATTTTATCAAAGGATTATTTTTAATTCTTGGATGCAAAACCATTACACCTAATGACTGCTTGAAACCCGGAGCCATATGTTTCACTGTCCAAATACACAGACCAGAGCAACCATGTTGATGTGATACCACTGAATGCTGAACTCAGGGTGAGGAGACCATGCTGACTTTCAAATTAGAAATTAAATGAAGGGTTTTGTTTTTCCTAGTTGCAAGTCAGAAAAGTATGAGTTACAATCTCTAGTCCACCATCATTCTACTGTAAGTCCATCGTTAGCACCATTTTTGTTCATCTCTAACGTGCGGAGACGTAACTCGTATAGCAGTGTTGCATTCTGAGACGTTAAATCTTTGACCGTTTCTTCATTGCATCTCTCATTAATCTGTTTCTGAAGGTCTGTTAAAAATGAAAGTCCTTGCTCTTTTTTTTTAGGCGATAACGGCAAAACCTTTTTAAATTCCTTTAAAACCGCGTTGTCAGATTCAACCACTAAATTCTCACAGGATTAACAAAAACACTGATTTTTAAATATACGTTTACAACAAAATGCGCAAATCCATCATTCTCAGTTGATACAGAAAGGCATCAAACATAAACCCCGCTGTTATTCACACACTCCAGCACTGTGATCTTTATTCACTCTGTATCGCCCCTCAGCCAGGCTGCTCTGTGTCTGCGTTCTTATTCACAGGCGTTCAGCTTCAACTTGTTCACTCTTTGTACAAGTTTCAGAGGATTCATTACAGCGTTTAATTTTCTCGGAGTGCTCAGCTCGTATGAATACGTTGCCTCAGGCAAATTATTTGCATAGCATTCATTAAAACTCTGAGGACTTCTGGATCTCTGGGGCCTATAAATTAGATACTATATTATTTAATGCCATAATCTTTCAGTGTTATGGGTTTGAGGCGAATAAATGCAGACTGTTTATTTCCCTGAAACACAAACACTTGACAGTGAAGAGCTCTGGTTACTAGGCGAGGGAGACTATGACTAGAAGCGATATAAAGGGATAAGAGAAGCACGCATTAACAAGGTTAACAGACACTAGAGAAAGACATGGTGCAAAAAACAGAAGGTTAAGTAATGGTGCTTAACAAGACATTAAGTATGATGTATGAATATATGATATTGTATATAAATATGATGGGTAATGTACAGTACCAGTCAAAAGTTTGGACACAAGTTTGGACTTATCTTCTACATTCTAGAACAATACTGGTCAAACACCACGATGAAACTGTCTCTCATGAAGACCTTCCCAGGAAAGCAAGACCAAAACTGACCTCTGCTGCAGAGGAGAAGTTCATTTAGAGTCACCAGCCTCAGAAATCACCAATTAACAACCTGAACCTTAGATTAGAGCCGTTACGAAGGATTTACAGAGCAGAAGTAGCTGACAAAGGATGTCTCAATAAACTAACAGTCCAAACTTTTAACTGTTGGTGTAGGTCAGTGCTTTTCCACCACGGTCATTACGCTCAAAATAATATTCCTCCTTCACCATAGTTGTTTTTAAGAACAAATTAGGAAAAAGCACTAACTGATTTAATTTTGGCATTTTTTTTTATCATGAATTATAATTATATTATATAAAATCTGTAGCACAGAATAAATCAGTAGTTCAGTAAATACAGATATATCTGAAATTTTTAGACAAAAAAAAAATACTGATTTGCTTTAAACTCTATACCAAATGAATTATCGTAAATATATATGAACCTGGATTTACCAAGTAAAATCACTACCTGGCCAAAATAAAAATTAATTCAATCACATTTAGCTTTGATCACACACACAATGTTGGAGTCCTGGAATATTTCCTGTACCATCAGGGAAGAAAACCTCCATAGATGTGATAACCTGGTCATTCAGTACATTCAGGTCGTCAGCTGACTTCATTTTATTTCCACATAACGTTACTGAGTCTCGACCTGAGTAACTGATCAGCCCCAGATCATAACACTGTCTCCAGTGGCTTGTACAGTGGACACTATGCTTCATGAGCTTTCCTTCTTACCCTGACACGCCCAACACTCAGATCACATGACCTTTTTCCATCACTCCAAAGTCCAGTCTTTATTCTCCCCAGCAAACTGAAGCCTTTTTTTTTTGTGATGAGTCTCAATAAGAAGTGGTTTTCTCATGGACACACAGCTGTTTAGTCCCAATCCTGTGAGTTCTCATCACATTGTGTGTGTATGTGTATGGAAATGTCCTTACTTTCAATAATAAACATAGCTCTGTTTATTTATTTATTTCTTTTTTTACTGTTGATTTATTTTTTATTTTTTGCAACTTTACCACGTGTTTAAGTGATCTCAGTTTATGATTTTTTTTTTCTGATCACGTTTCCTCCACAAAGTTGACAGTTCAGCACTATTCCTCTGGATTTTGATAGTGTTGAAGCATTCTTAACCATTCTTAATTTTAAAATCTTCTTAATTGTTTTCTTTGCTCGATGCAGCCCCAAAAAAATCATCCTTTGGCCAGGCAGTGCCCTAAACCTTATGATAAAGCTACAGTCATGGTTTTCATCTACATCAGATTGATTGGTCTTCTTTTTTAAGGTAAAAAAAAAAAATAGATCTGTTTTGATGAAGTACTTGGAGAGATGAATCACCTGTCAGACATGGCTGTGAATTAGTTTAGCTTTTTCTGTTTTTAATTCAGGAATGCCTTCTTTAAATTGCATGGGTGTTGTGACTCCTTTAATTAAAAGTATCACTTTGAATAATGAAGCTTTAATGGAATGTAACTGCGGTGATTAATATACTGCACATGTTGAGCAATATCTCGTCACATCTGGGATAGTGCACAACATATGAAACATCATCCTCATACACTTAAATATACGAATAGCACAGAGAAAGTAAAGCCCTTATATTGAAGGGAGGCACTTAGATGATTGATACTGATGCATTTTGCGTTAGCTGTGACTGTTGCTCACTTTACTTTGCTTTACTTTTATCTTAATCATTATTTTCAGTGTAATAATGAGCACATCAATATGTATGTATATATATATATATATATATATATATATATATATTTTTTTTTTTTTTTAAAATAGAAGCACTATTTATAGTTCATCACATGCACTTATGGAATATCTATCAGTTTGATTCTTCCTTTTTTTCTCAATTCATTCCTTATATTCTTTCTTGAATAAATATGAAGGTGGTTATGATTTATATTATAGAAATTTAAAACTACATTTATTTTACACATGGGTGAAACCCTGATGCAGGGTGTAGCTATGCTGGCTCCAGGGTCCCTAGGTCCCTAGGTTCCTGTAGGTTTCCTCCAGGTCCCCTTTACCAGTTTCCTTCTTCTGCACAAAAGCATGCCTGTAAAAGTTTCGTAATATCCTGTGATCCAACATCACATTCCGGATCCCTTCTAGCCCTGATCATATATTAATATATGACTTATACCTGGTAGAGATCTACTAATCTACTCATTTAGAGCTATTTTCTTTATTTTTTTCTGGTGGCCACTGGGATTTAAAATTTCTGCATCCTGAGATTACACCTTAGTTGTATTATCCAAAAGTTTAAACCTTTAAATGTAGCAGCTAATGACCTAAAGGCTGTTTGTATAGTCTGCCTATTAATACTGATGAGGTGTCTACAGTCTAACTTATATGTTATCATTAAAACAGCTTTGGCATAAAGGAAGTAGAAATGATAGCAACCACAACAGCAATAAATGTAATTTATTTTTTCTAAATAGTAAGTTATATACCTGCGTATGGAAGTTCAGCTCCTTCCATCTCACTCATAATGGAGCACTCATAATAACTGAACAGATGTATGGCCTCAGGACATGTTGACAGACTGTCAGAACTCCTGATGTAATGTGGACAAGTATTTGGGACATCACAACCCCAGTATTTTCACCATCAAAAAAAAGAAAAAGAAGAATCATGTTTCAACAGAGCAGTAATGATACACAGCTGATGAGTAGAAATGTTGGGAATGTTATATTGGATTTGTTAAACAAAAAATCTTTTTGCTTGAACACCGCGAGATGTGTGATGTTTTAGGTCATACTTAAGTATAATAAGTAGCTACTTACAAGATTACATCATGTCTAAATGGTACAATATTATCCTTAGTTGTAAGCTGTTCAGATGGCTTTTAAATAGTTTCTAATTAATGTTTATATATACTGTACACACATACAGGACAGACAGATAGATAGATAGACCCTCTGGTGGCACCTCAAGGGTAGTTGATGTGGTGTCTGGCACCAGGGTATTAGCGGTGGATCCTTTGGGTGCTCTGGGACCTCCATGGATCAGAATTGTTTCTCCAACGCTTATCAAGGGTGCATAATTGAAATGTGATCTGGAGAGTTTGAGGATGGGACGGTCTTGGGCTATATTACTAGCTGGGCTCCGTGTGTGGCGGACTTTGATGCTCTGGGTGTTCTGGTGC
The DNA here is from genome assembly GCA_030014305.1 of Clarias laeviceps. Classification (NCBI taxonomy): domain Eukaryota; kingdom Metazoa; phylum Chordata; class Actinopteri; order Siluriformes; family Clariidae; genus Clarias; species Clarias laeviceps. The sequence goes on along the minus strand of JAQMYJ010000004.1, from coordinate 3,956,894 downwards.
CTTTCTATCGTGGCCAATGTGAACCTGTTGCCAGTTGACTGATATATAATTTTGTTAATTTTTTATAATGTTATAGTGTTATAACAAACCATGAAGTAATATAAAGGATGGACAGTGCAGAGTAAATGCTATTTAAAAACTCTTGGAAAAGGAAAGACTTTAGACATTTTACATTTACAGCATTTTTTTGAGGGTTAAGAGCCTTACTCAAGGGCCCAACAGTGGCAACTTGGGGGTGGTGGGGTTTGAACCTGGGACCTTCCAATCAAATACCCAACACATTGAGCTACGTTTAAGCATTTGTGGAAGGGTCAGTCAGAGTAAAAATAGAAGCTAATTTTACTCACCACCAGACACCCTTGGAGCACAATCTTGCTGAGCATGCTTAGACCTCAGAGAAGGACAAGCCAGGACCCCTGAGGTTGAAGACCTGAGCTGGCTTGCCGGTGTGTAATACCTTTAATGCCTGGAATGCAAATACGAAAGTTTTGAGGTTGATTCTTGCTCCAACAGGAAGCCAGCACCGTGACCTGAGTAAGAGGGGCGAGAATGTGAGAACTTTGTGAACCAGCTGAGCAGCTGATACTGAATACTGAATACTTAATTTTCTTTAGATGAAATATCCGATATGAATGAAGGCCAAAAAAAGTTAAAGTTGGTAAAATCTGTAAATAACCAGAGCTTGCACATGAGGTTGGGCAGAAATGCACCATGTTTATCTAATGATATGAAAAAGAAATCCTCAGGATCTGTGAGTTGATATAAAATCATCACAGCCATACACAACTGTGAGATCTGAACCCTGAGCTGTTTAGTCTAGAGGGAGAGCAGAAGCGGACCAAGGACTTGCCCCTGAGGGACACCAGCAGTAAGGATATAAGGTGCTGTACCTAAAGCTCTTCATGATATGCAGTTAGAAGAATCAGGTCATCCAGAACCAGGTCAAAGTGTACAGTTCAAACTGCATAGGGACAAAATGAGGATCTGGTGATTCACAGTGAAAGAGGAAGGAGAGCGGCCGAGGAAGACAAGGACAGAGTTTTCCCTGTATGAGTGCAGATTGTATGTATATATTTCAGTACAGTAACAATTAAATAAGGATTGAATGGTAAATTTTTTATATCGAAGATAAACAACATAAAATCCATTTTTTATTGGAGCTTAAGCAGACTACTAAATAGTGTCACGCTCTCTCCAGGTCCGATGAGATAGAACTGAGTTATTATTACTATGTCCGATCAGATTGCACCGCATACTTTCACGCGCTCATCACATGCTTGCTAAATTGTAATAATGTTCCAGTGGGTTGGTATTTAAATACCGTGACACAGTGACAATGCTTTTCATCATAAAGTGAAAAATTGGATTTAGTATTAATACTCAGTTCTCTAAACATGACATAGACACATTGATAACCTTCTGAATGAATGAATGAATGAATGAATGAATGAATGTCAAAAACATGGTAAATTAATATGGTCTTCTACAATGTGGGATGGACCTACCATGGCCATAGCATAAGTCTGAAGAAGGTGTTGTGAGAACTCTTTTGACTTATAACACCAACGACAACTGGGTCAAAACAGGCTTGTAGAACCTCAGTGAAGACCAGAAGACGTGTTATTGTAGTTACTCTGTTAACTGGTAAATTCTGTCATTATTATGTCTTTTTTAACTTTTTTTCTGCATCTTGCTTCGATCACATCCTCCATCGGTTTTTACCGCGTTCCTGCCAAGCGGTACAAGTTCATACTGCGATCACGCGGCTCAGTGTGACTCTCCGTGCTTATTTTGTGACGATACAGATGATGCATATCTCAAAGAGGTGAGCTGTATTACCAGACACTTTATAAATATGTATTTACTATATTCTGGGCACACAGCCACACACCATGCTGACACTGTTTCCATTTTATACATCTGGGTTTTCAGTGTTTCCTGGAGCATATACACTATAGTGGTAGGTATAATATTATTAAAAAAAATAACAATGTACTGTATACTGATTAGTGTGAAACTTTGTGTCTCAATCCAAATGTGGATATGAATATTTAAATCACTAAACAGATGCAGAAACTCTTCCTACCCAGCACTTAATCTGCTTAACCCTGCTGAGGAACCCCACAGACCCAGGTCTCTGATCACACTGACTTCATTTCTCAACTTAAAAAAAAAATAAATTCCCAACCCTTTCATTTGCTTCCATCATTCAACACCTGGCTGCAGCATCCACATACGCATCACTCTGTCTTGCTTTAATCATCATCATTAGGGTTGGATTGATTCCTGCGTGCTGATGTCCAACCCTTCATTACAGTATGTGCCGTAAAATGTGGAAAATGCACTAATTTTTATCTTGTTATTTCTTTTATCATTACCTATAGTCTAACACTGTGTCTAGTAGCGTCCTCTGTGTTCCTTTCCTCCTTTTACTGGATCTTTGTCTCGTTGTCTCACATTCCCCTGCAGGGCTTGATGGCAGGCTTCCTGAAGCTCATACTGAGCGGTGCATATGAAACGAGGCCAAGAGCGTATTTTGAAAGCCCTGCTAAGTGAGAGGAATGCAGCTTCCAGGGTCTGTGGCAGGAATAAAATGAGACGATATGGCAAGGTCAAAGGAGCGCTTGGCAGTACGAAGGCTTTTTGCAGGTGCAGCGTGAAACCATATGGAGATTATGGCGTCGCCTGTGTTCAGGGTTTTGCTGTTTGCAACCTTCCATTTTTGTTTTAATGGGAAAACACATTTACAAACAAGAGCTTGTGTGTACGTGTGTCTCCATCTCTCTATTTTTCCATCTCTGTCTCACTTTATATCTCTCTGTCTTGACTCCTGTCTCTTTGCTTCTTAGTTCAGTTCAGCTGTGCTCTATATGCAACCATTTTTACTTTTTTTTTATAGTGCAGAATAGATTGAACTAAGCATTATAAAAATTATATACATTATGTTTATATATTTATGCATAAACATTAGAAAAGTAATGTAAACATTAAACAAACCTGACAGGTCAGTGAGTGGACATATTGTGTGTATTCAGGGTGTGTGCAGGACACTCTGTGTCTCATTGTCCCTCAGCATGGCGAATTCTGTTCATTTGCAGAAATGTGATATTTTGTGTCAGGTTGTTTTAGTGAAGGTGTTTTATTTTTGTGTCCATATTTTTTGAAAATGCAGCTCTGTCTCGACCTCACCAGCCAAGTTCTCCCTTGTACCAGGTTCTCTTGTATACCGGGGCCCTCCATGTTCCAAATTCTCCCATACTGCAGGTTTTTCTGTGTTGATGGTTCTCTCATGTTTCATTTTCAAGGTTCTCTCATGTACAAGGTTATCATGTGCTCCCAGTTCTGTTGCATTCCGTGTTCTCCCGTGTTCAAGGTTCTGCTGTGTCCCAGGGTTTGCTGTCTCCTTAGAGTTTTCTCGTGCTCCAGGTTCTCTCATGCTCAAGGTTCTCCCATGTTCAGGTTCCCCTGTGTTCCAGGTTCCTCCATGTTCCAAGTTCTACTGTGTCTTGAGTTATCCTGTGCCCCATGTTGTACTGTGTTCCGGGTTCCAGGTTCTCCCGTGTTCAAGGTTCTTCCATGTTTAAGGTTCTCCTACAGTATGTATTAGGTTCTCCCAATTTTCATGGTTCTCCCATGTACATGGTTATCATGTGTTCCCGGTTTTCGTCTGTTCCAGGTTCTCCTACGTTCAAGGTTCTGCTATGTTCAACCTTAAACATGTAAGAACCTTGAACATGTGAGAACCTGGAACACATTAAAACGTGGGACACAGGACAACTCAGGACACAGTGGAACCTGGAACATGGAAGAACCTAGAACACAGGGGAACCTGAACATGGTAGAACCTTGAGCATGAAAGAACCTGAAACACAAGAGAACCTGGAGCATGAGAAAACTCTGGACACATCACAACCTGGGACACAGCAGAACCTTGAACATGGGAGAACCCGGAATGCAAGAGAACTGGGAACACATGATAACCTTGTACAAGGGAGAACCTTGAAAATGGAAGAACCTAGAACACAGATTGTGCTGCTGTATCCAGGGTTCTCTTGTGTGCCAGGTTCTTCCATGTTACAGGTTCTCCTGTGTCTCAGGTTGTTCTATGTCCCAGGTTGTACTGTGTCTTGAGCTCTCCTGTGAACAAGGTTCTCCCACATTCTAAATTTCATCCGTATACCAGAATCTCCTGAGTTCCAGGTTCTCCTTGTGCTAGTTTCTCCTGTTTACCAGGCTCTCATTCAGCCTTTACTTTGTCAAGAGCTATCTCTGCTTTTTGTCTCTGGCAGTTCACAGATACTCCAACAGGACAGCTGTGTAATGTGGTGTAATGTGGACTGGGTTTGGCTCTGACGGTCCCAGTGCTTTTTATACTGTACACACTCTTCTCATCTGTTCAGTCATTTGTTAGACTCTGATTAGACTGTAGTGATCAGTGCTGGTCTGTTGAGTGTTGAGGGACTGGGTGTAGGGCTGAACTATTGGGTTTTCACTGTTTCATGCTACTGTACATTGTGTTTTTGGTACTTGATTTAGGGTTTGTTTTTGTACAGTTTATGTTTGGACCCAAACCGTCACATCTGTAGAGCTCAGTATGCACAATAACGCCGTCAAAGGTTTTATACTGAGTTCTGATTGGAATTCCTATTTTCTAGATTTTTTTATTTTTATTTTAATTACAACCTTTCATAAGGCACTGATTTTCATCCCTAGGTAGTCGTAGTGTTAGTGTAGTGTAGTGTACTGTAAGTGTAGTGTAGTGTAGTGTAGTGTAGTGTAGGTACAGTATACTCGCTCTCTATCTCTCTCACCTTAGGGAAAGCTGGGACTTGTTCCTGCTTGTGGTCAGAGAATGAGCACACTGCATTCCTTCTCTAATCAAACTGCATATTCCTGTTTGATTCGCCATCAAGCAGGAATAAGTCAGGAGAGGTCACGCGCTTTCAGGTGTTCTTGCGAGTACAAACGAATCAAAGCAACACTCTGTGCATACAGTATGTATGTGTGTGTTTATGCGAAATATAAAACAGCGGTAAAGGCTTTATACGGTACTCACAGTACAGCGAGCGCACAGTATTAGCTGTAACAGTGCAGATGAGATGACATGTGGATGGATGGGATTTACAGGTTGACATTTTCTCCTACACTTCTTTAGGTTCTGTCAGTCAGATTCTGTCTGGTCTCTCTTTCTCTTTTTGTTCTTACATTCTTTCTATTCAACAGCTTTTTCCTTTCATACTAAAACAAACCTTTTGACACATGATGTGTTATTTTTATTATTATTATTATTATTATTATTATTATTTAGGAGACATTAAGGATCACAATTCAATATTGAATCAATCATCATGTAGGGATGTAAGTAAATATGAATATATGATTCAGAATAAACAGATAATGTGTTCCAAACAGAAATACCGACACAGAAAGCTTGCTTACATCTGGTTAAGACCTAGGGACTGGGATCCTGCGGGAAAACATTAAGAAGACTGATTGAAGCTGGGATCAGACGTTCTTTAATAAACCATCATGAAAAAGAAAGTTTGTGTCTATCTACAAGAATAGATAGATAAGATTCCTAGCTGACTACAGAAACGAACAAAACATGGTGTTGGTGCTAAAAAGCATAAAAAAAAAAAAAGTTTGTATATATACTGTACATGCACATTTAGACAGTTGCTAAATACAATTTCATTTCAATTTCATCCCTTTTATGTAGTGTCTGTGATTCAGATGAAACTTGGCTAGTTTAGATTTCAAGCGAAAAGACACAAACCTGAAAAAGTGTTTTATTCTAAAAAGCTAAATTGATAAAATATTGCAACATTAATTTGACATTCAATTCAATTCAATTCAATTTTATTTGTATAGCACTTTTAACAATTGTCATTGTCGCAAAGCAGCTTTACAC
>JAQMYJ010000004.1:3928764-3949480 GCA_030014305.1 Clarias laeviceps | reverse complement strand
CACACACACACACACACACACACACACACACACACACACACACACACACACACACACACACACACACACACATATAACAATTCTAACTTTCTAGTTCTCTGCACTTTAATCTAAACAGCAAACTGTTTGTGTAGATACAAGCCAAGATGTCTGTAATATCGAAAATCATTTTATTTTATGCTTTATCATGTGCACACGCGAGAGCAAACAAGCTATTATTTCCACTATTATGAATAATAAAAACGAAGAAATACTAATAAAAAAAAAACATGTATTGTATTAAGATGATCGATGATGTAAAAAGCAGAAATGACAATGAGAGCAGTTGATCATCCCCTTTCAGGCAGATATCCACCCCTGATGCCCGGTCTGTTGGCGCATTCATATCTGAAGACCAAAAGTCCACACTTCAGCAGTCAAATGTTCAACCTGCCTCCTAATCCATAACGCAGCTCTGCAATTACTACATTATTGCCATTGTGGTGTCTTAGCTTCTAACAGGGTGAGGTTTACACAGCGCACACGTACAGTGGGTAGAGAAAAGAATCACCCCCTTTAAAATAATCACATTTTGTTCCTTTGCAGCCTGAAATGAAGACAGAAACAGTTTTGGTTTTATCCAAGTGTATTTACTCAGTGCAATATACTGTAACAATATGTCAGGAAAAAAACTGAATCACTGATTTGGAAAAGGAACACCTTCCCATCCTAAAAATCACTTGTAAACTCAACCAGGTGAAGCTAATCACCTTCTCAATGGCACACCAAGCTTTGTACATCTAGACGTTGCAATGTATTTGCTCACTCTTCTTTGCAGAACTGCTCAAGTTGAGTTAAATTAAATCGGGACGTGTCTGTGAACTGCAATCTTCAAGTCATTCCACAAATTTGAATGGGGGTAATAATCTGGGCTCTGACTAGGCCATACAGTACATTCATCTTTTTCTCCTTAGATCACACATCATTATTTTTAAAGCAGGTGGTTCTTTTCTATTCCGACTGTACAGTGCCTTGCAAAAGTATTCACCCCTCTTGAATTTTTCCACGAGCCTGGCTGGGAATCGAACCCGGACCCCCTTCAGAAGTCACCTCATTAGTTAATAGAGTCCACCTGTGTGTATTTTAATCTCAGTATAAATAAAGCAGGTCTGTGAGGCTCTCAGAGGTTTGTTAGAGAACATTAGTGAACAAACAGCATCATGAAGCCCAAGAAACAGGTCAGGAATAAAGTTGTGGAGAAATTTAAAGCAGGGTTGTTTTGTAAAAAAAGATATCCCAAGCTTTAAACATCTCACTGAGCACTGTTCAATCCATCATCTCAAAATGGAAAGAGCATGGCACGCCTGCAAACCCACCAAGACATGGCCATCCAAGTGAACTGACATACACCAGGCAAGGAGAGCATTAATCAGAGAAGCAGCCAAAAGTCCTGTGGTAACTCTGGAGGAGCTTCAGAGATCCACAGCTCAGGTGTGATAATCTGTCCACAGGACATCTATGGAACTGCAAACGAGACATCTTATGGCTTTCTTCAACAAAGGCTTTCTTCTTGCCACTCTTTCATAAAGGCCAGATTTGTGAAGTGAACAACTAACAGATGTCCAAAATGTTTGAACAAAATTGTGAAAACAATTTATAATTTTTCTTCCTCTTCACAATTATGTGCCACTTTGTGTTCGTCTGTCACATAATATCCCAATAAAATACATTCACGTTTGTGGTTGTAAAGTGACATAATGTGGAAAAGTTCAAGGGGTACTTGAACTTTTGCAAGGCACTGTACAGTATATACGCCAAACTTTAAATGTTTATGTAATATCAGATTGTACGTTTTGCCCAAGAGCGAACATGTACTGTATCTCTGCATTATTTAAACACACCATTACGAGCTGAAGATGAGAAGAGAACTTGAGGCCAGAATAATATCTGACTCGTATGCGAAGCGATAGAGCCAGCGGAGCAAAGAAAATTAATGCGTAATTAAGGATGCTGTTACATTAAAACTACACCTCATAAAATCAAACCATTTCTTTTTTTCTTTTTCTCCCCCCAAGAAGTCAGAGAGTCATGTTCTGAATGATTATGAACACAATCTCGCAAGCAGGATATTAACCTCTTCAAACCTACAATTTCTGCTTTGGTATATCTTTCTCATTTGCTTGATTGTGTAACTAGAAAAAAAAAAAAAAAGTGTACATGTAGTTCCTAACATAACACCGTATGCTGAGCTGTTATAGCTAGCCAAGCAAAGGAATAGAGATTAAAGGTGATTGTGCAAAAAGTCTTGTGCAAACACTCAGAAACTTCATATAAAATTAAAATAAACGCTGAAGATTAAATTAAAGAATAGGGAACAAATGTTTTACTGTGACAGACAGGCTGCAACGTGACTGAAGATACAATTTATATATTGGTCATTTATGTAACGACATCAGCAGCGACCTCATTTCCCCTCTCGTCTGTTCCAACCATTCAGCATCAGCAGTACAGTACACTAATCACCGGCCTGATCATCTGTCACCATCTGCACCGGTTTCTCACTGAATTATGCCTTAAGTTCGATGTGCTTTATGCTTGAATGATTCATAGGTCATTGTGTGGCTTAACAAACAAAAAGCATTCATCTGAAACTGCTCTGCTCAGGTACTGGACTGAACATGCAAGACAAAAAGTCTGGAGCCTGGAGGACTATTCCTCAAGAATGCATTAATAATTTTAATAAAGTCTTGCTCTTTGAAATCAAAATATGGCACAGCACTGTATTTATTATTATTATTATTATTATTACTACACTTACACTTAGGCATTTGGCAAACACCCTTATCCAGAGCGATCTACATTTTTTATCTCATTATACTGTACATACATCTGAGCAGTTAAAGGTTAAGGGCTTTGCTCAAGGGCCCAACAGGGACAAGTTGGTGGTTGTGGGATTTGAACCTGGGATCTTCTGAACCATAGTCCAATGCTTTTTCAAAATTCAGCTACATTTAGAAGCTTGAAAGAAAACATAAGCATTGTTTTGTCATTTTTCTGTTTCCATATTGACCAAATCTTAAAATTAGATTTCCCCCTATTGTGATCTCATACACAATTCTCTGACTCCATGCTACAGTAAATAAGCCTAAGCTAGATTGCTGTTAGCTGCTAACTGTTAACAGCTAACCTAGCTCCTCTTAAGAGCTTAAGATTGCTAGTTCAACCTTTAGCATTTAGTTGTATACTGCAAACTACTGACTGATAACTAAGCCAAACTTGGGGTTTCTGAACTCTTCTATACTTAATGGACTATAGATGAAAAAATATATACAGTAGGATGTTGTACATAAAGAGTTTAATCTGCATGAATGCTGTAGGAAATGCTGATATTTTGCTGTTTTGAGGTTGTGTTTGCAACATTGTGCATTCATTCAGTGTTACACTATACAGTATGGACAAAAGTATTTGGCTAAACCTGTTAATTATTGAATTCAGGTTTTTCAAACAATCAGGCCCTTTATCTCTAGTAAAGGCCAATCTTAATGCTTCAGCACACCAAGACATCTTGGACAATGCTATGCTTAACAGTTTGTGGAAGGCCCTTTTCTATTCCAACATGATTGTGTCCCAGTGCACAAAGCAAGGACTATAAAGACATGGTTTGATGAGTTTGGTGTGGAAGAACTTGACTGGCCCTAACACAGAGCCCTGTGACCTCAACCCCATCGAGCACCTTTGGGATGAACTGGAACGGAGATTGCGTCCAACATCAGTGCCTGACCTCATAAATGCTCTACAGAATGAATGGACTCGAATTCCCACAGAAACACTCCAAAATCATGTGGACGGCCTTCCAAAAGTGGAAGCTCTTATAGCTGCAAAAGGGGAACCGACTCCATCTTGAAGTGTATGTATTTGGATACAATGTCATTGCAGGTCTGGCCAAATACATTTGTCCATATAATGTCATTTTATCAAAGTAATTTTAACCTAAAAAATGACTTTGGTGCAAAGTTAGATTTTGGGTAGACGATATCCTGCAGCATTAATGTAGTAACTCATCACACCACCATGTTGATCACTTGACTATTGTCCTTAACAGCACAATATTAAGTGTTTCGTTCGTTTCATGCTCACCATTGACAAACTAAGGCTCACCACTGGACAGATATCATTAATATGCACCCTTATGCATAATTAATGAGACTTTATCTCCAGTGAATAAGATCAATCGATGTGCCGATTAATAAACAGGACAGTTGCTCCAGATTAAGCGATGCATAATTGCATAATGAGGTGACTTCCTGCAAGGGTGTTTTTTTTAATTATTTATAGTGGTCTATAATGTGACAGACTTGTAGAATAAAAATTACGCAGGGTTATAATAATTATAGTTTAATGTACTTAAAAAACGCATTTAGAGAGTAGAAAAGGTCACTGAGAGGGGAAAATAGTTAGGAAAGGAATTGATATACTGTATTAAGGGATGAAATGGTGTATAGCAGTAAATGGAATCCAGGGCCAAACTACCTGTTAAAACAAGCCGCTCATACCTTGAGATGGAAATGTCGTTTATACTGCAGTTGTTATTCTAACTCCATACCTTCTCTGCATCTCAGCAGCCTAATGCATGGCAAGTGAGAGGTGTAGAGAAAGAGAAAAGTAGTTCACTGGCCTTGCAAATGTGCTAATCCCAGTATGCAAGATTCCTCTCCCTCCCCTTCACATTTAACTTCAATTTAATCAAATCACAGTTTAACAATAGAACGGATGGCTTTGGGGACTCCGAGGCACTAAAAAGAGTAATTAGCCAGTGGTTTATAAGGGCATGCCCTATTCATATTCTCAGGATGATAAGTCATTATCAGCTTTATTCCAGAGTTAGCTAGTCAATCGTTTTATAATAGTGTCATTAACAGCTGCTGTTTTTCTTCTTTTTTTCCTTACTTATTTCAAAGGCTTATACCTGAACCCAGCTGCTTATCATATTCCTATTGTTGCACTTACTGTATTGTATTCTTATTTAAAGTGCTGATCGTTTTTTTTTCAAACTCCAAAGTGTATCTGCTTTTAAGCTTTATTTTTCAGTCATATTAAGTGAAGACTTAAGTGTCTGTATCAGTGCACTAAAATTTTTATACAAATTTTTATACAAATTTCCTTGACATGACATCTAACATACTGTATATATACAGTATATACTGTACAGTATATATACATATATATATACTGTACAAAATTGTACAGTATCATGTCCCAATAATTATGTACAAAATCATTTAGTATTTCCATATATAACTTGAAAAGTGATAAATAAATAATATTACAGGAGAATATATGCATGGCTGTAAGGAAAAAATATATAGTACAAGACAGAAACAAAAAATTTAATGTAAGCTCCTGGGATTTGCATAAAAATAGAAAGGAGCGAGTGTGACAAAGTTACCAGAAGAACTCAGATTCTCCAGCAAGCTCAGTAAAACCTAACAGCTGTTTTTTTTTTAATATATAAAACTGCACAAATCTGTGTCTAAAACTCTTGATTTTAAGCAATGAGTTTTTACACCAAATATTGACTGTATATTTTATTGCTCTTTATTGCTCTATTTAGAAGCTTCTTTTATGCAGAAATGTTTTCAAAAGGATTATTTTGCTTATGCCATATTTTTGAATGTGCCCAAGACTTTTGCACAGTACTATACTGTAAGTAAAACAGTTGTTTGGTTTTATTTATATAAGAACAATGTCATAGAAGGTGGCACGGTGGCGTAGTGGTTAGCACTGTTGCCTCGTACCTCCAGGATCCATACTGTAGGTTTGAATTTCTTCGGACCACACTTCGGACTGTGTGTGTGGAGTTTGCATGTTCTCCACATGCGTTGGTGGGTGTCTTCCAGGCTTTTTGGTTTCCTCACACATTCCAAAGACATTCATCTATGCTGATCGGCATTCCAGAATTGTCCACCGTATATGATTGAGTGTGTGTGCTTATGCCAGGGTACAGTATGCTGTCCAGGGTGTACCTTGCCTTGTGCCTTAAGTTTCCTGGGATAGGCTCCAGGATCATGTGACCCTACATCAGGACAAGCAGGATAGAGAATGAATAAATGAATGAATGTCTGAATGAAAACTGTTATAAGAATATGTATGAGCGCTAATCACACCCCTCTCTATTTGAGTCTACCCGGAGTATTATTGCTCTCCCAGGTTTCTTCTAGTCTTTTTACAGTATATTTAACAAACCAGACTCCCTTTAACTCTAATATTGCTTCCTGCTGTACCTTGGCTTTCACCTTACAGTTATGTTTATTTTTCACGGAAATAAAAAGCTAATAGACGTCAGCTGGACGTCTGAAAATAAATCAATCGCGAATTTCTGTCTTTACAATTCTCTTTGACATTTTTATTTCCTATTAATTATATTTTATGGAATTCCCCCTTATCCATTGTGCAAATGCCCGATGCATACTGCGACTTGTGGCAGATCTCTACGGTCGGCCAATTGAACTGAACAACATGCTTTGACTGTTCTAGAAATGTGAGAACATTAATAAAAAACAACAACAACCAAATGACAGTTAAAACAGGAAATCCGGAAACACATCCTGAAAACTGGATGGATGTCAACACTTTGTTCTGTGAATATTAAACAGAAAATAACATGCAGAAAATATCTCCAGGGTTTCGAAATCAGTACAAAAATCGTTGCAGAACGAAGACGGGAGCACAAAAGATTTCTCAACACACTTTCAGTGCCATGTCCTGCAGCTACACTGTGCACCGTTCCCACCGCAAGAGAGCCAACATTCTGCCTATCTACAAACCACACATCCAGTAGGATTTATGACCTTTCTGGCACCATGTGGAGCTGCTAACCTAGAGGCCATGCAACATGAAAGAGGGACTCTGCAATGCCTAGCAGGCTTCCACACACACACACACACTCACACACACACACACACCTGTGGGCCAGTCTGATCTGTCTTCCTTCCTCTTATAACCTCCTCAGCCGTCCTCCTTCTCTATATGACTGTTTACTCGTCTCTCACTTACACCTCTTTACTAACCTCTTTACTAAAAAAAAAAAAAAATGTTAACACGGTTGTGTTTAAGTTTGTTAAAAGTCGTAATATGTGGTTTGGCGAGAGCATGGTTTCTTTCCAAACACAATGTTTGGGACCCTGCATGCATGCAGTAGTCTTTAGCGGCAGCAGACTGTTTTATCTTTTCTCCATCTCATCAGGGGTTTTCACTATTTATAGGGTTCCAACAGATGCTTTAAAGTCTTTAAAATAAATGATTTTTTTTATAGTTATGTTTTGCAGAATGCTGGTATATGCGCGATTTTGAACTGGATATAGACTCGTGAACATTTGGTAGAAAATGAGAATTTTATAGTCTCCTAGTTTTACAGCCAGCTCATTTATTGTGGTTTTGCCTGCAGAGCCTGCAGGGGGTAGTAAGTTCTCTGAGTGGAGGTGACTGCAATGTTGTAATTGTAATGATTAATTTAGTTTGAGCAATAGGTTGAAAGCAAGGCTTCAGATTACTGCACGTACAGTATAAAAATATCATCTTCTCACTGGCATTACGCATGGGTTTAAAGATCAGGATAAAAGTCAGAGCAATGCATGCTGTATGTCATGGCTACCTACAGTAGAAATATACAGTACTGCATGTTATGATTTATGCAGTAGTTGTAGTTACAGGAATGACACACTGCAAAGGGGAAAAAATACTGCACAATACTGACGTACTGCATGCTGTAGTTACACCAGTGTCATGCTGCACATTATGATTATATCGTTGCATACATCATGCTGCACATTATGGTTATATACTGGCATACTGCATGTTGTGTTTTACACCAGTGTCATGCTGCACATTATGATTACTGTTTATCGTTGCATACATCATGCTGCACATTATGGTTATATATTTTTGACACCGTTCTTTTTCCATTATCACCCAAATGAGGATGGGTTTCCTGTTGAGTCTGGTTCCTCTCAAGGTTTCTTTCTGTTACCATCTCAGGGAGTTTTTCCTTGCCACCATCGTCTTATCATTTTGATTCATTCACATTTCATACAAACTTAAATAATTCCTTTGATTGTGTAAATCTGCTTTGCAACAATGGCAATTGTTTAAAGCGCTATACAGATAAAATTTAATTTAATTTTATTGCTTTTATTGTTTATTGTGGTTACAGCAGCGTTACACTGAGCGTTGTGATGACACATGGTCCTGACTTTTTATAATCTCTCCCTAATAGGTCAATAATAATATTAGATGTTAAACATTTTGCCAGAATTATGTGACATTTATTTAAAATGTTGGACTGATTATGCTCCTTGGATTGTTCCAGAAAATGCTTATTTAATTTGACAATGAAAATGCTTGTTTGTAGCTTGAAGTTTAATTTTCAAAAAATTAATAAATATTTTTTTTTTGCTTGGTCCTTTGTGTCCTGCGCATATTCTAGGGGTCAGGACAGTTTCCCCGCCCTTCACACAGGTCATGTCCCTATTTGTGACCCGGCCTTGCTGAGTTATGGTGTGTCATGAGTGACAGCTGGAAACCACCAATAAAACCTTCTCTGCATTCCAGTGATGGGCTGTTAAAGTTGACCTCAGGTAACACATTCACTTTAAAAAAAAAAAAAAACTAAAAACAAACAAAAAAAAAACAAGCCAGACCCTGATGTTCTAACGGTTTGAGAAGGTAAATACTACTGTAGTGCTGTCAATCGATTAAAAAATTTAATCTACTGTAGTTAATCACAGTCATGGTCTGTGATTAATCAGGATTAATGCCAATTTTAAAATACTCAGATTTATTTGTATTATAAATGTGCAATGTTGAAATAAAGAAATGCAGGACAAACTGGTTAGAGGAAACAGATTATGTATTTTTATAATATCAAATGTTATATTAAATGTAGTATGGGTTGTGGCAACCCACCGACAGTGGGGCTCAAACCCGGAGCCAACGGAGACACCACTCCCACATCTTACATTTAATGTACTCTTGTAAAAATCATTCTCCTTGAAGGTAGCCCGAGCACTTTGGTTTTATTCCAAACTTCCATCTATAAGTGTTTTCTAATGGAACCTGCTCATTCAGCACACCTGGTGATGTTTCCCCAGTCATCTTATTACTTGTGTTAAATGTTCCATTATAACAAACAGCCGGGTAACTGCACTGCGATTATGGAGAGCCATTGGGCTCAGTCTTATGATTACGTAACTTGTGTTAAAAAAATAGTAACGTGTTAAAATTTCTAAATTAATTAAATACATTAACATGTTAAAATTGACAGTGTGGTAAATACACGTGATAGCACCAGCAACAAAACATGAAAACCTTTTGGTATAAGTGATGTACAGTAGCCACAGTTTGGTGAGTTAGAGATTATATAATTTGAGGCAATGCTAATGCAGATATATTGCTTGTAACATGTTGTAAGTATGTACAGGGGTAGCAGGAGTAGCTCAGTGGTTAAGATGTTGGACTGAAAAAGTTAAAATGCCAGCACCATCAAAACTACTACTGTTGAGCCCTTGAGCAATGCCCTTAACTCTAAGATGTATAATGTTATAATAAGATAAATGTAAGTCGTTCTGGATAAGGTTGTCTGCCAAATACTGTACTGTAAATGTAAGGTCAATTTGGGAATGCCAATTACTGTACATGCACAAATTATCCACTTATGCACAAATAAACACTATAAGACAAAAGTCTTAAGTAGAATAAAATCTACAAACAAAAAAAATCCAAAAATAGATTTTGTTTACAGTTTATCAAGCTTTATTATATGACAAAAACAATGAGCCAAAAGTTTCTTAGAACAATGATGTACACTGATTACATTTATTATTATTCAATTCTATTTAATTTTATTTTATTTGTATAGTGCTTTCGACAATAGTCATAGTGGCAAAGCAGCTTCTTCCTTTTTTGAATCTTCCTTTATCTAGACTAATGTTAATGTTCACTAAACTGTATTTCCCGTTATAGTTGGGGTGGTTCCCTCAAGGCTTCATCCTTTCTCCCTTTAGTAGGTAGTATTTACCTGGAAATGTGATTTTAGCTTTGTTCTGAAAGCTGGTTAAAGGCACAAAAGTGCTCTTTAAGATCCAATTATATTCCTTAAATAATTTAAAGGTGAACTACATTCACAATACCATGTAATAGATAGACATTAAAGTACAAAAGGTGTAGCCTTGAGGGTATCTGCTTCTATAAAGTACACGGCTTCTATAAAGTACAGTATATCTGCATGGGCCAAGTTTTATGGTATACTGTAACTCCACAAGGAGTCTCTTAGAGATATGGAGATACGCTACACTAACCCCTACATGTACAGTAGGTGTTGTTTTATTCTCATTTTTTTAGCAGGACACAACTCATCCTCTTGCCTTGTTTAGGATCTCAAATCGTAAATCCCAACCTCGGTCCTTAAATAACGCTTGGCGTTGTAACGTTGATGTGTTTTTGCGCTACTGTAGGTGTCCGGGTTAAATTCACCTTAAGCGCAATATAAGCTCTTGTATCTGGCTGATCTGATCCTTTTGAAAATGCTGTGATTAGTAGCCGAAGCTTAACCCCTTAAACTCCCAGCTGGTCCAGACTGAAGTTCCTCACATACCTTAGTTTTACTGTAGTTCCTGAATAATTCATAGTGGATGCTGAATAATATGTTTAAAGGCGGATATGAGGATAAGCCAGAAGTTAATGTTTAATGCAGATTTAGTTTATATGAATACTGTTGAATATTGTTTTGGCCTGTGTTAGGGTCAGGTTTGTCCTGAAAATCTCTTGACATGAGCTAATAATCAGAAAATATTATTGTATAGTTTGAGTCCTCAAATTTAAAGTCTCAGTTTCTTTTTATCAGACTATGAGGAAGTCAGTTTAGACCTTATAGTGTAGTGAATAAAGCTTGAGAGAGACACAAACACACCAATTTACTGTTTACTATTATTGAGATCTGTAATGTGTGATGAGATTAAGTCGTGCAGGATTGTAAAATGTAGCAAGATTAAAGTATTTCTGGTTATTATTTAATTTTCCAACAAACATGGTGTCAAAGAACAAGACTTTGATTTACTGTGCAAAACAAGAAAGCGAAGGTGGGTCAAAGCTGGCAGGCATGAACAGAGGCTTGGCATGTCAGATGAAAAGAGCTTAACGAATACTGTACTTTGCGAAGTGTTTGTATTGGGAGCGTGCTTATGTAGTGTGGTGGAGATTCGGCCCAAATGCAATCAGTTATTGACTCAACTCAAGCATGTGACCTGAAAATTAAGCATGACACTGAATTTGGAGTTAACATGGCAGGACCAAATTCATTCATCTCCTACAGCTCTTATCCTGTATACAGAGTCATGCAGGGCCTGGAGTCTATCCCAGGAGACTTTGGGCACAAGGCGGGATACACCCTGGACAGGTTGCTGATCCATCTCAGGGCACATACACACATTACTGGAGGAAACCAGAGAACCAGGAGGAAACCAACCAAGCATGGGCAGAACATGCGAACTCCATGAACACAGAGCTGAGGCGGGGATCAAACTCTAGACACTGCAGGTGGGAGGCCACTATTTGTTCTAGAACAGCACTCTCAAAGTGTTTTATTCCATTATACAATAGTTTTGCCTTGACGTCTTGAGACCTGAATGTACTCATTTGAGGAAATGACATTTTCTCCCAAATACATTATCTATATATCCTTCAACGATCCTCATACACTCAGTTTGCTGAGCGGTGTGAAGTCTTCCGCTTGACATACCAGCAACAGAAGATACATTCCAGCTCACTTTACTGCAGAAACCAAAAGACAGATGATGTGTGTGTGTGTGTGTGTGTGTGTGTGTGTTTTGGGGGAACGACAAATATTTTCTAGAAGGAGACAGGAAGCGAGTCAGTGCCCTCCAGCCCCTTGCTCTTAACACCCCCCCACCACCACCATCCCACCCCACTCACCTACTTTTCATACTTTCTCTCTCTTTCAGTCGCTTTAGACAGCTCGACCTGTTGCTGCACATCCACACACCCCCCCTGAGCTTGCACTCTGAGAGGTGTGTGCTTCATTCATTCACTTATTCATCCATACTGAGACTTTTTATCCCCGAGACTTTTGGAGTTTCACAGGCCGTTATAGAAAAGTTGAGTGCAGGATTTCCAGCGGATGTCGTGTGTGTATATGTCCAGGAGAGCCGTGGGTGTGTGGATGTGTTTTGGTGGGACTGTATAGCTGGATGGCAGAGGTGAGTTGGAATGGAAATGGATGGCAATATGCATGTTTCATTCTTTCTTTCTTTTTATTATTATTATTATTTTTTTCTTTCTATTTTTACTCTCACTTTGCACTTGGGATTTGCGTCACTTCTGCCAAGCTTTTTGCCTTCATTTGGAAGTTGGCCAGTCATAATGCCTTAGTGATGCTGTTACTCAGTAAATAACAACACTGAATGAAACTATTTATACCTTCTAGGAGTACAAATAGTTATAAATGAAATATTATGCAAAAAAACCCCCAAAAAACAGAAAAATATTTGCAAATATGCTTGGAGCTGAACCGAAAAGAAAATAATGTCGCAGTCTCCAGGATCGTTTATCAATCAGGGTTTTACAAGAACGAGCGGCGAAGATTGATAAGAAATAATGATAGTCATGAATATTACTGAGAGGATGCTGGAGTTGCTCGGATATTACAAAAAAAGTTCGAACATGCATTTTCATGCATAACATATATATTTTTTTGACAATAGAAAAAAATCTGTTCAAGCTACTTATCAGGTTCCCTTTCCACTTAATGTTTATATTTGTTATGATTTAAGCATGCACATCCTCATCTATACATATTACTTTTACATCATAAGACTCAAATCTCATTTATTCTCATTTTGTTCATTTGTTTCATACATCATGATAAAGAGTGCATTAGTAATAGTGCAGACTGTGCATCTCTATGATAATGATAATAATAATGATGCAAAGTTAATGTTCGACTTTGCCGTGACGAGATTCTGTAGCCTGGATATGAGGAGAAAATAAAGCATTAAATTAAATCTGTGCTGTCTTTCATTTGAGAACTTTTTCTCAGTTGGCAAACAATGTACACTCCCCCCCACAACCCCCCCCCCTCGCTCCACTCAGTGAATCCGCCAGACTTTTGACCTTAAGTGCACAAAGCAAAGACAATTTATCACTTTAATGCTGCTACCACAGCTGTTAACGGTCACAGTAATATGTGTGAATTTATTGTGTGTTTTAATAGCATTTAATAATAGTAGCCTTATCTCAAGCTATATATATACAGTATATAGCGGCACGGTGACTTAGTGGTTAGCACCTCCAGGGTGCAGGTTCGATTCCCACCTCGGGGTCTGTGTGCATGCGTGTTTTCCCCGTGATTGGTGAGTTTCCTCTAGGTAGTCCGGTTTCCTCCCACAGTCCAAAGACATGCAGATTAGGCTAAATGACGTTTCCCCAAATTGCCCATAGTGTGTCAATGAGCGTCCTGTGATCGATTAGCACCCTGTCTAGGCTGTACATCGCCCCTTGTCTCCTGATA
This sequence comes from Clarias laeviceps, assembly GCA_030014305.1. Taxonomy (NCBI): domain Eukaryota; kingdom Metazoa; phylum Chordata; class Actinopteri; order Siluriformes; family Clariidae; genus Clarias; species Clarias laeviceps. The sequence continues at coordinate 3,935,922 of JAQMYJ010000004.1, read as the reverse complement.
TTGGCTCCAAACCCCCCTCTGTATACATGATAAAGCGGTACAGACATTGACGCTATATATAAATATTGTATATACTATGTGCTGGTGTCAAAAGCTCCTGCACATTTAAGTCTGTGTGTGTCAACCAGTTTCACACCTACAGGGATAATCCTTTATAAAGTAGAGAAATGCTGTTATGTAGAACCAGCTGACATTCAGAGACACGGTGAAGATCAGAGAAACCCCACGTCCAACCGAGCCACAGCACACCCTGGGTCAAACTGCACTTCACAGCCACAGACAGACATCATGAAGCCGTTTTCATCCGTTAAGCGTAGATTACAGTCGCGCCTGTGGAGTAACTGTTCAACTTTAGGGTCAGATCTTCACAATACAACAGAAGGAGGCACGTTCAAGCCCAAGTAATTGAACCACGGTGCTGATACTGTATGTATCTACTCCTTATCTTCTGCTTTAGGTATCTCTGTGTGTGTGTGTGTGTGAAGTGAGTTGTTAATCCTGGAATGGAGCCAGCTGGATGAGAACATGTGGCCTTACATGCAGGAACAGGACTGACTTTCATTGGTATGTGAACACCAAGCCTGAGTTCTCTGTTGTTAAAATGTCATGGCAACTTTGGACAGGAGCACCGCTCTGTAAATCAATGAATGAGAGACGGGAAGTCTTTAAAAAACGTGCTGGGTTTATCTTGGATCCAATTCTGAGATGAAAACTATACTTTTATTGTTTAAAAAAAAAAGTATTGGTCTAGTAGATATAAAGCTATATTACTGAAAACACTGCCAGATTAAAAAGCTGCCGTTTTGTATGCTGTAATAAAATGATTGTGCACCTTGCAGAGTTTCTTTTTTCCCCCAATTCATTTCTATTACACTTTCATCTGACCACTGACAGGTGAAGTGAATAACATTGATTATCTCGGTACAATGGCGCCTGGACGTGGGTGAGATATATTTAGTGTTGGAAGCAGAAAAAAACTGTCAAGCGTAAGGAGTCACTTTAACAAGGACCAAATTGTGATGTCTAGACGACTGGGTCAGAGCAATTCGAAAACAGCAACTCTTGTGGAATGTCCCTGGTCTGCGGTGGTCAACATCTAACAAAAGTGGTCCAAGGAAACCAGCGAACCCAGCGACAGGGTCATGGGTGACCAAGGCTCATTGTTTTCCAAGGCTTCCCTGTGTAGTTCGATTCAATAGAATTGCTACTGGAGCTCAAAAAAAGTATTGCTGGTTCTGATAGAAAGGAGTGAGAACACATGGTGGGTCTCTGTTTGTTGTGTATGGGGCTGCGTGGTGTCCTGACCCGTGTCCACCACTACAAGCTCCCATAATGGGCACGTGAACATCAGAACTGGACCATGGAGCAGAACTCTAAAACCGCAGCCTGAGTATTGAAGTGTCATAGTCATGCCGATATTCAGCACAACAGCACGACCTCGAGCGTGATATTGCTTTTATACCACAAACACCCTTTATTATCCACAGATTATGCTTTGTTTAACAAGTTGTTTAGCTTCGCCACACTTATCTTTTTGCGACGAGCTGGGGACCGAAAATTAGTGTGATTAACAGGGGGTGAAAGTGGCTTTAAATTCTTGTCAGTACTATAGAGCCCAAAGGAGACCATGGAGATGGTGGACAGTCCTGAGAAACGTACAAGATTCACTTTATATTTCCATTTATCTCACTTTATAATATCAGCTAACTTTCAGGTTCTGGGGTTGAATCCCGAAGTTGTTAAATGAAAAGCTAGTGCACTACTGTATGTAGGGTGTACAATCCCTTGTTCCACACAACTAGTAGTGCCCTTGATCAGGGGTTATTAGAGAGGGATTTGGGATTCAGCCTTGTTTTAGAAACTAGTTAGTGCTGTAGCTTGTGTTAGCCGTGAACAGAACAAAGCGGACGGTTCAGAGGCGACTCAGAACGACTTAGAAGAGGTTACTAAGAAGACGATGTGTTTATTTGTTTAAAATGACGTACCGTTATCAGATGTGTGTTCTTGCTGAAAGTGCTTCTGTGACTGGTTGTGAATGTGGGTTTTGTCAGACAGCTGCTCTCTCCTCAGTACTGCGGACCGTACAGACCGACTCTCACCCACACTGAGACACACAGTTAGTGTCATTAACCACTGGACAACACCTGGGACACGCCCACTCATACATATACAGTACTGTAGTTAACCTTAACGATGCTGTTACTGACCAGTATCACCACTAGTGAAATGCCTCTCGTCCAATCATCTTACTTGACTGGTGTATAAATATATTTCGATTTTATTCAATTACAAGTATCTTTTCACTAACTGCTGCTAGATAGGTGCTTTCAAAATACAAGTTGTTTTATGTTTTTTTTATGTTTTTCATTATTATATTTTTTGTTTTATTTCTTATCTTGTATATATTTTTCTTTTTTTCTTCTATTGTCAAATTTCCCCTTTTTTTTGTACTTCTTGTCTTCTTTTAAGATTTTTCTTTACATTTTTTTTCTTGTACTTGTTTCTTGTAGCCCAATTTTCTTGTCAAATTTAATTTTCTTTCTTTTGCCTTAACTTGTTCTCTTGTCCTTTTTTCCTGGCCTGCATTTTTGTATTTTCTCATCCTTTTAAACATTTGCTTGTCCTTTTTTATTCTTTTTGTCTTTTCTTTTTTTGCCCTTTCTCATCCATTTTTCTTGTCCGTTTATTCTTGGCCATTTTTCTTATTCTTTATTCTTTGTACCCTTTTCACTTATTTTCTTTTTATCTGCATTGATACTTTATTTCTTGTACCCTTTCTTTTTTTCCTTTCCTTGATATATATATATATATAGTCTTTTTTTCTTTTAGTTTTTTTTTTCAATTTGTCTTTTGTAATGTCTTTTTCTTATCTTTTTAATTTGTATTTTCTTTTATTTTTAAAAAAACTTTTTTAAAATTTTTATCTTTTTTGTTTCTTCTCTTTGTTTCTCTGGTGCAGTATCTTGACGCCTCACCCACAGGAATAAGATTTACCGAAATTAAAGACGGAATAAAATGGCATTGTGTAAAATTCACAGTTTACATTGTGACTCTTTTTAAAAAAACATCACTTATAATGTATACATACACATAATGATCACTTGTTCTCTCTCTCTGTCTCCCTCTCCTTTTCTCTCTCTTTCTTCATTCTTCCTTTCACACACACTCTCTGTCTCTGTGTCAGATAAAAGAGGAAAAGTCACGGCTGAATAAAGCAAAGTGGAGCGTCATCGCAGAAGATCGGGCCTGCTGGAGGAAAGATAAGATAGTGGAGAGACGAAGGGAGAGCGACCGATAGAGGAGAAGAGAGAGAGAGAGAGATGATGGATCACTGGTATTTGTGGATCTTGCTCTTGTCTCTTTCCCTCTCACATCAGAGTGTTTCTGCGCAAGCTGAAGGTACGAGGCTTCGCTCTTGTGCTTCTCTGTGTTTACTCAAAGCACTGCGTTTGTTTACCAGTTAAGACCTAGAGGACATCACACACTTTCAAAGAAGCCACAAACACCAAATTAGTACAGCAGGCTGTCATTCCAAGTGTTTAATATGAATAAAGTGGACAACGGTACTGTATATGAGGTTTTAGGGTAATGAAAAAGAAGCACAACCTGAACTCCACAGGCAGACACAGTAGCGTTGGTGAGTGAAGTCTGACTTTTAACATCTGGATGTCCTCTGCACCTGTACAGGTCTGGTACGTCTAACCGAATTCCTCTTCTGCTGTAAATTTTCCACACTCCTGTCTCTCTGACGAAGCAGAAAATGTAGGAGAAAGTTCACATCATGCCTATGACCCACCAATAACCACTTTGAAGTTTCTACCTCATTATGCACAGTTTGCATTTGTGTGTGTGTGTGTGTGTGTGTGTGTGTGTGCGCGCGCTGTGCTTCATTACAAGAGGTATGAGGTGAGATTATTAACTCCTATCCATACCCTAAAGCACAGTCCTCATACACACCTAGGTTATATGAAGGATTCTGAAAGTTTAGCGTGACTGACAGGTATATGAAAAGCCTTCTCCGTATCATTAGGAACGTTTGTTTCATGGTGATGCAGCTGTCTCGTCCATGAGACCAAACTTTACAGTGTTCTCTGGAGGAAAGAGACAGTGTTAGTCTTTTAAGTGACACTAACCAATCATAGATGTATGCAGAAGAGGATGGATAGCGCTTTCCGAAGCGTGTTCAGCCAGCCTGTGATGTACTGTAGCTTATGCAGCATTAGGAAAACATACTGAACAGTTGCCTGACTTTACATGATTCTGAGGAAGTATGTGCTAGTATTTACACTGTGCCAGTTGCTAGCGGTCTTGTGATTGGGCAGAGCTGGCTAAGCTCTTTTCACACACAATTTTTATATTTTTGCCGCTTTGCAGATGGACATTTTACTTCTGCCGCAACCAAACACTTGTTTATGGGGTTATTATTATTATTAATTTTTTGTATTTATTTAACAAGATCATGCTGATTTTTGTTCGTCCTTGTAGTCCTTACAGTTTAGCACTACAAGTGTTAGCTAACACTAGTTAGAGACAGCTAGCAAAATGATGTGATCAGTCATGAAAAGTTTTATTCACCATTTTATCTAGACACAATTTCATCGTTTGGTAAAGCAATTATGAAATCTTTTGCATCTATTTTGATCTGTAAGGTATTATATATAAAACAAAATTTTTTATAATAATAGCTATAATTATAGTGGTACAATAATAAGGTGACATAAAATGAGTTATGTCTATGTCTATGACTAGTAATGTAAAAATTATTTACCTTATACTGATATATATATAAAAAATTAAAGAATTGTTCGTATGGCTTGCAGCTTCGGTGTACATACTGTACTTTTTGTTAAATGACCAAATTTGCAGAAAAAAGCAAGAATGTGGTCTATAAGAACCTGATTTCTAATATGAATATAGTAATAATTTATAAAATAGTCTTTATAACAATTTGCACAGGGATCTCTAAAGCAGACGTTCCTTAAAACCATTATTGCAATGAGTCTTCAGTGTCAGCAAACTTGTAACTTCAACTGTCTGTGATAAAAGAGTTGTAGGTTGATGAGAATTAGCAAAGGACTAAATTGGAAGATGAAAAAAAAAAAGAGCACGGAAAAAAAAGTTCATATCGATTAAAAAAAAAAGAAAAAAAATCAATGATATTCTGCGCTGTTATTTCCTACTACAATATCAAATGCGTGCGGCTATGCTTCATATCCCGTGTACTGAACTACTACTTATAGGCTGAATGATTTCAATCGAATTTAATCTTTCCTGAAGGCACGTTGTGAGTTAATTAAACATCAGTAATCCCCACACAATCCGATACACCGTGCTGTACATGTCACAGTGACTTCTCCTCAACACAGCCAGCTCATACACCGCAACTCTGAGCCGGGTTCAGCTGAATAGAGACTCCGCCTTCACCTTCTGTCACCTCTGTATTATACAACGGCCAGCATCAGCACCAATGGCTTGAGAGATACAAGGTCGATCGAATCGCTTGTATTTGTATTTCGGGTTGTGTTGATGGATGCAGGGAGAAAGGAAGGGCAGAAGGATGTGTAGTTAGATTTATTGGTGTGAAGAGAAAAATAGAGAGAGAGAGAGAGAGAACGAGAAAGATACTGGTTTCATATCCTCATGGTGCATCTGCTTTTCACCTGCATGCTCAGACAGTCAGAGGCAGATAACATCTGTCTGCTTGAGCTGATTTTCCACTTCGTCTGTTCTTAACTCGGCCTCTGGCTGGACCTGTCTGAATCTATAACGCGGCCTGCAGCGTTATCCGCGTGACACCAGATCCTCATATTCAGCACGCATACATTAGTCACACGCTTCTGTAACTTCTTCAAACATACATCTAAAAGTATAGCTATTACATCAGCAGCTAACCGAGACTGAGAATGTGATGTATTTTTTGAGATCGCGCACTTAATCTAAATGCTACAGTTGAGAATAGATGCGCGGCCATGCCTCCGCCAGAAAGATACACAATCGTGTGTTTAATGTAGCGTTCCTTTTGAAGGAAATGAGGAGATGAGGATTTGTGCTATAGGGGGAAATAAAGCAAGTGTAGCAGCACTGTAAATATGTAACTATTCTCCTACAGATATGAACAAAAATCCAGTAAGAGATTACAGACTGAAGTAATTTCTACATGTTAGGGATGATTAATGGTATATACATAATCATAAGCATATAAATAATCAGTGTGTTAATGTGAGAAACATTTATCCCACTTTATGATTGAATACTCTGAAATCTGATTTGAGTAATTATTTGCTGATATACAGTAGTACACTATGTTAGTACACAGTTCTACCATGGTACATACTTTAGTACAATGCTACGGTATGGCACACGGTTCTAGCAAAAACTGTACTATGGTACTATGGAACACGCACCAGGTATTATTGTTAATGGTGATATTTATGTAGTATGGTACCATTGTATGTGAGTATTATTATATAGTACTAGCATGATACCCACTGAACTGCCTTAGTAGCTAACGTGGTACTCTATAAAGTCCTATGGTGCCTACAATGGTAATGCCTGAAGTACTACAGTAATACTATGGTATATTATGGTATGGCGGCACGGTGACTGAGTGGTTAGTGGTTAGTCGCCTTGCGCCTCCGGGTCCGGGTTCGATTCCCACCTCAGGTCTGTGTGCATGGAGTTTGCCCAAAGACAATCCCACGGTCCAAAGACATGCAGAGTAGGCTAATTGGCTTCCCCAAATTGTCCGTAGTGTGTGAATGCACGTGTGCGTGTTGACCGGTGGTCCTACCACAGTTGTAAAAATGGGAATGAATACTACCTTTGGCCTCCACAATCCCTAGTTGGACTCCAGATTTTCCTACTGTAGCTGGATGGATGGAGATATTATGGTATGTACTGTACTACAGTATAGTTTAACTTGGCAAAATAAACATATCAACCATTTTACCGTAGTAAAAATTCGGATAGGGGAACCAACTTGCCTCTCAGACATTTAAATCAACAACATTAAATCTAACCATAAATCGTTTAAATGCATGACCGGGACATTTTGCTCCACTCATCTGTGTTCATCATGTAAAATTTAACTTCCTAGTTCGACAACCCTTTCTGACCCTCTTTGTGGTGTCAGGGATCGACTGTGGTTGCCCTCCAGGG
>JAQMYJ010000004.1:3901081-3926010 GCA_030014305.1 Clarias laeviceps | reverse complement strand
ATTTCTTTGTTTTTGTTTAGTGATTTATTTTCTACATTCTACAACAATACTGGAGATTTCAAAACTATAAAATAACAAATATGGAATTAGGTAATTACGTAACAACAAGAAAAACAACAGTTAGTTAACAATAGTTGTTATTTTAAGACACAGAGGTCAGCCTTTCTGTAATAGTTCTTGCAAGAACAGTATTGTCAGTATTATCAGGAACGATCATGGAGTTAGAAAGTGACCCCAAACTTCTGACCGGTAGTGTATATATATATATATATACAGTATATATATTAATCATAATAAATTTTTTACAATAAATGAAAAAAGATGCTTAAAAGTCTGTCTTTGTGTGAAGGTGTGTTTGTCATGTGATTATGACTTTTCATCATCTTAAGCAGGATAATACTGTTAGGCTTATTGTGGACTGGTGATGACCTTTAGAAAACCTTAAGGACACCTTTCCAGGAATAGTAATTAGTTCCCTGAAAGGTCTTAGCACTTGATCAGAGCAGACTTGCTACCTGTGTGTAATATCAGTAATGTCCTGTGTTCCACTCTTGGAGACCATCGACACTGACCAGGTTATATTTTGCCTAAGGTCTTCTGGCCTGCACAAATTGATTATATGGTAAAGCAGGTCAAGTTCTCACTAAACATCGGATTCCAGATGTTAGCAAATTTTTTTTGGTGGGGGGAGATGTTTTCCCAATTTTCTCCCCAATTTAGTCATGTCCAATTCTTCCCTGTCACTAGGGGCGCTCCCACATTAAGCTACTACCACCACCGCCTCAGTCGTGAAGGCCGAAGACTATCACGTGTTTCCTCTGAACCATGTGTCGCCAGCCGACTGCATCTTTTCGAACTGTTGGGGGCGATGTAACACACTCGGAGGACAGCGCTATCCGCTCCTTCTGCGTGCGCAATACAAACATTGTCATTGGCTCCGGCTGCGAGAGGTTACAGCATCACCCGGGAATCGAACTCGCGATCTCCGGATGATGGGGCAAGTGCTTTCACCACTCAGAGGCCCCACATATTTCAGTTGCGGTTGGTCTTTCAGCTGCTCCCATCATGGGGTCGCCACATCGAACTAACCAATTCGTACAACAACTTGCCACACATTTTACGCTGGATGCCCTTCTTGACGCAACCCTCACATTTTTATCCGGGCTTGGGACCGGCACTGCATCCAGTGGGTGGGGTTTGGGCATTGGGTGGGAATGGAACCCGGGCCTTCTGCATGGCAGGCGAAAGCCTAGAGTGCTCACAATTGTCATAATTGTTTATTTTCTGATTTAGATTTTCTTCTCTTTTTTTTCTCCTTCCTCCTCCTTCTTATCATTTTCCTTCTCCTCCATCCTTTCCTTCTCATATTCCTCCACCTCCATCTTCTTCATCTCTCCTCTCCTCCTGCATTTTCTTTATCTCCTTCTTCCTCCTTCCTCTCATCCTCCTCTTCCTCCTCCTTTCTGTTTTTTTTTTTTTTTTAGATTTCTAAGCAATATTTTTCGTACATGTCAATTTTATATATTTACTCCAATTCTACACCTTTAAATTTACAACTTTTAAAACCATCAAGACATTTCAACCTTTTGCAGAGCTTTGACGGTGATTGTACAGAATATAAGTCTTGTTCATAAACATTTGGTTGGGTTCTAATCAAAGCTGCGTGCTATATTTCCCTCCTGTCCCTATCACACATCACAGCTTGACCTACTCTTTAAAATCTCTGAAAGCCAAAAGCTCACTTAGGAGGTGCTAATTTTTCTGAGGTCATACTGCCATCTAGTGGTAATGTTGAGGAATACTACAATTTCATTTCATCCTGTCGCAAATGAGTTTTGAATAATTTTCCACAGTCATTAAAGACATCACAACATGAGCATTGTGACATAAATATTGATCTGATCAAGTACCTATGTGAAGTAAATATGAGAATTGTGTTGTGTCTTTCACTGTGGATTTGAATTTTCACTGTGGATGTGGATTTGCAGTAGTTCAGTAGTTCCTGGTTAATGACAGGTTTCATGACACTTCTGTTCACACAACTCAAGTTCTAAGTACAATATCTGATTATAATACACTTGTGCAATACTTCTTTTCATTTACACTACGGTTCTACTGCAATATGCAACTAGTAATTATGTGCCATAGTTAATTCTATGCTATTTTACTTCTTTTTATTGTTATTTTTCTTTACATTTTTAAATTATTATTTCTTTAATTTTATTTTCCTGTATAATATATTTTTTTTCTAATCTAACTTTTCCTTGCTTCCCGGTAAATTAATCAGAGCAACTGTATAACCAAGACAAAGCAATTTCCCTCTGGGATGACTAAAGTTCTTTGAATCTTGAATCTTGAATGCATGTCCCTGTTTCATCCTTGTTTGTCTTTAGCTTTGTTTGTGAAATGTATTGACGCATGGCTGTGTTTGTCCCCGCTCAGAGTGTCGCACAGCTTTGCCTGCGGACATTGTCTTCTTGGTGGACGAGTCGTGGTCAGTGGGTCCTTCCAGCTTCGGTCAGATTAAAGAGTTCATCGCTGAAATCATTCACTCCTTCCAGAGCAGCATGATCGGACCTGAGGGAGTCCGCTTTGGAGTCACCTTATACGCAGACATTCCACGGTATAGTAGATCACTTCATCATGTTCTCAGCTCAGCAGCGGGCATGAGATACTGGGTTCAATCTCTGGCATATTCAGCAAGAGTTTCAATATTCCACGGGTAGTGCTCTGGGACTCTGGGTTTAGAAGGTCATGGGGTCAATCCCTATTCCGACCAGGCTGCTCTTCAGCAAGGCCCTGAACCCTGTCTGCTACATCAGTGCCACGTCACGGCTTCCTGACAAGCTGGTTTATGTGAAAAAAATGATTCTCACTGTCCTGTATATACAGTATGTACTGTATATGTGATAAATAAATTCTTAAGAATTTGTAAAACTGTTTTCGCTCCACTGGCTGCTGAAGGTCATTTCATTCAAATGCCACTTTTTATCCTGATAAACTCTTCTACCCATGAAATGGCTCAGGATGGAAGGATTTGATATTCCATTCAGGGAACCTTTTATTTATTTATTATTATTGCATTCAAAATATTCAAAACGTGTGATGCCTCCAAGGCTTTTCATAGTTGTGTAGGGGGAAAAAAATCCATAGTCAGCCAATTTGAAATCCTCTAGTCTGGCTTTAATAAGGAAAAATGTGTTTAGAATTTGTAACAAGCGGTTCTTGGGGACTGAAGAAAAGGAAGGTAACAGATCAGATGGATAATGGACAAGTCGTGTATAAACATTTATTATTATTATTACAATGAAGACACAATTTCAAAGCTGAAACAACCAGAACAAACCACCACGATCTTGCACAATTCTGCAGGTGGATTATAAGCAGAAGAAGCCTGCATGTGTCACATGTACACTACAGCACAGTGAATTTACATTTATGGAATTTGGCAGGCCTCCTTCTTCAGGCAAATTACATTTTAAGCTTATTATACATTGAGGGTTAAAGTTCTTGTTTAAGCACCCAACAGTGGCAACTTAGTGGTTATGGGGTTTGAACCTGAGACCTTCAGCACTGTAGGCCAATGCTTTAACTACCACCAACCTCCTTTTTTTTTTTTTTTCACTTATTCCAGCTTGTTAGAAAGCTGAAGTCAGAGCTCAGGGTCAGTCCTGGTACAGTGCTGTTGGAGCATGAAGAGTTAAGGGCCTTGCTCAAGGGCCCGGCAGTCGCAGCTTGACAGTCCTGTGCTTGAACCTTCAACCTTCTGAGTAGTAACCCAGAGACATAACAGTTCACTGTGTGGGATATTTTATAAGCAAGAAAGCACAACACCACTTGTTTAGGTTCAGATTTTATTGAATGGCTTTGCCTGTTATCATAAAATCACAAGTTAAGACAATTACACACTGTTTTGGTTCAAAACAGGTTCAAAAGTTTAAGCGGTATGAATACTTTTGCAAGGCACTGTATGTACCTGTATTTGGGTGTAAAATGGCCTAAAAGGGGCGTGGCCTAACCTGAAAGCTTCAGACCATTCTTGACCCTCAAATAATCACTCCAGTTTATAACTTGTATAGATGGACTCTTCATTTAGGAATACAGTTTGCACAGGTTTTAATTTGGTTTGTACTTGTCTGTAGTAGTTTTGCAGGAATTTAAACCTCATTTAAACTTAGTAGAAGTAAAAAAAAACTCCTGCATGTTTTTTTTTTTTTTTTTATGTAACTTGAATATTTTCTGCAAAATCCCACTCCAGATGGAAACCTCTAGAGTCAACCAGACACCTTGGAGAGAATACAAACAAACAAAAAACGAAAAGGAAAAAAAACATATTCTATGTATTTATTAAAGATGATTTTTGAATTTCTTATTTCTGAATAACCTTTTTTTTTCTTTTTCTTAATTTCCAATCTTACATAAAACATAAGCTTTGGCCATTCATTGGGAGTCAAACAAAATCAGAAACGTATATAACAGATGCACTGTGACGTATTGGTTAGCACTGTTGCCTGGCACCTACAGGGGCCAGGTTCGATTCCCGCCTTGGGGTCTGTGTTCATGGAGTTTGCATGTTTTTGGTGGGTTTCCTACCAAAGACATGTAGATTAGGTTAAGTGGCGTTCCCGAATTTCCTGTAGTGTGTGAATGTTGATCAGAAGTCCTACCACTGTTGCAAAATGGGAATAAATCCACTGGCCTCTATGGTCCCTAGATGGGCTACACAGGTTCATGGAAGGATACATTAACCATGGTTTATTCTAATTTTCATGATATGAGTGTGAAGCATTCTTTACAATAGCAAAATAAAAAAATGATTGTTGAATTTTATACCCTCAATGGACTGACCAATAAAATAAGTGTAGACAGGGTTAATGTTAAGCTTGAAGGTTGATTTGTGTTTCGGATAAAGTAATAAACAGTAAATGTGTTGATGTATTTCTGCTACCAGGATGCGCATCGCTCTGACAGACTACTCCACCATGGAGGAGATATTAAACGCGGTGGAGGAGCTGCCGTATGAAGGAGGAGGCAGTCGCACGGGTGTGGCCCTGGAGTTCCTCGTGGAGTCCGTCTTTAGCCCGTCAATTGTCCGGGAAAACACTCCAAAGGTGTGATGATAGATCAAAAAAAATACATTTTACAACTCTAATGTACTAAGAGACGGGATAGATAACCTACTGGAGTAATCACTTCTAACGTTAAAATGACCAGAGAAGAAGAAATCCTGTATTTGATCATTTTTTTTCCCGCTCCATGTATTCTGTAGCCCGGGAGCAGACATGCACCCAGCACATAAGGTGTTATGTTAATATAATAGCTGTAATGTTAGGACAGCGCCGCATCGAAACGAGGACTTCATTAGGATTTCAGAGCGCGTACAGCTGCTTGTCCTGCAGAGACGAGCACCTGATGTGCAAATGAGGCAGCAGGCAAAGGAGAGCTTTGCTGTAATTAACTGCAGAGTTATCGACTTTTATTTAAAATCAGCTCACACACACACACACACACACTCACTCACACACATGTGCATACAGAGGCATAATGCTGTTTAGTGAATGCTGATGAACTCGACCCTGTGCTTCAGGTAAACTTTATAAACAAAAAGTATCCTGCACTAGTGTAATGACAAATAATCATTTCTGTCTGAGGAAGCTCCGATTCGCTCGAGCTTGTTATGGATTAAATTAGATGATCTCTAAATTTGCACGAAATACTCCTATGTTAGAGCTTCACATTAACGTTCACTTAAATAACCTAAGTCGCTGTGTTAGGTGAAGATTAAACATGTTGATGTGCTGTTATTAGTTTGTATGTTCTCCCCGTGCTTGGTGGGTGTCCTCATGGTTCTCCGGTTTTCTCCCACAGTCCAAAGACATGCAGATTAGGCTAATTGGCGTCCCCAAATTGCGAGTAGTGTGTGAATGAGTGTGTGAATGCTGACTGGAGGTCCGACCATGGTTGCACAAAATGGGAATAAATTCAATGGTCAACCCTAGTTGGACTACAGAGGTTCCTAGATGGATGGATGACTGTATTACTGTAGCTATACTGGGACAGGGGTAGATCAGTGGTAATCAATGGAAAACCATCACCAAGATGATGGGACATTAAGCAAAGCCCTTAACCCTCAACTGCTCAGAAGTAGTTCATGATAAGGGTGTGTGCCAAATGCCTTCAATGTAATGTTAATAATCAGCCGAATTTCTTAGGATATAAATATTGGTTCTTGAGTATGATCTACATACAGGCAGGCTCATACATTTTGGAACAAAGATAACTTTTTTTTGCCGTTTGGCCTCTGTGGACCACCACATAAAAATGTGAAATGAAACACTCAAGTTGTGAGTGAAGTCAAGACTTTCAGCTTTAATTCAAGTGGTTTAACAAATATTTGGCATTAAACATCCAGGAACCTTCAAACACACATATATTTTTGGGGTTCATAAAAAATGGATCAAACGCCTGACAAACATTTGCATAGCCACTTATGGTCAGATGTGGCCTGTTCCCTGATTACTCCATGACTAATCCAGCAGATAAAAGGCCTGGACATGGATCTGAGTGTTACATTTGCATCTGGCAGCTGTTTACTCGAACTACCAACATGAGATCCAAAAAGGTGTCTGTGAAAGTGAATAAGGCCATCATTAGGCTGAAAAAACAAACAAACAAAAAACATTAGAGATATAGCAAAAACAAAGGGAGTGGCCAACACAACAGTTTGAAACATTCTTCATAAGAAAGAGTTAACTGGCAAGTTCAGCAACAGCAAAAGGCCTGGAAGACCCCATAAGACAACTAAAGTAGATGACCACAGAATCCTGTCCATGTGCCCAAAATTTATTTGTACCAGAAAAATGGACAAAGAAAAAAATGGAGAAATAAAGGAACAGCTCGTGATCCAGATCATCATGAATTCTGAAGTATATAGGGCTATAAAACTAACATGATGCCACTTCATATTGAAGATGACATATTAAAAAATGCATGTTGAAGTAAGACGTATTAAAAAAAACATACAGTGAAAGCTACTCAAGATATAAAAAATGGGACATGAAAAGAAATGGTCAAAGAAATGGTTCTTTACTGGCCAAGTCAGTTCAGTCATGCTTTTCACTTACTGAAGACAAGACTAAAAGCAGAAAGATCCTCAAATAAGCAACCGCTGTAGACAGCTGCAGTAAAGCCCTGGCAAAGCATCTCAAGGGAAGAAACTCAGCATTTTGTCATGTCTATTTTCATCCAAATATTACGAGCAATCCTTGTGTTTGTAATCATGTTAGTTTGATCCATTATTTATGACCCCAATATGGTGGGTGTGTATAAAAATGGCTGTATTTTCTGAATTGGTATTGCTACACTTTCGTTAAATCCCTTGTATTAAAGCTGAAAGTCTGGACTTCATTTCAAATTTAGTGTTGTGGCCAAATGGCCAAATGGCAGGTCTAGGGTCACAATCCCAACAGAAAAAAATATCTTTGTTCCAAAATATATGGACCTCGTTGGAGTTTAATGCAGTCATTTATATGCTTTATTATTCTATAGAATTTGTCCTGACATTATTATTATTATTATTATAATTATTATTATTATAACAATTACTAAAGTTATATTAATGCTAAAGTACTTTAGTTTGTTAATGCAAAAGAAAATGCTAATTACAGTACAGGAGCCTATTAGACGTTTTGAGGATCTTCTTGATGTATTTTACTGTTTAAAGTCGTGATGTTGACGAATAATCATAAATCAGTTATTTAATTTTAGTATTTAACTAATTAAAAATGTATTAATGCATAGAATGTGTAATGTTTGTTTTGCACCATATTTCTCTGTAGCTGACATTTCTATTAACTTGGACACCACAAGAGGGCCCTCTTGCAGTTTATGCGATATGCTTTTTCAGCCTGATTTTAGAATAAGGACAGAGCCTTACTTAACTAATTTGTTGGGATTGTATCTCTAGACCTGTTTAAATAAAACTTACAGATTACTGATTAATCGATTATTGATTAACATTCAACTAAGTTATGAAAAGTGTACTAATTTTGCATACCCTAGTTCTCATTTAAAAACCACTCCCAAAAGAAACCTATCCCCGTCTGATTTCAGATTGCGGTGCTCATCACTAACGGCAGATCAGATGACGCGATCGACGGCCCGGTCAAAACAATAGCGGAGAGTGGCATCTCTCTTTTCGCAGTAGGTAAGCACCATCCTGTACACCGTTCCTTCCTGTTGTGGCAAATTAGTCATTAGACCCGTCAACATACTGTACTGTATATCAGCAAATAAGGAGGTGTTGCTGCAGCGTGCAGCATTTGTCAGTGGTTAGCTCCTTTACTCTTGGCTCAATCTCGGTGCCCAGAGCGCAGAAATAATTACAGCTCATTAGAGAGCGGCCAGCTAATTGCAGCGATTTCTCATCAGTCGTGTCTCCTTTTTCCTCTCTGATGTTCTGACACACAGTTTCTAATCAGTCAGCCCGGGAGAGGCGTGAATAAATCATCTTGGCTCTGTACACCAACATCAGAGCACCATGCATCCACACAGTGTCACAAACTTTCTTTAATGGAAAGAAACTAAGGCGTGCTGGAAAAGTCATTAGAAGTTGCTGTTGGATGTTTTGAATATTCATGTGTTTTAATCAGATGTTTATTTGAACAGAGGTACATTTGAATAGTTTTATTAGACTATAATTTTATTTTGTGTGTGTTCCTCAGGTGTAAGGAACGCTGATCCGGAGGAGCTGAAGAGGATCGTGAGCGAGCCTCACGAGGAGCACCTGATGCTCAGCCTGGATTCCTCCTATCTAGAGAACCTTCTGCCCAAAATCTCCCGCCGAGTGTGTTTCACTGCCTCCGAACCTCCTCGACCTGTTAAACACACACGTCCTGGTGAGACACGCAGCACGAACACGAACACGCTCACGAGAGGAAACACAGCCTGAACGTGGCTTCACTCGAGTAGAAATGAATCTCACACCATCTGTCAGCCTGTGTCTAAGCTCTTCTCACTCTGTCTGCCTCTCTCTCTCTCTCTCTCTCTCTCTCTCTGTATCACTCTGATCTGCTTTCTCTCTCTCTGTGTGATAGTGATGGAGAAGGTGGTCGGCCCCAGGGACCTGCAGGTCAGCGAGTTGAGCTACAACTCTCTACAGCTCTCCTGGAGTCAGGCCACTGGGGACGTGACAGGTTACAGGCTGCTGATCGCTCCCGTGTCTCCAAAGGGCCATCTGCTCCCGATAAAGCCCCGACAGGTGAGAGCTACACGCCAACAGAGCCACACACACACACACACATACACAAATGAACACAACATTCAAGTCCCACATGGGGGGATAAAATGTTACAGCAACATAATGGGGACATAAGATAAAAGAAAATGTGTTAATAAGGTTAATAAGTAATTTCAGTTTAACATTAGCAGCACAAATGTAGATTCATAAGAGGCCTAATGTTATTGTTCATAGAATGCTTCCTTTTAATGAAAATTATACTCTAAAATATGACATTCCTAAATTGTTATCAGTCGCCCTAGTTATCTCATGAGTTTATCTTGTCGAGATTAACAATCTGAGCTTCAAACTGAAAGGAAATTTTAAGCCTAAACTTGACCATCTTACTCCATTGAACATTTAAATTTCAAGTATGACCTAAACACATAAGCGTGCACCCTAAACCTGATCCCTGTACCTCAGATTGATTTGAAGGGCGATGTTGGAAATACCAAAGTAACCGGGTTGACCCCAAAGACCGAGTACTCTCTCACTGTCTACGCCGTCTACCCGGGACTCATAGGAGAATCCTCCTCTGTAAACGCCGAGACGAGTAAGTATCAATGGATCACAAAATCACAAATAAAACACTTTCAGCACTTCTGGCTATTACAGTTATTGTCTGCTTATTTGGATTGAATTTGAGTCTAAAGCTGAGTGAGGTCACATGTCGGAATCAATAATGTCAACTCTGCTGCTTTCATCAGAAAAGTAACATGCCTTGAATATGACTAAGAATGTCTCATTTTAAGTGTAGATTCTTCTTCTTCTCTTCTCTTCTCTTCTTTTGACTGCTCCCATTAGGATATATCACAGCGGACCACTTGTTTCCATCTAACTCTGTCTACCACATCTTCCTTTGTCCCTCCGACCTGCCGCATGTCCTCCCGCACCACATCCATAAACCTCCTCTCGGCCCTTCCTCTTCAAATCCAGCCTCTTCAAATCACCCCTCACCCCTCACCCCTCCCCTGCACATGTCCAAACCATCTTAATCTGGCCTCTCTAAACTTATCCCCAAACTGTCCAACCTGCACTGTCCCTCTAATATATTCATTCCTAATCCTGTCCATTCTTGTCCCTCCCAAAGCAAATCGCAGCATCTTCAGCTTTTGCCACCTGCTTCCCATCTCGAGAGTAGATTATGCTGCGGAAGATAACAGGAGTGTAAAACTTTCATGGCAAAAATAAACAATTATGAGTTACTTTACTGTATAAATAATGTAGAAAAGATAGTATGTTTTTCAGTAATGCACAACCAATACATTTGTAAAGAAAGAAAAAATCCTCAGGGATGTGGTTTTATAGGAAAAGAATCAGTAATATACAACAGTTAGTTCTGATTGAGTTAGAAGCCTTCAACAAGTGGTAATAATACAGCACTGAGACATTTCACTGTATCTATCACTCCGCTGTACTGGAAAGAGGAGAGAGCAGCTGCCTGACAAAACTTCCAGCAAGAACACACACCTGAAAAAGTGATGTCATCTTAAACAACACTTTGTCTCCTTAGTAATTGCCTCTAAGCCTCCGAATCGTCCATGTTGTTCTGTTCACGGCTAAAGTGAGCTACAAAGCTAACTAGCTTGTAACACAATCCCCAATCCCTCTCTAACTCCTGGTCAAGGGCACTACTAGGAAAAAGGACTGTACACCCTACATAGTGCACTAGATTTACATTTACTGCTAAACTAGCTAATATTCTAAAATGCAATAAGCAATACCCAGAGGGACCCAGGACATGCTTTAAATCTTGAAAGTTTCTCAGGACTGTCCACTACCTGCATGGTTTATTCTTCTTTCCTTTTGGCTACATAGTAATGATTTAAAAACTTCTTTCACCCCCCTGTTAATAACACTTACTGTCACTTGCTAAGCTTCACCTGTCGCAGTTAGTTATTTCCACCAGATGCAGAAACATATGCAAATAGTTCATGATTAATTAACAAATTATAATCTTTTGATAATAAATGCCGTTTGTGAAACCATTGTATAAAAGCAATATCACACTCAAGTCATGTTGGTGTACTGATTATCAGCATGGCTGTGCAATCTTCAGTACTCATGCTACACTCACTCGTACCTACATCACAGTCGTGCTGATAATCAGCGCAACAGCACAACCTTTCATGCTTAAGTATGATGCGTCCTGTCATGAATCGCCTCTGTGAAGTTGAATACTTTCCTATAACACAGCATGTCCTTGGGTTTTATTCCTCTTAAGCCACAACAATAATCCAAAGTTTTGCTATACATTGTGCTTTTTATCCATTTATAGTGGAACTACTTGTGAAAAATAAAGTCTCACTCGAGTCACTCAAAAAACAAACAAACAAAAAATCCAGCACTGACATTGGAGTCTCTTTCCGTAAATGCTGAATAAACTTCTCCTTACTTCTCCACCATATCAAGGCTTGTAAATGTTTTTTTTCCTCTTTGTTTAATAACAACACATTGTTTTAAAATCAGTTTTTTTATTATTATCATTAGGATTGGATTATGAGGATCAACTTGAACTCTGCGAACAAGCGCACTATAATGAATCTGTGATCATCTTATAGGTTGAATTAATGTACAAGTTTGTTCTAAACTCCAGCATTCT
The DNA here is from genome assembly GCA_030014305.1 of Clarias laeviceps. Taxonomy (NCBI): domain Eukaryota; kingdom Metazoa; phylum Chordata; class Actinopteri; order Siluriformes; family Clariidae; genus Clarias; species Clarias laeviceps. Next base: position 3,914,131 of record JAQMYJ010000004.1, on the reverse strand, counting down.
CATGCTCTGCTTGTTTACTGCAGGTCCTGTTCCACCTGTAGCAAACTTCCGTGTGATTGAGGAGGGCCTGTTCTCTCTGCGCACGGCCTGGACGTCCCCACTCGGCCACGTGGACACCTACAAAATCTTCATCCCGAGATGTGAGCGAGGGACATTTAAATGGCTTTTTATGTTAGAGAACGATTCCCTTTTCACACTTCAGTGTACTGTATAACTATTGATAACGTGCGTACTTACTATATGGATGTTTGAAATCAGATCCAAACCTTTCTCTGTTTTTATTATCCCAGCCGACAGACCCGGGATGATCTATGAGCAGACGCTGCAGGGCGATGCCTCCTCTCATGTGATTGATAGCTTGGAGGAGGATAAGATATACACAGTTAGCATCTACGCCATATACCCAGAGGGACCCAGTGAGCCTGTTTCCGTCATCGGGAGAACATGTATAAAATTATTATTATTATATTTTTTGTCTTGACTTTCTGCCCGTTTCCATGTTATCTGAGAACTTTTTTTTTTTAAATGTCATGACCCAACCTAACATACCTGTAATTAATACCTTGATTCATGTCATTACTTCATAATTTATACCTTTTATAAATCATACATTTAAGGCTGTTTTTATCCCCATATAAGCTGTAAATTACCTTTATAGTCACACCAGTGTTATGCTACAATCCACTGTACTTTTGGGGGTTTCCCCAAATCGAGATTTGATCTACTAAATGCTTTCCAGTGCTCTGCCTCGGATAAAACATGGATGCCCAGAGAGAGAAAAGACATATTTGTGTGGGTAGTCTGTGAATCTGATAAACAAACAAAGAAGATCTGCATAAGCTCTTTCTGCGAGTTTGGTGATATGAAACATCGTATAAATATAAGTATAACATCATGTACAGGTTCTCTGACTGACCCGATCTGCCAAAAAACCCAGTGCAGCCCAAATTAAAGACAAAGCCAATGTTGGCCACTAATGAAAGGCATCTAAAAAATTAATAAAAAATTAATAATTTATAAAAAAAACTCCATTTATTTCTTTATATAATCCTCTGCTACACTAATGCACTTATCACAGAGTTTCACTAGTGCTTAGACACCAACAGGGTAAAATGTTTTCTCAGACTACCTGCTTCACTTCATGTCTGAAACACTGGCCCCCCAAGAACTCCTTTAATGCCCCAAACATGTGGAAATGGTTTAAAGTGAGGTCAGCACTGTACCAGGGGATGTGGCAATAACTCCCAGCCAAGTTTCTCTAATGTGCAAGTGGTCTTGGTGAACGATTGTGTACATTTCCCAAAGACAGATGAGTCTCTCTTCCGCAAGTTGGTGACAAGTTATCTGTCGGGTTTCCAAGGATCAGGCGTTCGGGATGTTCCGTCATTCACAGATGTTTTACTGCAGCTAAGAGTCTCATCACCGTACTGTCCTTGAGGTCTTCTATACTGTAAATGTCAATGGCTTTTACTCATTCATTCACCAGAAATTTCATCACAAGTCCCAGTTTGACTTGAGCACCGATAATAGATGTATATTTTCTAATAGGACATTCAGGCAATTCTGAGCTGAGCAGCAAAGTTATATTTGTTAAAAGGAAACTGTATAGAAATGCAAACGTTCTATTATTTCAGATATCAAAATTATATTAGACCTGAAATATTAGTAACTTTTTAGTCCAATCTTTTTTAGTTCTGCTTTTACTCCATGCCTTTTCACTTCAGCCTAGATTTTGATTAATAATACCATCTTACCATCTACCATCTAGTTTTTCCCCTCTTGGAGTTACGTAAGTAAATTTAGTTGTATCATATAAAGATGTCTGCTCATTCACCACTAGATGACGCTATAGTTGTGGATATATTTAATCACAGACCTCCTCATTCTCCGGTGTGTATAAAGTAACTCCTTGCTATACACTTATCATCATTTCAGTTCTGCTCTCAGGCTAATCAGACTGGCACTGCACAAACAGGCTATTTAAAATGAAAATAAGTGTAACTTTATGCTTATGTGTCAATGGTGTGGTTTCTAAATAGTCACTTAAACTCAAGACTTCTTAACAGGTCATTAGGTTGTCTTCCCAAACATGAGACATTACTAATTTCTCAATGAATGCACCATAAAGAAACTGAAAAGCCTCGAAGACATCTGGGGTGTTAACATTTTCTAGGTCTTTAATGCCTGAACAGGTCTCTAAGTTATCACGGCTCTGGTGTCATCCTGCAGTCCTTTCTGTGTCCACGAGAGTGTAAAAGAACAAATATCAATAAATTTACACACTGTATGTGATTATATACAGTACATCGGAATTGCATGTTTTTAATTGGGAAAAGGAAAAGACGGCCAAAACATGGTATCAGCGCTAAAAAGTGTCTCCCCTATGTTTTAAAAGGGAATTTTCAGATAGGATCATATAACACCATTTTTCATAACACTTGATACTTCTTATCTCCCGATCCATGCTTTTTTTTTTTTTTTTGTAAATATACAAATATATAAATATTTAAATATAAAAATTTATATTTTTGTCAGATAAAAAGAAAAACATTTGCTAAATACAGTTTCATGTCCTTTTATGTCTGCAGTGTCTGTTACATTTTTTAATTCAAATCTTTCAAAGATCTTAACTGTCATTCAGATGAAACTTGGCTGATTTAGATTCACATGAAAAGGCATAAACATGAAAAAGTGTATTATTCTAAAATGCAAAATTGTTAAGATACTGCAGCATTAATTTGACATGGTTACAGACACTACAGATCTTTTGCTTTTTAAACTTTTCCAAAAACCAATTTAAGCAACATTTTTTACAGGTCATATGCTTCTAGAAGCTTACACCAGTTTTAGTTATTAATACTCATAAAGAAATATGAATAATTAGATTTTTAAATGATAATGGCCACTTTTAGGGCACATATAAAATCATCTCTCTAAAACGGTTGAAGTTAGCAACTTGAAATTTTTAGAGAAGCACGATTGGTCACTTCCGTGTTGCGTAACCTTCAGAAGTAGCTTCTTTGCTGTGCTTTGGCAGAGAGAAAGAAAGCACTAAATGGATTACACCATTACAAATTTGCTAACCTTTAATCATTTATTAGAGGTCATGCAGTAAAAGCTGACTCACCCTGGTCTATAGGGATTTTTGTTTGTTTGTTTGTTTAGCGTCTTAACAATTAGCAGTAATGACTCATGTCTCTGATGTGTTACAGTGAAGCTGATCCCCGTTCAGCAGCTGTTGGTAGAGAACGCCACCACGGACACGGTGCAGGCTCGCTGGCTCTCGGTGAGAGGAGCCTCAGGCTACAGACTCACCTGGGCATCATCAGGTACTCACAAGGTCTTTCTGGATGGTTCTGAATCTGAATAGGCTGTGTGTAGATTAGATTAGATTCAACTTTACTGTCATAGTGCAAGGTACAAAGCACAAAGCCGAAGACATGCAGTTCTAAATGCATTTATTTTCCACATTGTAGACCTGGGGATTTCAAAACTGTAAAATAAAACATATGGCATTAGGGAATTAAACAAGATCAACAGACATGAAGATCTGGAACAGGTCTTGCAAGAACAGTATTGTGTCAAGTGCATTCGCAAAACCCATCAAGCTCCATGATGAAACTGGCTCTCATGAAGACCTTCTCAGGAAAGCAAGACCAAATCTTATTTCTGCTGCAGAGGAGAAGTTCATTTAGAGGTCACGCTCACTCACGCACTCATCGTCTATATGCTGTGTACAGGGTCAGAGAGGGCCTGTAGCCTATCCCAAGGCATGAGGCGGGGTACACCCTGGAAGGGGGGCCAATCCATCGCACTCATTCAGAGTTACTAGTCAAAGTAAAAAAGTAAATATGCCATATAAAAAAAACTGAGCATAATGAACAGTGTCGCTCAAACATTTGGGATCACTTGCAAATTTCTTAGTTTTCCAAAGAAAAACACATTTTCATGCAATTCACAAACAAGTATGGTATTCACATGGTATTCCTGATGTCCTTCATCTTAACTCTGGTCAAAACGTTTAAGATGGCTTTATCTTTATAAGTGTGAAACCTCAGCCGAGCTTGAAGATGTGGATTTTGGGGCAGGGGCTTCTTTCTTCAATGGCTGCCTTTCAGTCCACGGAGAAGTAAAACTAGCTTGACTGTAAACAGTTCCTCTGTTGTTCCAGCGGTTTGCTTGTTTCTGACCATCCAAAACCGATTTCCTCTCAAATAAAGGTCACAGCTTGGGTCTTTCTTTTAGATCTTATAATAATACCTTTAAACGTGGCTGTTTTGTTTCTTTGCGTGTGCTTCCAGATGGCCACATTGAGAGTGTCAACCTTGCAGGGAACTATAAGTTCTACATGGTGCAGGGTCTCCACTCTGGAACGGAGTACACTGTCAGCATCAACCCTGTGTTTGTGGATGTAGAAGGACCGGTGACATCCGCCAAGGTCAAGACATGTGAGGAACTAAACGCTAGGAAAACTCACTCACTCATCGTACTGTATATACCACTAAATTCTGTATACAGGGTCACTGGGGGCCTGGAGCCTATACCAGGAGACTTGGGGCACAAGGTTGGGTTTATCCTGGACAGGGTGCCAATCCATACACATACACACATTCATTCACACACACTACAGGCAATTTGGGAACGCCAGTTCGCCTAATCTGCATGTTTTTGGAATGTGGGAGAAAACCGGAGCACCCGGAAAAAACCTACCAAACACGGGGAGAACATGCAAACTTCATGCACACAGACCCCAAGGCGGGACTCGAACCAGGACCCGTGTGACACTAAGCCACCGTGCCGTCTAGACGCTAGAAATATTTCATTTTAAAAATATGTTGAATCAGGAATCAGAACAGCGTGAAGATTTGATCCTGAACTTGTATGCTTTGGGTGTCTTTGTGGGTTCTCTCTAAGTTCTCCGGTTTCCTCCTACCTTCTAAAAACGTGCATGTAGGTAGACCGGCTACAATAGATTGCCTCAAGGTGTGTATTGCTTCACATTTCACATCTAGCTTCCCTGGGATAGACCCACTTGACCAGTGCTTACTGAAGATGAATGATTGATTGAAGTCATCTGAGTTACACAATGTGTGTGTGTGTGTGTGTGTGTGTGTGTCAGTGGAAAGCAGCGCTGTACAGACTCTTAAGGCCACCGTGGTGAGCACCAACAGCGCTTTGACTTCATGGAATGCTGTCGTGGGAGCCACAGGATACAGGTTGGCCTGGGGTCCCACTGCAGGTAACGTACAGTATACACACACACACACACACACACACACACACACCTCAAAAAACAATACTTTGTTTTTCCCACCTCTTTACCTCTATCTTTCATCGTGCTACTGTTTCTTCTTCTCGACTGATCTCTTTGCGACTGGGTAAGTTTAGTGACTCATGCTGTCATTGTACTAAAAAGTTTGCGTATACGCCTACACACGAACGTATGCATGCGTGCTGTATAATGTAGGGACCGGAAACTGGATGTCACCTTGACTTCCTCTCTGAACGCCGAGGCTTTGAAAGAGGCTGATGGAAAACGAGTTGGGCTGCACATGAAACGAGCAACCTGCGGACTCGTAAAGGCGTAATGAAGGGAAGCGAGATGACTCACAGCTCCGGGGCTGACACAGGGATGAGTTTAAATCACAGACGAGAGAAGAAGTGGAATTGAAAAGGAAAGTGGAGGAGATACGATGAAAGATTAGAGACGGGGTTCTTGTGACATCTCTTTACTTTTTTTTTTTTTTTTTTTAATGACCATGAATAAATACAAATTTATCTCTCTCTCTCTCTTTCTCTCACACTCTTTTTATCTGTTTTAGCTTATTTCTATTCCTATTCAAGTGGAAGTTATTATGTGTGTGTGTGTGTTACAGAATTTACTGGAAGAGATCGACCCAGGCAGATGGCTCTGAATAAAAGCATTACAGAGTATTTACTGAAAAATCTGGTCCATGACACCGAGTATGTGATTTCCCTCTATGTCCTGTTTGGCTCCGTGGTGGGACCGGGCATCACCGCTACTTTCAGGACGTGTAAGTTTACACTATATACTGTATATCAGTGAGCAATGCTTTTAAACATAAGCAGAAGGTGCCATGAAATGCTACACACACACATACAGAGATATTCACAAAGCAGTGGTGCAAAGAAACTGCTTCAGTCGTACCAGGGTATTTAGTAGGTATGGGTATGATTCTTATCACTTTCATTGATCACACTTGCTAATACTGTGCTCAGCTCTGGCGTCTCCAAGCTCTCTGTTATTGTGTTTATTAAACACAAAGGCGATTGTTCTTATTAGCACCCGACAGCAACCAACAGAAAAACGGATAAATAACTTTTCAAGAACATGAAGCATCCTGGTTTCCTCATTTCAAACTTTTAAACTTACTCACTTACTCACTCATCGTCTACAGGACCTGGAGTCTATTCCAGGAGACTTAGGGCACAATGCGGGGAACACCCTGAACAGGGTGGCAATCCATCTTAGGGCACAATCACACACACACACACACACACACACACACTACGGGCAACTTGGGATCGCCAATTAGCCTAATCTGCATGTCTGTGGGAGGAAACCGGAGTACCCGGAGGAAACCCTCCAAGCACGGGAAGAACATGCAAACTCCATGCATCAAACCCGGACCATGGTGGCGCGAGGCGACAGTGCTGACCACTAAGCCACAGTGCCACCAACTTTTAAACTATGTAGATTTATTTTAAAATGATAACTTTTACTTTAACACTCTGTTCATCTGATCAAATGAATCAAAAGCAAACATAGTCAGTAGTCTATGCACGCCTGGGATCCAGTGGCGGTTACAGAGATTTCCTTTTGCTGCTTGATTTTTCAGCGATTTTTCCCATTAATGTGTTGGTCTCCATCGTTTACTTTCTATTGCAAACGTATGCAGCAAAATCCGCCTTTATTTAACATTTTCATATATAGAATCCATACATAAACACTCACGCATCGTCTATACCACTTTATTCTCTATCAAACCCAGGAATAAAACCCGGACCATGGAGGTGCAAGTGCTAACCACTAAGCGGTATAAACACTGTACGGTGTTAATTCAATCCTCTGATTGGGAATTTTGCAGTTTGCTGAGTATTGGGGCTCCACTTGTGCTCTCAGGGCAGCTCTGGACCCTGTCCTGGACTCCACAAGTTCTCTGGTGGTGTGATGTGGTGTCTGGCACTTGGACGCTGGCAGCAGATCTTTTGGGTGCTGTGAGTTGTGGGATGGGGCCCCTGTGGATCGGATCTGTTTGCATCCATTGGTGCTCGATTGGATTGGGATCAGGGGTTTTCGAAGGCTATGTCAGTGGCCTTGTGGTCTTTGCCTGCTGTGTGAGCAGTGGGCAGTGGTGCACTAGGTGTTTTGGTGCTTTTCTATCACAGCCAGCATTGACTTTTTTTTTATTTTTATTTTTTTTGGATTTGTGCTGCATTGGTTTTTCTGTGAGATCGAACTGGACAGGCTGAACTTTGCTCCCTAAAGGCATAGAGTAGATGAGCCTTTGGTGCCCATGATCCCGTCACAGTTCCCTGGTATATACCTGATAATCATTTAAACTTTGTGTTAACGTTCTGGCTGATCAGTGCACACCCAAATATGCACAGTACAGGCTGTGTTTATGAAAAAAAACACTGTGTTTATGAAATAAAAAACGATCCACTATTAAACTTCTGATGCTTTTTTGATAGCTTTCTGCAAACAGCCATGCTTTCTGCTGTATCTCTCTCTCTCAGAGTGACACAGAGGGAAGAATTCATCTCTCGTTACTTACCCACAGGTGGACACTCGCTCACACATTTTTCACATTTCATACGAATTTCCATAATTTTCTTTTGATTGTGTAAAGCTGCTTTGCGACAATGACAATTGTGAAAAGCACTATACAGATAAAATTGAACTGAATTGAACAGTCTGCCCCCTCTTTTCTCCATTCACAAACTCCTACAGAACCACACTCCCTACACAACTGCCACAACTTTATCTAAAGGGTAGCTACATACGTCCTGTGACGCATTCGAACTTTTGTCACCAGTATGGCAACCTACGAAAATATATTCCACAAAAGAAATAGGCTGATGGAGAGCAATAACAGCTTTCAGAGAAGTGAAAGACATGTTTGTTCTTAGCAGAGATAAGCCAGTGGGACATTTTCAACCATGAAATAATAGTTTTTAGGCCACCATTATGACACAAAGCTAAATTTGGTAGCCTGACTCACAACCAGCAAACAACTTAAAGTTGGAGAGGTGGAGAAAAAAAGGCCTTCACACACAGCAGGGTGTATTTACTCTGGCAACAAAATAGAGAGATGCAGCTGTGTAAGGAAGTGTTATTTATTATTGCTATTATTTTTCCCACCAAATGGTCATTTTTTCGTCTTGCACCGGTTCTTATAATTAACACGTTAGCATTCAGTTTATCACTTTATATACCCTGTGTACAATTTTGTACTTCTTTTTTCCTTGTAAACAGCATACATTTGGATTTCTGAGCCGTGGTTATTGCTGTCATCCATATTAACATGTAGGATCGCTGGACAGTATAATGTGGGGTTAGCCTGGCCAAAAAAGAAAAAAAAAGTCACCATCTGGATTTAACTAAGCAAATTGTTAAGATCCTTCCATTGGATAACAACAGGGTTATTTAACCCTAACTGATGCAGTGAGTCACTTCTCATTTCTTAGACAACCATGTCAGAACACATATTTGTGGGCATGGCAGACGTTACTCCGACCTGCATCAAGCAAAAAAAAAAACAACAACAACTAAGGATAGTGGTCCTTCAAGCAAGAAATGAAAAGAAGAAGAAAAATGTCATGAATGAGCATGATGGGAGATCATTTGGGGCGTTTTCACATAATGATCATTTCTGAGAACACTTTACCCCAAAGAACGGTTCATTTTTCTATCAGTGAGAACACATGCGGTCCACGCTTGGGAACTGTTGCGTGAGTCTCGTTCTTGAGACCACGATATGACATAGTGGGGCACATGATCGAATCAGATATTGATGCCAATCGTACCAGAACATGGAAGTGGACACGACATCATAGGTGGCATGTGAAAATCTCTGAGTGCATAGTATGAGCCAACCAAACAGACCTAGCTGATGAAGAAGGAAGGCACACGAGCATGTTGCTCAGAGGTTAAGGCATTGCACTAGGGTTTGGAAGGTCCCAGGTTCAAATCCCACGACCACTCAGATGTACTGTATAATGAGATAAAAATGTAAGTCACTCTTGATAAGGGCATCTGCCAAATGCCTTAATGTATAGTATGAAGATTGACATTCTCATTTACCCGCTGTATCAGGTAGTGTAAATATCAAGCATAGCTGAGTACAGACAGGAAAAATAATAATGTAAATGCTGGCAGGTGGGGGAGTGGCGAGGCAGGGGCAATTATTCCTTGGCATGGTACAAATCATTGTGTTTAGTGTACAGTAAAAGTGCATTTAGTGAAATCACATTATAAAAACACAACGGTAGAACTCCCTGCTCTGTTTAATTGTAAAAGTCCACACGCACACAATATGGATAGAACTCAAGAGATTGGGACTAAACCGCTAACACTTTTCAGTAATACTAATCAGGAAAAGGCTCCAGTTTGCTAGGGAGCATAAAGATTGGGCTGTGGAGCAAAAGGTCATGTGATGTGATGAGTCCAGGGTGATGGGAGCGTCAGGATAAGAAGAGAGGCGGATGACGTGATGCATCCATTATGCATAGCGCACACTGAACAAGGCAGTGTTACGATCTGAGGTTGCCTCTGTTGCTTAGGGCTCAGTTCAGCAACGTTCTGTGGCAATAAAATGAAGTCAGCTGATGACCTGAATAACCAGGTTTTCCCATCAATGCATTTTTTCTTACCTGACGTGGTTCAGAGGCCATAAGACATCATTTTCATATATGGATCGTCCACCACAGAGTCAACACCTTAACCCCATTGAGAATCTCGGCATGTGCTGGAGAAAAACGTTACGCAGTGGTCCGACTCTCCCATCATCAATACAAGATCTTGGAAAGAGAAATAAATGTGACTCTGGGATGAAGTAAATGTTGTGATATTGCATAAACTTAAATTTGTTTTTATCAAAGCAAGAGATATACTAGGTGGGCAACTTTTTTTTTTTTTTTTTGCCAGTGTAGTGTATATTAAAATACTGCAGTCATAAAACACAACAAACTGTGCAGTTCCACAAATAATAAAGAAGATGCAAAGCGTACACTCTGAAGAGCACACTTCTTGTGTAATAACAACATAATCTGAAGTGTGTTATTCTGCTTCTACAACCTATTTGTTTATATCCTGAGATTATAATAAGGATATCTCTGCCCTCTGTTTCTGAATGTCTGCAGCTCCTCTTGGTTATGTATCGAATTTCAAGGTGATATCTTACACCAGTTCCTCCATCAATGTAGAGTGGAGCGCCATTGTCGGGGCCACGGAGTATAAACTGACCTGGACCTCAGGTGAACCCAAAATCTCTCACCTTTTACCTTGACATATTTACCCTGAGATATTTTGCTTTCTTCTATGATACGTGTGAAATATTCTGGTCTACAGAAATGTGTGTGTGTGTGTGTGTGTGTGTGTGTTACTTGTCTTAGAGGGAGTACGTGCACAAAGCCGGTATGTGGACCACAGTGTTTTACATCAAAACATCACCGGCCTCCAGCCAAACACGGTGTACACCATCAGCATCCACGCCCTGTACGGAAACCTGGAGGGGCCAGAAATCTCTCTGACACAACTGACAGGTACCAACATGTGCTTAACAAACTGCACATGAAAGATGAATGATATATGAGATGTGGAGATGTGTTGCAGACATTACAATGTTGTTGGTTTTTTTTTTTGGTATGTATCTATAACTATATACTGAACTATACCCTCGGGTACATGCTCATATAATTATTCACTGAAGAATGACATGTTATACATTACCCATTTAAAATCACATTTCCTGCTGCGGACCGTCCATGTGTCAAGGTTAAATGTGAGGTGACACCATTAACAAACAGAATATCATTTCCAAAAACCAGGCAGAAATTTGAATCTGAAAACCAGAGCACAAGGCGTAGTAAGTTCAGGTTAAGGCAGACTGAGCGTAATGGTGCAAGAGATGCAGATTGTGAAGAGCTGCGCATGGTTAGTATTCAGGTGAAGTGTTGCACTGGGGATTGTGGTCCATGGCAGCGGTTGTTCTGGGTTCTTCGATGCTGAGTTCTGGGACATTGAGTTCTGGGTGCATTCTGCTCTGGTGTGACACTGGATAACAAGTTACTGCTTACACCAGAGTCTCTCTCTCACTCTCTATTTTAATGTTAAAGTGTCCAAAAACAAATAATCTTTTCATGCTACAGAGAAACCAGAAATTACAAGGAACTCTGTCCTGAAGGTATGTCTGAAATATGACTACTGTACCAGACACTGGAGACGGCTTGTTTGAGGAGTGGTGACTCAAATGGTTAAGGCTGTGGATCACTGGATTGGTCAGGGGTTCAAGCCCCAGCACCACAAGTTGCCACTGTTGAGGCCTTGAGCAAGACTCTTAACTCTATCTGCTCCAGGGGGCGCTGTATCCTGGCTGACCCTGCGCTCTGACCCCAGCTTCCTAACTGGGATACGTGAAAAAATAATTCCACTGTGCTCCAAAGGTACATTTGACAAAAAATTAAAAAATTATTAAGATTTAAAATGAATTGCCTTCTCCTTGCAGAACTCTTTGTTATATTAAAACCTATGTGTGGAAATCGCACCTGGACGCTGTAGCTAGCATATTAATTATTATATTTGCGTAAGATACAGTAGCTATGGAAAGAGTAAATTATGCCCCAGCAGGATCCCTGACACTGAGTGACATTGTCATACAGTTGTTATTACAGTATATGGCAACATCGTCCTCTAAAAGCACAACCCCAGATTTGGGAGGTTTATGAAACTTTTGAATCACTTTGAATAAAATAATATTGAGATAATTAAGCAATATCTACTGAGAGAGAGTGCTATCATGCTAAATATCAGCACTGATGTGATGCAGTTCCACACAGCAGTTTCATAAACACAATTCATTAGCAACGGATTATGATTTGCTTGTATATTAAATCCGTTATCTTGCTCAACTAGTGCCAGAAGGGTATGCATTGGTGGAGCAAGAGAATATTAGGTCTGTTACCTTTTGGGTTCTGGGGGTTAAATTCCAAATAGCATTAAATAGAAAGCTAGTGCGCTACATAGAGTGTACCAAACGACACATAGTACCCTTGATCAGGAGTCGGAGAACGATGTCTATTACGGTGTATTAGCACAACTTGTGGAATGCCTCTTACCCAATCAGAACTAACTGTTGTATAAAGAACGGATCTTACATTGTATGTGCTCATGCTGTCTAGCTTTTTTTTTTTTTCCAGACGATTTCTGTTTTAAAAGTTTGCTAAATTGCAGTCGTATCGTGTTTTTGTCTTTGTGGAGTTATTTTGGAGTGCTTGTTGTTTACCAACGAAATACATGAGAATTTACGAGCCTTAACAGCAGGTTCCCTTGTGGTCCAGTGGATAGCATTCAGCCCTCTCACCACTGTGGTGCAGGTTGGAGTACCTGTTTGGGAACCAACTGAGGAATAAAAAACAACTGAGTGTTTCAATGATTTTTTCAGTTGATAAATAATGATAATATTAATAAAAGTCATATTTGTGAGACTGTATCGGGGTCGTCCGTTCCACATTATCTAAACATCATGTAGTCAATATTGGGTCAATGCTTTTTACAATTTATTTATTTATTTTTTTTTTTTTGGGGGGGGCGACTTTAAAACCAACCTAATACCTATGGTGTTCCAACATCCAAAACATTGCCAAATTAACATTATGTAACAAGTTCTGAACAGGCAGAGGCGAGGTCACCCAGACGTGTGGTTACCAGACGACGGCACCATAAGCACAATCAAGTTCAAGTTCAAGTTCAAGTAGGCTTTATTGTCACTTCAACCATATACAGTTAGTACACAGTGAAACGAAACA
>JAQMYJ010000004.1:3860275-3895991 GCA_030014305.1 Clarias laeviceps | reverse complement strand
AGAATCTACCAATGTAAATGCTCATGAAAATAAAGAAAACACATTGACAGATAGATGAGAAGGTGTGTCCAAACTTTCGTCCTGTACTGTACGTAGCTGGAGACAGAGGCGTCTGGTTTGACCAGACACCCACACCTCACATTTACTTACTTAAGTAATTAATTAATTAACATGCTATACAAATATACTTTCTTTTATTTTTGTTTGTTTGTGTTTGTGTGCGTGTTTCAGCATCTTCCTCGATTGATTCGGAGCAGATTGAGACAGTAAAGGAGCTGAAGGTGGTTGATATTGGAGTAAACTCTTTCAGCCTGTCCTGGAGGAAAACGCCTGGGGTTACTGGCTACAAAATCACCTGGACCCCTTTTAATGGTGGGTTCATGGGCTGGAGAAAAGGTCTGAGCTAGTGATTACAGTAATGAGGTAATGAGTTCAAATCCCACAGCTGGCAGATGGCAGTGTGCCTTTTTTCCCCAGTACGATCTTCATCTTCAAATTTTAGATTTTCAAGTTTTGTTGTCTTTGTTCAGAGATTTCTGATTTATGTGTGTACTACTACTGTACCATATGCAGCTTGTTCTCACTTCTCATTACTAGCCCTCATTTTCTCAGGGGGAGAAGAGAAGAGCGTGATGGTTTCCTCATCCATCACATCACACAGCATCACCGGACTGCCAGCCAGCTCTGCCTACAAGATCCAGGTCTCATCATTAGTGAGGGATCGGGAAGGAAGTTCTGCTACGGTCACGGCACGGACATGTGAGTCCGTATTTTGAAATAAAATAAAATAAAAAGTATAGGAACATCGTTTAGTAATTTTCCTTGTTTTTTTCCATATGTGTGTGTTTTACAGTGGACCTGCCTAAAGTAACCGGGTTCAGTGCTCTGAACATCACTGATGATAGCACTGCACTGAACTGGACCAGAGTCACAGGAGCTTCCGGTTATCTCCTCTCCTGGAAACACATATCAGGTCCGATCTCTGCATTAAAGCTAGGTTTAATATACAATCAGATATCCTTGCTCATTTTAGTACTGTATACAGTACCATTACAGTAACTGGATCTGTGCTCAAACTCAAAGGTGAATGTTCATTTGATCAACTTTAATAAGCGCTCACTCCTGAATAAGATGCCAGTTCATTCCAGGCAAACTGGAACACATATATTCACACATATTCACATACAGGGGCAATTCAGCACAGACAGTCCATATACTAGCAAGTTTTTGAGAGGTGGGAGGAAATTGGAGAGTGAGCAAGTGGAGGAGAGCCAAAGGGGGAACATGTGTTTGGGTCCTTAAGCAAAGGCTGTTAAAAAAATTAAGGCAAAAGAGCAAATATACTGGATTATGTTTCATTTATACCATGTAAGATAATCCTAGGGAAGGGAATTACCAGTCAGCACCTGCTGCAATATTATCACAATATTTTGGCAACTGTTGTCAATAAGTTATGGTAAACAATGGATGTATTCATGCTCAGTTTCTCCTTAAGGCGTTTATTTTTTTTTTCCTTAAAGTAATTTTTTACCGTCTTTCGCAAATAGACAAAAAAGGATGGGAAAACCCTGCCAACAGCCCTGAGAGACAGACTGATCAAATTTGTAGTAACTGTGATTATGTTTTTATGAAATTTTTAACATACTGTACATGAAGGAAGGATTTTCAGTCAAATATAACTCAGATTAAATTTCTGTTATGTATGAGTATGTCTGGCTCTCAGCTGTAAGACTCTTATTTATTTATCAAATAAATCCCCAAAATGGTGGTGCATTTGCACAAGTTTTTAATTAAATTATCAAGCGCAAGGTGAGGACAGTGGTGCAGCTGATAGGGTCGATGCCTCACGGCTCCAGCATTCCTGGTCTGATTCTGACTGTGTGTGAGTTTTGTATTTTCTCACACCTAATTAAAACATGCTAATATGTGGATTGGCTGCACTATACTGTATAAACCCCTGTGTGTGTGAATGGAGCCTTGTGATGAAACGGCATCTAATTTCTATATGTATTCCCATCTCGTGTTTTGAGCCAATGTTTCAATGATTGATTCCAGTTCCAGGGCAAACCCTGATTTGGGATGCTTACTCAACTTAGTCAATGAATTTGATTGAAGACCAAAAAGGAACTAAAAATTTTTTAACGTCTTTGTCATAATTGCCAAGTTATTGTTTCTAAATAGATTGTTTTCACTGACCCGTACAGAGCTCGAGAGTACCACTGAAATACTGGGCCCCAGTTTCACCTCATTTAAAATAAAAAACCTGCAATACGGAAGAACGTACATCTTCACCATCCGACCTCTTTATGGAGAGGTAGAGGGTCCTGTCACCAGCGTTACCAAACGGATCGGTAAGAGATAGTAAACGGAATACATTAAATAAAAATGTATTACACATGACCTGTATTTAATATGGAACGTATAGCGTATCACCCTGAACATATTACGAGGTCCTATCAAAAAGTTTCTGTAACACGCCAAGAGGTGGCAGCACCAGGCTGCAGACACAGTCACAGGGATCTCCGACCTTCATAAGTCAGTGTGCCAAAAGACATTGTGCGTATGTTTGCTATTTCATCATGGAGAGCGATTTAGAACAAAGAGCGAATGTTGGCAAATCTGCCACAGAAACGTTTGATATGACTCGGCAAGTTTGTGGCGATGTTACAATGAGACAATCGAGGTGTTTTGAGCGGCATGCACACTTCAAGAGCAGAAGAACATCACTGGAAAACGACAAGACATCAGGAAGACCTTCAATGAGTTCAGTCCCCGAAAATGTTGAAACCAACTTGTGCATGATGATCGCCGGAGAGCAATCCACAATACTGCTGCCGTAGTCGATGTGTCATATGGAACAGTCCAGGCGATCCTCAAGTCTGCCAAGAACTCCGTCACTGTGCCGTGGATGACCCGTCCTTCATGTCAGGATCAATATCGGTGATGAAACTTGGGATGCGACTTTGAGACAAGGTAACAGTCTTCACTGCGCATGGAGAATTCTTCCCCAGGAGCCAGACCTACTGCCATTTGAGCACTTGAGGGAGGACGTATAGCAAAATCGAGCGGATCTGTGGCACGTGAATCTCGAACCTTTTTGATACCACCTCGTGGCAGATTTTAAATTTCCTTGTTCTTTTCAGATATATTTATCTAAATAGGTGTATAATTAAAGGCGCATCTTTAATTAGCTTCAATAAGTAGTGGCCTTCAATTAGCTTTAATTAGTAGTGTAGTACCTTAGGTCCAAATGTAACCTCTAAATATACGTTAAATTATTTTTACAGGCAAAATAAAATAACTGTTAAAGTGGATTTACAATAAATATTGCCTACATCAAAACAGTATGGGACCTTTAATTCCGAGTGTATAAACACACAATATACTGTATACACAATATACTATACTGTATGTACCGTACACAATGTCCGATTTGTCTTAGTTGTTGTAGATGAAGTGGGTCATATCAGTTGTTTGTGTAAAATGATTGTGAGGAAACACACAAGTAGGAATTGTGTTGTATATTATAATAAACATAAACCACTGACATGTTTTACTGTATGTGTGTGATACTATAGTGGGCACCCCTCGCCTCGTTCCTGTCCAGCCTGCCACATCGACCCCCGTTCCAACCAGCAAAAACTTCAGCACTATAGACATCAATAACTCCAGCAAGACCACCAGCACCAGCACCAGCACCACTCAGAGACCTGTTGTCACTAAAACGTCCCAGTCCATAACCATGTTCACGACTGCAGATCGAGACCCAACCACTCTCCTCGCTCGAACCCCCTCGGCTGGACCCGGTAATATTTTTACATGACAATTCTCGCTGACGCAAATACACATCGAACTTTGAGCCTCTTTAGCTGTTTAATTACCGGCTATGCAAATATGTGTGAGAATGCAAATCTAAGTTAATGTGTTGCTTCAATCCAAAACGGCTGATGTAATAACTCTAGAGCAGCTGCACCACTTCCCGTTCAGGTTGTGTGTGTGTGTGTGCGTGCGTGCGTGCGTGTGTGTGTGTGTGTGTGTGTGCTTTCCTGTTCAGTGAACTGTGAGCACTTAAAAATGGCACTTTTAAAAAATATGTGGTGGCATGGTTTGGATAGTCGGCAAGTACAAAATACAAACAGCTCTTCAACACACAAAAAGAAAATGCCATAAGTTTGCTCTAAATGAATTTCTTTTGTTTTGTATAAGGTATGAGATGATTTTTGATAATCTGTACACTGTATGTCTGTCTCAGTGTGTGGCAGGGTGAAGGCAGACATTGTGTTTCTGGTTGACGAGTCCTGGAGCATCGGTTCGAAAAACTTTGGCAAGCTGAAGGACTTCCTGTTTAGGATAGTGACTTATTTCCCTGTAATTGGGCCACACGGCACCCAGGTAAGACCATCAATCAGTCAGTCACCTCATGGCTGAAATTAGTAAGTATGAAGTGAAAGATGACAGCATGTCTTGGAAATCATACATACTGTATGAATACTGTATATATAGCAACCCCAGATCATAACACTGTCTCCAGAGGCTTGTACAGTGGACACTATGCATGATGGGTGCATCGCTTCATACGCTTCTCTTCTTACCCTGACACGCCCATCACTCTGGAATAGGCTCAGTCTGGACTCATCAGGTCACATGACCTTTTTTCCATCGCTCCAAAATCAAATCTTTATTCTCCCTGTAAAACTCTAACCTTTTATTCTGATTAGTTTTACTAACAAGTGTTATATTTTTTACATACAGTCTCAATCCTGTGAGTTCTCATCACACTGTACAAGTGGAAACTCCCGTACTTTCACTATTAAACATAGCTCTGATTTCTACTGTTTTTTACAATGCATCTTAACTAAGCATTTAAGTCATGTCTTTTCATGATTTCATCTTTTTTACAATATATATATATAGGCTATATATAGCTGTGCCCCAAAGTTTTGAGAGACAAATATTAATTTTCACAAAGTCTGCTGCTTTAGTGTTTTTAGATCTTGTTGTCAGATTTATAAATTACAAATTAAAAGCATTTTGTAAGTGTCAAAGGCTTTTATTGGCAATTACATAAAGAGGTAATATTTAAGACCTCTGCAGTTCGCCCTGGCAAGCTGTCAATCAACTTCTGGTCACATTTTGACTGATGGCAGCCCATGCTTATATATTCAGTGCTTAGAGTTTGTCAGAATTTGTGTATTTGAGTTTGATCACAAGTTCTCAATGGGATTAAGGTCTGGGGAGTTTCCTGGCCATGGACTTAAAATTTCAATGTTTTGTTCCTAGAGGCACTTATTTATCATTTTTGCCTCATGGCTTTACTGTGGGCATGACACAGGACTGATGGTAGCGCTCACCTTTTATTTCTGATTAACTAGAGAGGAGCAGAGACAAAAGATGGAGAAAGTGGAGCTTTTTTTTTATTATTTTTTTTTTTTGTAAATGCTTTTCAGTGCTACACATTTTGGCAAAAATCTAACAAAATAAATAAATAAATCACATATCAATTGCATTCGACCCAATTTCTATTCTGCTCACCACAGATCAGGTCATATCTATTCTGTCTGATGTCTGCCAACCCTGTAACAAAGAAAAACAAATACTTTGCTGTTAAAATCACATACAGGTGTGGACAATACTGTAATTTGTTCCAGTACCTGCTCATTCTCAGCAAATCTTAGCAAACTGCCAAAAATGTCATTGCAGTAGAGACGAGTGACAGAGGAAACCCAGGAATGTGGTGAGGATCCATGTTTTGATTCTAGTACACTTAGCATACTTGGTTATAACAACAATTCCAGGTGATACACGAATAAGGCAGAAATGAACAATAATAATTGGGTGTAATGGTCACAAAGTCAAGATCAAGGGCACAGGTGAAGATCGGTAGGAATATTCCATTCAATTCAGTTTTATATTTATATAGCGCTTTTAACAATGGTCATTTTTTACAGAATCAAAAGAAAGTTAGGAACAAAACTCCCTGAGAAGGCAGTAGGAAGAAACATTGAGAGGAACCAGACTCAACCGGGAACCCATCCTCATCTGGGTGATAGCAGGGATTGATCTGCACTCATACTGTGTGTTAGGAGGCTGGAAGTTCAGTATAACAGATTTGTTTAAGTTAATATGGAGTCCAGTTTGTTATTGGAGGCTCAGGTACAAACCTGTTTCAATCCTACATTATTAATTGACTGCAGTCACAAGTCATTAAGTCCAATAGTAATCTATTACTAATAGTAATCTAAAACGTGAGGAATCAAGAAACCAAGCAAGTGGTCTTTTGTTCTTGACGTTGAATGGCTGTCATGTTTCTAAATGATTAAAGAAGAGTCTCTTGAACTCAGAGGAGGTTGCCCTCTGGTGGCATGGTGGAGAACTATCTGTTATGGACATGTCAAAAAAGATAATGTTTTTTCTTAGAGCTTATTGATAAATTTGTGACTTTCAGTCAAACTAGTGTCAGCTTTCTTGTTATAGAAAAGAAATTAAATCCTTCTCACCGATTATACAGAAATAGACAGTGCTGTGTTATACAGGACATTTTCGCTATAATATAATCCTACATTGCTCCTGATCCAGGACACCCTAATCTAAGGGTATAAACTATTTTAATGGCAAAATTTATTTCAAGATCTGAAACAAATTCAAGCAAAAACTCAAGCAATGTGAAAACAAGGGTATTGCATAAAGATGGGACTTCAAAGACTTACTTTTTTGTGTTTATCTGATTATATATATGATAAAAACTGAGTAATTTAAAAAAAGCTAATTATTGCATTGGATTTGTTGTTGTTTTGCTCAGATAGCTGTGGTTCACTACAGTGATCAGCCCAGGATCGAGTTCAGCCTGAACACACACAGAGATCGCAGCTCAGTGCTCAGAGCATTGAAGCAGGTTCATTACGGAGGAGGAAACACCAAAACAGGTGAATCCATGCACACAAGCAAACAAGCATGAATAAGGAAATTATGTTTTTAAGAATACAAATAATATGTGAGACACGATGCTTGCTGTTGTGTTGTTTTGTGCATGTAGGTCGAGGGATCAGTTATGTCCTCAGGGAACTGTTCCGGGAGTCTCTGGGGATGAGGCAGAGTGTTCCTCACGTGATGGTCCTGGTGACAGATGGAAAAGCCCAGGATGATGTGGAACCACCCTCCAGAGTAGCACATGTTCTAGGTCAATATCACATGCTGTGTGTCTTCATAAGATCCTAAACCTGCTGGACACTTTTACCCAACACAGATACGTTACGTAATCGCAACCATGCCGAAAGCAGCCCGTATACTTTACAGAGCAATGTGTTTTGATGCAGGGAGTGTTTAGATCTGCTGTTATTTTTATTAGGAGTCCAAAAAAATGTAAATCAGAATTCATATGGAAGTTCAAACCATAGGCTGGAAGGATTTTATATTCAGAAAGGAATTAAAAGGAAGTAGAATGTAACACATGGAACAAGGACGTGAGTAAAGTGAGTGAGTAATATATCACAAAAGGAAACAGCCAGAATGAAAAGCCCAAAAATATATAAATAAATAAACATTGAAGTAATACAGAACATGATACTCAACGTCATGCTGGTTCAACTTACAATTTTTCGACTTTACGATGGTACAAAAGTAATATTCTGTACTTCAAATTTTGAATTGAAATATTTTCTGTGCCGAGCAATATAGTGGGCATCGGTGGCTCAGTGGTAAAGGTATCTCATCCACCATGCGGAATGCCCGCGTTCAATTCCCACCCGACGCCCAAACCCCAGCCACTGGATGCAGTGCCGCTCTCAATACTGCATAAAATAAGATGGTTGCATCAGGAAGGGCATCCGGCAAAAAACCCTGTGCCAAGTTGTTGTGCCGGTCGGAAGGCCCCCTGTGGTGACCCCTTGACTGCAGCAGCCGAAAGACTATTAACTACAACAACAATGTTTTGTGGCAAGCAATATGCAACGTGATGTTGGGCAGTGGAAGCGAGAAACGGCCTTGTAATTAGTTTTAAACTTACAAAAAACCTGGATAGCAAGAAACATGAAATGTGAAACAGCAACACAGTCTGGGAAAAAAAAAAAACATACACAGTGTAAAACTACAAATTTTACCATAGGATGACCTACAGTAGATGGTTTTAGCAAATTTATTCCCAAAAATTGGAATGAATACGATGGTGCCTAGTTCGACTACAGAGGTTCTTAGATGGATGGATGGATGGATGGATGGAATCAATATTCAGTATGAAGTCCTTTAGTCTTCAAAACCTGCTAGTTCCAGCTGGGCATTAGAGCTACAAAGACGCATGCAGTACTCTGATTTTACTCACCCCTGCTTGATCGCTTATGTACAGAAATTTGCCCAAGAAGTTCACAATTCACATTAGAATTAGAGTTTTTGGCATTTTTGTGCAGAGGTGGATACCTGGCTTCAGAAAGTAAAAGTTCTGCCATATATTTGGTTCAAACTATAAGATCTTATTCTAATTAGCTAATTAATATTTCATCCAAATAGGTGAGATCTAATTAGTGACATCACCTGCTTTTCGTGCTCACAGAGAGCTATAAGAAAAATGACAAAATATTAGCATAGTATAATTACAGAACACATAAAAGTGACACATGAAATGACTAGACGATCTGCTTGAAGTTTGTTTCTGCATTGTGATCATGTCGGGTTTAAACAAAAAGCGTTGTGAATCACAATCGAATAAAGTCTGATGATGAACGTCATTTGATGTTGATTCTTGGATTTTAGTTTGAACCCTGCTTGATTCTCAGTCTGTGTTTTCTTGACTTCTGTTTCAGGTGTCAGCGTGCTGGCCATCGGCATCGCAAACGCTGACATTGATGAACTTAAAAAAATAGCTTCACCCAGACCATATAAGAACATCTTCTTCGCCGCTGACTTTGATGATCTCCCTTCTGTTGAGAGAGAGGTGATCAGCAGCATCTGCAGCGACACTCTGATGTCGGAGTTTCAGCACCATAAAGAGGTAATTTTAGCATCAGACTGAGAGAACACTAGGCCTTGGGCAGATTTATACACTGTACAGAACTGAATGATAATTAGAAACTAATAATCTGAATGGATCTCCAGGATGTTTAAAGGCATTAGTGTGACTGTGTGCATGATTAGTGGATTGTGAATGAAGATCCCGGTCAAGTGAAGAACTGATCCTCCTGGTGTTGATATTTTTGGTTGAGGCTGGCAGTGACATAATAATAGTTGCTTAAACTCAACTCCTTGGGCTTCCAGTAGGCGCAATGGAAAAGCTTTTGCCACGACATTAGAAAATTATCACACTTTTACATCCATCCATGGCAGAGGATAAATAGTTCATGCTCTATTGGTGGAAATGATGATGTTAGTCTTTCCCCTGTTAATCAGCAACACATGAGAGTCTGCAAGAGGGTGTATCTGACGCATTCGCACTCCCAGGTGTTTTTTCAGCCCACTATGAATGATAGGACAGTAGCTAATGGGTGGAAACTGACAAATGATCAAATTGAAAAACCAATTGGGGTAAAGCCAGCGGTAACCCATGAATATGGATGTTTTGGGGGACAGAATATTATTGAGGGTTGCCAGTTTTCTTAAAATTTTTACGTCTTCCAAAAATTTTTCAGAAACTTTGTATTGTGAAAACTAAACACAAGACCTGAAACTGGCTAAAATAAATGTCCCACTAAAATGAGAGTTATTTTCTTTCTTTTCATCACTCTTTTAATAAAGAAATTTTATGTTCCTCAAATGTATCTCTGATGTTAAGACATTATCCAGTCCAAAAATCCTTTCATAACCCTCTAGTCATAACCCTTATGATCTTCACTCAAACTTTGCAATATATCTTATTTATATTAATCATAAACCACTGTTTACATTTTGTGACAATTTTGCAACACATTTAATTAATTCAGACCGTTCATTATAAACAAGATCTTGGAAATATTTTAAACTAACACAATCTGGCAACCCTGTTCTACAAGTTAAAGGAAAATCTGTTTTTATAATTAGAATAATAATATTTTTTATCATTGGTCACTCAAAAGAGATGATTAGTAATAGAATGATAAATGAGCAATTTATAAAAAAAAAAAGAATATTTTGTTCAGCCTTTGTGTAAATTATTACTTTTTATTCACTTGCTGCTCTTTTTGTGCTTTACTCACAAAAATATGAGGCATTTCATGTTTACATTTTTGTGATGACTTTTTCCTAACCTTAGGATGTATTTAAAGGTTTGTACGTGTATATTTATTTTGTTTTTCTAACCATTATTTGTCCATAGCCTGACCAACTGGACATACCAACCAGTGACCCGGTATCTATTCCAAAGCCTGAGGGTCCTTGTTCAATCCAGTGCAAGGTATCATATCTAATACTTCACCAATTCAATACTCTAAACCCAAATCATTTATATCTAGCTAATTCATTTTTTTCTAAAAACTTTTTTATACAGGGTCAAAAGGGAGAAAAGGTTGAGTTTCCCCGTAATGCTATCATACTTTCTTAATTCATAATTTGTGTATAACGTAATACAGTGTATATCTACTCTAATGTATAGACCTGTCTGTATCCTCACAGGGGGATGCGTTCGGACACGGTGGACTGGTACGCTACACACGATTAGTAAGATGATTAGGATTCGTTGTTTTACTGATCTTGTAACTTGAGTTTAAATCTGGTTCACAGCGGCCCAAGGTAGACGGCACCGACTACGACCCGTTCTCATTAAAGATTAAAGGGGAGAAAGGAGAGAGGGTGAGTACACCGTGTCCCCAAACTTGTCTGAACACTTTATTTAGTGAGTTATTTCATTTTAATAGTGGAATTTGGTGGCAGTTTTTTGTTGTTCTTGCTGTTTGATTTGATTAAAGGGTCTATTGCTGATATTATTATTATTATTAAATTTCAGTTATATGTGACACAAGTAATGCTGTATTCCCATGTTTATTTATTAAATTTTTTTAAAGAGAAGGCAAAATTGCTGCCTATATATACTGTACTGTATGTGATGTATATGTATTATTTTCTACACTGAACTACATAGAACATAGAATTACATAGAACTATATTAAAGGCATTAAACTTATTAATAACACATGATGCAGTAAACAAAATATTTTCTATATTTTTGATGCTTTAAGGTAACCACCGTTTATCTTTGCAAATTAGTGGAAGCAACGAGGTGTTGGAAAATCATTACAGGTGGCTTCTTCATGAAGCTGCTTAAGATACATTGCAGAGATAATTCTCCAGAGCCAAATTAACACTTAATTAACCTAATTAAATGAAGTTAATTATGTATGCAGTCTTTATATAGGTTCAGGTAAACTAAAATTAACTCTAAAAGTATTAAATCAACACTGGAGATTTTATCGTGTAATGCCAAGATTCGAATGTGCGAAGGTGTGACAAAAAAACACTTGTTTTACTTCCTAAATTATTCCATGTGGTTTTTGACCAGTTTGATGAGTTGTCTTTACCCTTTCAGATGAGTGATGTTTTACAATGTAGAAAATATTAGACTGGTACTGTGTAGTTAATATATTATTGTCTATAAACTGAAATGGCATCATCCATACACACACACACGCACATATATGGAAGGTCCTCCCTCCTCAGCCGCATCTTTGGATTTTGAACCTATATATATATATATATATATATATTTATATATATATATATGAGGACTTAAATGTTAAAGAATTATTAAAAAATTTATATTTTTGTAATTAGAAACAAACTGTGCATTATCAAATCTAACTTGTAAATAATGAATAAAACCTTAGGGACATTCTGTTATAAGAAAACAATATTATTAAACATTTTTATTACTTTTATACCACAATAATTTGCATACAGTTTGAATTGCATTTATTTCTGTGTAATGTTTTTTTTTCTGCTTTATGTTAGAAGTTAAAACTAAAGAGACCAGTAAAAAAAAATGCTAATTAAAAAAAAGTTTCTTTTTTTTAAACCTTTTGTTGTTATTGTTGTTGTTGTTGGAAAAAGTTACCACTGCCTGTTTCACAGTACACTGAGGACTCCTTTCATCAATGAATATGGTATCCTCATATGGTCAAAAACTTTACTGTAACCATGAATACAGCAGAACCTTGGCATAAAAACCCTTAAGAGCCCTCTCTTACAAATTCTCACCTTAAGAATTAAAATTTTGCAAGAAATGTGCAAGTGAATATGAAGCATTTTCAGCATACGAATGAACACCGGTTAAGTTGCAATACGTCCAGGAGTCATTCAAAACTTGTTTGCGTCAGTCAAAAGCCAAGCGAAGCGAGTCTCCAAATTTTAAGATTTTTTTTTTCAGTCATGAAAACAAAAGAATTGTGTTCAAAAGCTATATGATTATTCTTCCATTTTTTGAGTGACTGGAACTGATTATCTGCATTTACCTTATATCTTATGGAAGAATTTGGATCGCAATACAGATGTTTGCCTTAAGAACTCACCTCCAGAATGAATTTTTTCACAGATCCTTTCAAATATGAATCTATAAAACAAAAATCTATGCAAACACTCAAATACTTTAATACTTCTATAAAAAAAATACTTTAATGAGGCTAAACCAAGCTTTTTCAAGTAAAACATAAAGAAATAAGCAAGGGGGATTCTTTTTAAAACTGTACAGTATTGTATAACGTCTTTCAATCTGTCTTGAAAGGGTCTTCCTGGGGCAGATGGCATACCAG
The DNA here is from genome assembly GCA_030014305.1 of Clarias laeviceps. Taxonomy (NCBI): domain Eukaryota; kingdom Metazoa; phylum Chordata; class Actinopteri; order Siluriformes; family Clariidae; genus Clarias; species Clarias laeviceps. The sequence goes on along the minus strand of JAQMYJ010000004.1, from coordinate 3,883,290 downwards.
GTGTACCAGGACGACCGGGTCGCACTGGACCCCCTGGTTCTGCTGGTCTGAGGGTAAAGCAATGATCGGTCAAATGAGTTCATTGTGAAATGACTGTGAAATGACTAATACAGAAATATTATATATGTATGTATGACATATTATGAATAATTGCTTCACAGGGGCCTCCTGGCGTTTCTGGTGATATGGTAAATACTTCATCACATCCGTTTATTAAAAATATATCTGTTCTAAATATATTTTAGAGTCATTGTAATTCACTTCCTTGTGATCTATATATAGCGATCACTGTAAAATTTAGCTCATTTATTTCCTCTTATGTGTGATTAGAATACATGTTGTGTCTTGTGGTGTGTTTACAGGGTCCACCTGGCATTACAGGACCAAAAGGTCAGCGAGGGGAAAGAGTAAGTTTAACTCATAGACTCATATCTGTCTCTGTTAATATTTACCAACTTAACAGGAATGAAAGACAAATCTGAGAAGTAGCAAGAAGCTTTAATATTAAGTGATTGGTCACACCTGTAATTTGAGCAAGTCATAATCAGAACCCTTATGATTGTGTTACCAGAAATATTTAACTTTTTGGTGCGTTATTCTCGTAACTGACTTCTATTCAATGCAAGCTGTTGACCAATCAGTTGCCCAGATCAATAAGTATCAACTCAAACAAAAAGGAAAAACAGCCCTTTCATCCATTCACCTGGGAACATTCGTAGTCCAACAAGGGATCGTGTAGGCCAGTGGTGACCATTGTGTTTATTCCCTTTTTTACGGCCGAGGTAGGATCTCCGGTCATCGCTTACACGCTACAGGCAATTTGGGAATGCTAATTAGCCTAATCTCCATGTCTTTTTACCTTGGGAGGAAAATTAAGTCCCCAGAGGAAACCCACCAAGCACGGGGAGAACATGCACACAGACCCAATGTGGGAATCGAACCCAGACCCTGGAGGTACAAGGCCACAGTGTTAAACACTAAGTTACACACTGCGCCACCTAGAGAAAGACATCAATGGACACTGAACTGGATGTAAAACTATTCCAACATTAAAAACAACATTAATTTATGCAAATAGTTTTCACACATTGTAAAGGTTAAGAAACTTTAAGGGGCGTAGCAAAGATTTAATATTAAGTGATTGGAAAGTTCATGAAACCACAAGTAATCCCTCCCAGACAGGCGTGACATGCACAATTTCACAATACTCTCTTTCAGACTAACAATAAAGAAGAAATAAAGATAAGAAAGTGAAGAAAAAAAAACACTCTAAAAATAATGAAAAGAAAAGGCTAAGAGAGAAGCATGTCTGAAAGCTTTTAGATTAGTGAAGACTAAACTTTGACCCCAGGTCCGAATGCAGACCGTGAACAGATATTATAATTTTTCCTGGATTAAAAGTTAGCTAAAGGCTTTTCTTCCCCTCTCAGACTCTACCTGCAAATTAATTTACAGACTGATATTTAGTCATGTCTACAGACTGATATTTAGTCATGTCTACAGACTGATATTTAGTCATGTCTACAGACGAAAGGTGTAAAGTTAACAGTGGGAGGCAGAGAATACAAAAGACGTGGACACAAGAATAATCGTTCAGCAGTGCTGTAGCAAATGTGTGTGTGAGACTGTTGCATAATTACGGAATTAAAAATGTCATGAGACGTTATGAAACAAACCATGAGCAATGCAATAAATAATATCAAGACGATGCAAGAGCAGAGAAGTGGGAAGCAGTGCTGGTAGAAGCAGCGTTTTACTAAAGCTAGTACATGGAGATCCACTGAGCATAGAGAAACCCAATTATTAAAAATGTATATATAATTAATGACTAAGTTAGTTTGTCCAATTATTATTACAGTAGTTCCTTGACAAAGCCTTTATTTGTCACAGATAATTATTTTCTTTGCATATCCAAAGTTGTTAGGAAGCTGGGGTCAGAGCAGACGGTCAGCCATGATAGAGCGGCCCCTGGGGCCAAGAGGGTTAAGGGCCCAGCAGTGGCCGCTGTATTACCGTGTTTCCCATTACAGTTGGGACAGTTTCCTTTGGTCATTAAAAACATCCTCAGAGGGTGATAACGAATATAGTCAGCATTCAAGCTCACTTGTGGTTTTTCTAGCCCGGAGGTAAAAATGTACCTCTGACTGATGATTCTGATGGTTTGTGCTGTAGGGAGAACCTGGGTATGTAATGGCAAACATGGATGTTGGCCAGGGCCGAAAAGGAGAACCAGGATCATCTGTAGGTTTATTTCAAATAATTTCTTTAAATTTTACACTGATTTCATGATTTCTTGTACTTCCACATGTCTACATGGTTATATTAATGTAATCATTGCTGATCTATCGTGGTTTGGCAATGTATCTATGTATTTTGTGTAACAGGGTCCTCAGGGACCTGCTGGTGTACCGGGGGTCTCAGGACCAGCAGGGCTCCCAGGGCAGCCTGGACCACCTGGTATTCCTGGCATTTCTATAAAGGTAGATAGTTTAAACCCTAAAAAGGTTGATATTAATGTTGATTAATGATGTTAAAAATAATGGCTGGAACTGTCCTTTTTATTTTGTATAAGCAAGTGATTGTTTATTAATTTATTTACAAGAATTAAATAGTAACAAATGAAAACCCTGAATGGGGAATAACCTTAAGGGATCTTAGCAAATAAATTATTATTATTATTATTATTATTATTATTATTATTAATGGGAGATGATATTCTCTTAATGGGAAATGATAAAATTGTGTTTTTGTGGAAAATAAATGTCAATCAGTTAATAGTAAATTTATCTGGAACATTTAAAATTTATAGATTCATCTAAAAATATGTCCAATTATTTTGTTATTTTATGTAAAGTTTGTTTTAATAATTTAAAAATGAAAAATTATATATAATTTTGCTTATATTCATTTTAAGCTATTTTTTAATAACATAGAAACCTCCAGAATAAAATGGTTTAATAGATAGCATTTAAAATGATTTTCGTTTTAAAAATCAGAGGAGAGTGCTGTTGTTCTGGATATCAGCATGAGTATAGATGTGTTCTTGCCAAAAGTGCTTCTGTGACTGGTTGTGAATGTGAGTTTTGGCAGGCAGCTGCTCTCTCCTCAGTACTGCAGACCATACAGACCAATTTTCAACCACACTGTGACCCACGTTAAACACTGTTACAACACCTGGGGCTCTGAGTGATAAATATAGTTAAATAGCCCAGTGACGTTACTGTTTATTATCATCACTGTTGGAAACCCTCTCTTCTGATCAGATTTCTCCATTGGAACTAACTGTCGTATAAATTCAATTAACAATGCATCATGAGGAGATTATGTGGAAAAATTATTATAATTTATTAATCAAAGCATAAGTGAAAAACAAAAAATATGTATTTTGTAACAGTTTATGAAAATTTAAAGGTTAATTTGTTTTTCTAAAGTTACTTTGCTCTATGTAACACACCCTATTCAATTTCTCTGTTCATTAGCCACGCTCTTCCTGAGTTAATGTGTGTACAGTATATGAAAGCAAGGGGAAAACACAAATCAATATGTTGTTATCTGGTGTAATGTACTTTTGATGTGTATAGAATAGATTAAAAGCTAATTTCCAAATGTAAATTTCAATGATCTAAATGCAATGTTGGAGAAATTCGTCACTGTTTTTTTTTTTTTTTTTACTATTTCAGGGTGAGACTGGAGAAACTGGCTCTAAAGTAAGTTAATTTCCCAACAATGTACTATCATGTTACAGTGAGTTAAATGTGTTGGTTTTAAATAATTTGTCTTTTCTTCAGGGTCTCCGCGGGAAGCCAGGATCCAAAGGAGAAAAGGGGGAAGTTGGAGAAAATGTTAGTTCCTAAATTCTCACGTTTTATCAACAATTTGTGAGCATTTTATACTCAATGTGTAGTGTGTATATTCTGTGGAGCTCTAGAAGATTTAACAGCATAGCTTTCTGTTTATTATTTAGAAAGAATTCTAACAAAGTTGGTGTATATAGTATTTGGTTATATTACAATCCAATCGTATCACTCCATTATTTAAATGTCTACTAGTTTGCAGGTATTTATGGACATCTGACCGTCACTCATTCCACATTTATTCCCCCCTTTGCTGTTATATAATAAGCTCCAATTTTCCCCCAGGTTTTTCACTAGATTGTGGAGTGTGACTGTGGGGATTCGAGTTTATTTAGTCACATAAGTAATAGTAATAGATCAGGGACTGATGTTGGGTAAAGAGGTACTGCGGTGCTCTCATTGTTCCAGTTCATCCCAAAGGTGTTCAAAGGTGACCTCAGGGTTTTAGGCCAGAGACTTGTGCAATTTAAAGTGTACTGTATATATCTATCTATATTGCGCAGAGTTTAAAGCACTTATATACATTACATTAAGTCGCTCTGGATAAAGTCATATGTCAGAATCTGTAAATGTAAATATTTGTGCTTTGTGCACAGAAGCATTGTCATGGTGGAACACCTATGATGAAACATCAATCCATCTCATGGCACACACATACTCACACACTATGGGCAATTTGGGAATGCAAGTTAGCCTAATCTGCATGTCTTTGGACTGTGGAAGGAAACTGTAGTACCCGAAGAAAACCCACCAAGCACAGAGAAAACATGCAAACGGCAGTTCTCACCACTACGCCACTGTGCCACAACATTTTTAAACAATTAAAAAAAAAATGGTCTCCATTATCAGAGCTTTGTGGGTAAAGTTTTCTGACAAATTCTTTAGGACAACCAAGTGGGTAGTTTGCAGTTTCTAGTTTCTGTCATTTTTTAACAAGAGACAAAAAAAGAGAGACTGGTATTGTAGAATTTTTATCATTTTTAATTTGTATCACTTTTTTATGTGCGGGGAAAAGGGTCAAGCAGGCCTACCTGGACCACCAGGAGTGGATGGAAATTCTGGACTTCCTGGACAGAAAGGGGACAGGGTAAGTACAAATATTTTAGAAGAGATTCAGTTCGAATGACAAGCTGGATCAATCCTAAGATACTTTTTTAGAGTTATATAAAACTCACAGTAGTTAACCAGTACTTTTCTTTCTTCCACCTCATCGGTCCATTTTAAAGCAGTTCATTACCTTCTTCTCAGACCTTTATGTCACATCAGAGTTGGCACTTAGACACGTTAATGCAGGGTTTGTCTGGTTGAAGAAGAGTGCAGGTTTATCTGATCATTCTTGGCTGGTACTGTATGTAGGGAGAAAATGGTGTTGGACTTCCTGGTGTCCAAGGTGTGCAGGGTCCTCCTGGAGAAAAGGTTTGCATTACATTCATTCCAGGTAAACACATCACGGTAATGTTAATGTTAATGTTGATTTACAACTTGCTTTCTACTGCTTTCAGGGAAACATTGGGCTCCCAGGGCCAGTTGGACCAAAGGTAAACTCGTAACCATCAAATAAGTGCCAAATATTTTTGTGGTTGAATCAACAATATTCTGAAAAAGAATTTGGCATGTGTACAGGGTGAGCAAGGAATTCAAGGAGTGGCAGGACCGAGTGGTTTCAGGGTATGTGCAGGAAGCGTTTTGCTCCAAATGTGCAGCTGGCACAGAATGTGTTTCCTTACAGATTACATTTGTGTGTGTGTGTGTGTGTGTGTGTGTGTGTTTAGGGAAAAAGAGGTTTGAAAGGCGAGCAAGGAGCCAAGGTAATACACAAAATCATCATTAAATAAAAAAGTTATATTCACCTTATTTACAGTACATGTCAGTTTCTTCTCTGAAAAAGATCTACAGGATTTGATCAAATATAGCATAGATGAATCACAGGCTTATGCGAATGCACTTGTTTCTAAAACTGTATCATTTCCATAGTTGGAGAATGACATGTAGTTCACTATTTAGGGTGGATGAATGCTTTATATTTACCAACAATTCAGTGCCGATACATAAGGAGGTGATTTGTGGGCGTCCCTTAGACTGTTTGCTACAGTACATGATTCTTTTTTTGCAAGCTGCAGTACGCTGAGATAGACGACATGACATTTTACATCATATGCAGTAAAACATTAATAGGAAGAATGTTCATAAGGTGTCCAACACAGTGGTATCTGTGTCGTTGTTAAAAGGTGAAGTGACAGGATGTGAATGAAAAACAAGAATAAAAATGAGTTGCCCTCAATATGGTAAAATCTATATTTAAAAAGGTCTTGACAGATTGTAGGGGGTTTAAAAGAAATAGTAGCAGTTCTTGACAGTTTGTAGCAAATTGTGAGGTGCCATGATTACTCTGTCCACTAGGTGAATCTTACAAGACTGACTATGTACTGTAGATAGTTTGTGACTCTACTGCATGAGTTGGCACGGTTCACAGGCAAAGAGTCAAAAGTACATACGCAGCCTGTTCTTATAAGAATAAATCATGTCATGTCACAGAATCAAGCACTCGGTCGAGGTCAGGCCGCAACAAACAACTAACGGACTGACACAAGAGAGCAATAGTCGTTTGCCTGGCATTTATTTAAAATTTTTTCTTAAAATTCCCAAAGACGGTCATGAAACGAAATTCCCTAATCTAATCCCAAAGTAAAAAGAAAAGAAAACAAAAATACACTTCTTTTTCCTTGAAAATGTTGTAGAAAAAAGGCAGACTTCCTACCAACTGTTATTTACACTGTTATACACTTATAGTGGATTTACAAGTGATTTATTAATCATGAAAGGTTGAAGAGTTTTCAAGCCAGTTCCAGTAACTTCAAATCTCTTTAATTGTTTTCTTTGCTTGATCCAGCTCAACAATCTTTTTCTGGCTAATATTTAAACCATCAAGAACTGTATTTTGGCGCATTTAAACTACATTTAGTTAGTAACCTAATAACCCAGTGTAAGGATCTGTCCAATGAGGGAAACTTCAAAGCACTTTTGTAAGTTGCTCTGTATAAGAGCGTCTCCCAAATGACTACATGTAAATGTGTAAATATTATGTTTTATACATTAGCGATATAGTTTTCCTGCTTACTGTAAACATATTTGAATTATTTCTGGGACATTATCCCTGTTGGTCAGTTCAGTGCTTAGCTTTCAATCTGACTGTAGAGCTTATTTATTGTGTGAATAAATGATTTTAACTCACATCCCATCACAGGGTGATCGTGGCGATAGAGGCCCGATGGGACCAATGGGATTAGCAGTAAGTAAATACTTTACCTATTATTTCTTTTGTGTCCTGGCAGAACATGTACTGTAATGATGTACTGGACATGTTTACTGGTGAAAACAGCTTCAAAGCCTTTGAAGTTGTGACAGGGAAGCGTGTCACATCAACAAGAAAAAAAATGTAATTTTAATTTACCAACTCTTCTCCTGCTATTCCTCAGTACCTTGAGCTTGATACCTCTGGAGCTATGGGACGTTCCTCTATTTGCGTCTCTAAACGATCAGACATATTTGTTGACATTAGGAAGTGGAGTCACGTTGATTGCTCATGTAGCATTCTGTGAACTCTATATGGCATTTGAGTCGGGTCTCCATCAAGACATGAATCCTTCCGGCAATGAATGTAAGCTTGGGAAGAATTCATATTAAATTTGACAGTTTGTTCAAGGACATTTTAACAGATCAGGGTATGATGACACTGATAACTTATAATGAGCTCATTAATGAACCTCTGGAACAAAAGGCGGGGAATTTACTAGTCCCAAAGCTAATGACTAAACACTCTTAGTGTATGAAGGTTATTCAGAGTTCAACCTCTACTTCTGGATAAGGCTGTCAATGTTTGGGTTTCAGGTAATCTACTGTAGATGCAGTTCCACCTCCACTCTTAATTAGGACCATCTTTCAGTTTAACCTTATACAAAGTGAAGTTCTTCAAACTTGGTGAAGCAAGACGTATTATTTTGGACAACAATTTTAAATTTGAAACATGTATCAGTGGCATGCCATAAGCTCCCTCTGTGCCTTCCTTGTCATTCACAGGTTGAGGAACACTAGCTTCACGTAACGTCTTTCTGTTTAATCTGGTTATCTATTTAAATGGAGAGCAAGATAACATGATCCTAAGATCATCATGAAGCCTCTTATGGTAGCTTTTAAAAAAGAATCACGAAAGTAATTTATACAACTTTAAAAAATATTTATTTTACAAATAAGCTCGTAAAAACTGTTAAAGTTTTCACCTACTTTTAAATTTTTGATGACTGCAATGAAAGTTTTGTCATACAGTGTGTGTTATCAAACCATCTAGGATAACTGTTTAATTCTGATGAACTCTTGACTGGGTAGTTAATTAAAACGTATTACTTTTTAATAGTTCTTATATACTTATATGTTTTCATAATTTGGATACCACATGTAAAATTCAGCAGTTTACACACACTCCGCCAAAACACAGTATTGGTGCTGTTTTATTATTTTTTTATATTATACATATAATACAGAAAACGTGTGTCACCAAAGAAATTACTTATGAAGTACTGTATTTCTTTATTGAGTATTGATACTAAAATTGGTGTAAGCTTCAAGAAGCATATGACCTGTAAAACTGTTGCTTAAATTAAAGCACTCCATGTAAAATTAAGGATCCCCACCCCACCCTCCGCCCCCCCCAAAATCTGTAGTGTCCGTAACCATGTCAAATTCATGTTGCAATATCTTAACAACAATTTAGCATTTTAGAATAATACATGTTTTCAGGTTTATGTCTTTTCATGTGAAATCTAAGTTGGCCAACCATTATCTGAATGACAATTAAAACAGTTGAAAGATTTAAATTCCAAAAAGTTACGGACACTACACCTAGGTGAAACACTTTTTAGCACCAATATCATGTTTTCTCTGCCTGTATTAGTATACAAAACATGATATATAACATTGTGTGTGCACTTATACTGCAGGTTTGTCTTTCATGAAAATAATAGTATTATTATTATTATTATTATTATTATTATTATTATTATTATTATTATTATAAGTAAAGTAAATAGTGTATATCTTTATCCAGTTTTTTTTTAATAGATCTGATTTCTTTTTTTTTATATATATATAGATCTGGAATTGTTAGATTTATGCAAGGGTAGGAAGGGTTGCAAACTCTAAATCCACAAAAAAAAAGCCAATGGGTTCATATTTTACCCAAGTGGTGGGTGGATGCAGGAAGTTTATACTAAAAAATGATGTACACATGAAATGTGTCTGTCACATACAGTAATACGTCCGGATTACTCAGACTGTAACATACACTAACCCAAAAAGTCTCAAACAATTCAATCTTCCCAGTGAGTAAAGAAATGTGCAAAGAGATGGTTTAGGACACATCTGTGACAACCAATAATGTCCTTTTTAAATTATTTTGTTTCTCTGCAATCATCTCTACAGTCGGTCTGTTCCTCGATGCTATTTCAGTTATACAGCATGCTATTAGGAGAGAATGGGTTGGGGCACCCTGGGGAAATTAAAGAAGATGATTAGTGAGTGGAAAGATTCTCTCTCTCTCTCTCTCTCTCTCTCTCTCTCTCTCTCTATCTATCTTTCTGGTCAGCAATAGATTTAACCACTACATGATCTGCATTGGACCTGCATTAATTGAAACGCTTCACGTTCCCAGATGAGGCCCGGCTCTGAGAAGGTGTTTCAGTATCCGTGATTATGGAGATCAATTATTAATCTTTCATTTTGAGCTGGGCTGATGGATGTCACCGCTATAAATCAACTTTGAGTCAGTTTAATATGAAACTTTACTTACTTTTACTGCATCTCTGACTGAATTGGTTAGCTGTCAGGTCTTACATTAATATTTACACAGACAGAACTTCTGACTAGAGACGAGGCTTTGGTGTAGGAGAGAAAAAGGAGAGAAAAAGTTGAATCTGCATCACATTAAGCCTAAAATCACCTGAAGCCATTTGCAGTCACTGAATACTAATCATGTTTAAAGGATCATGCATTCTGTTTGTTCTAATACTAGGGCCTGCCTGGAGCTGTTGGACCGAAGGGGGAGGAGGTGAATGTCAGATTTTGTTACATAAAAAAAACATTTTTGACAAACACATATGACTAAAAGATAGTTTCAATATGTATAATTATATAATGATATGGCATAGAATCACACAACAGGTTTTTTAATGACATTATATATCATATAGCATAAAGCATAATAAATGTTGTTTATATTCTCAATGCCATGACTAATAATGATAGGTTGATGGTTAATGAACTTGATATTTATATGCATGTGATAGTGTGTTTGTTTTTTAACATGCAAGTATTGCTCCTAAAACAAATTTATGCTTAGAGCCAAAAATTATATCTTATATTATCCTGTCTTATTTTATCTTATTTTATCTTTTCTTATGTTCACTCATCTTTAACTTAACTTATCTTATCTTAACGTGGTGTCACTTATCTCATCTCATCTCATCTCATCTCATCTCATCTCATCTTATCTTATCTTATCTTATCTTAACTTCACTCATCTTTACCTTATTTTTAACTTATCTTAACTTTTAAGTAACGTAACTTAACTTGTCTTATCTTATCTTATCTTAACATAACTTAACTTATCTTATCTTAACGTAACTAACTTTCAAGCTCAATATGAGTGGATTGATATCATTATATATCATTATTTCTAAGAAAGAAAATTTGTTCATATCCTACTCCTGCTCCTAAGTGTGTGTGAAAATGTATGCATGAAAACACTTATTTGTGTAAACTTCACTTTAATTGACTTCAAATAACATAATATGCATGGATTATGGGATTGTTATACAATATCTGAAATATACTATCAAGTGTAAATTGCTTATTTTTGTACAATTTGCAACATTAGGTAAACGCATTGATCCAGAGCGACTTCAAAAAAGAGCTTTGGTGTCTTGTCCAAAATATTCATCCTCATGCTAGTTCATTAGGTCAGGGACTATGAGAGGCATTTGAGGAGTGCTGATAATGGACGGGAACAGCATTGGGACTTTTAACTATATGTATCATGTATCCTGGGTGTTATACAGTCTTTAATTAGCTGGTATTTTAAAGTGGAAAAAGTGGAAATATAAAGAGAAATGTATGAGATGTCCACTATCTGTACATTAACACTAACTGACAGTCGCCAGCTCCAGCAGTCACGGTTAGTTAATTCCACCAGTCAAGAAATGATATGTGTTTATAAAGCAAAATAACTGGTTTAATAAACAAACAACCATCTTGTGTGATACTGCTTAATTATTGCCATTAATTACAAATTCCTTTTTAAAAAGTGAGCTAACGAAAACACAAATAAGACATTAATCATTTCATTATGTTAAAATGGTGTTGTATAAACTGTGCAGGGCTGTAAGCTGTAAACAAGTGTCTTAGCTGATAAAAAATGTAGTGCTCACTTATTATTATGAATAACAAATTACTAAATATTTTATTGGCAACTCAAAAACTTCCACTTCAGTTTTTCCAGGCTTTAACCTGATCATTCATTTCACGCTGCTAGCTCTGCGGCGTTTCGTGGGTGTCGCTAAATGCAAATTAGTTGTTTCGGAAATCAACATACACTTTTTAATGCAACGAAAATGAGTTTTTCTGAAACTTTTGGAATTTTCATTATGGTTCATGCAAACATTTTCACACCACTTAATTGGGGCCCAGTGTGAATAATTTATATCTTGATAATGCAATCTTGACCTCGTGCTTTCCGTTCTGCCTTGACGACTTCAGTCTATTTAATATTAATCGTAGGATGTGATCAGAAGGTACAGGGATGGACAAATCAATAACCCAGATTATGTTTACAGGCCTATTTTTATTTTATATAATTATGGTTGCTTAAAGGATTTAAAAATAATCCCATTTCTGCAAAAACTTCACTGTTTGTAAACGTAACTGACTGTGGTGTTGTGATGCATATCAATGCTGCAAATTTATTCATGCTTCTGAACCTCACCATACCTACAGTACTGTATGATCAGACTGTTTAAGAACATGCAAACTTAATACTCACAGACCTTGAGGCGAGAATCGAACACGGACCCTGGAGGTGCTAACCACTAAGCCACTGTGCCGCCTATTATTAATAATTATAAACCTGCAATCAGTTCTTTGTTTTTTTTTTTTCTTTTTTTTTTTTTAGCTTTATAGTCTAGTAAGTTTGGAGCCAATAAAAACCCGGGACATACAGTCCTACTTCTTTAACATGTTTAAAAGACTAGTCATTTGTCCATCTCTGAAATGTATCTGACGTTTAATTCCAGTGTGTATGAGATGTACGAGTGTATTGAAGAGTTCCTTCTGTTTCACAGGGACAACAGGGAGCACCAGGAGACCCAGCTAAAGGCGTAAACATTATCAAATCACTTTAATCACTCACTCAGATTTACATCACAGATTTTTCATATCAACAGATTCTCATTCTCCTTTTCGTCCACAGATTCTTGGACCCCCTGGGAAAAAGGGTGCGAGGGTAAGAAAGATATTGTTTATATTGTTATAAATAATATAACGACGTGTTATACTGTATACAATCCTAACGAGAAAATGCGATAAATGATGATTGAGCTTCTGAAGCAAAGGTAGGCCATCTGTAGGAGGCTCCCACGCACACTGCGCTTGTTTTTGCTGTATTTTTTATCAAATCTGGCACGTTCCCTTTTTTTCTTTTTTTTTTTTTGGTTCGCCCCCTGTGGGATGCCTTTATCTATATTGATAAAAGTGAGCAATATGGCCGACTCTGTGATGATTCATCCACTGTTAATTTGTGAAGAGGGTATTCGTGCGAAACTAAAGTCTCCCGGAGGTCTACTCCCCCCACGAACGTGACTCTCAAAAAAAGGCAGCAATCACGCTCCATACAGGGTTTAGATCGAGGTCTCAATTCGCTGCAGCTATTCCAGCGTGTGATTTGTGATGTTCATTAAAAGTTTGACTTGACGTCTTGTACACTCCGAGCATGAAGGAGGCTGACAGTAATGTAGCAACACTGCCAGTAATGATGCGATGAGTAAGAGCGCTATACCTGTAATATAACACTGTGGGTTCGTGCTTCCGGTGCCATTTCCGTGTCTCACTGTTGTTATATTTACAAATACACTTATTGCTTTTTTTTTTATTTTTTTTTTTTTTTATATATATATGTTTTGACCTGAGATAGAATGGTATGATCATTCTGCATTAGATTTCTAGTTTCCTGTTTTTGTTGCATTTTTTAAAATACGCAATACAGCTCGTAGTTTTAACTGCCTGTCCATGTTACAAAAATAGGTATGAAGCTATTTTTATCTTCTTTAATTACTCCGCCTCTAAACATGCTCTATATAAAGGATAAGAAAAGAGAAAAGACAGAGACGCTCTGTTATAACGGCACAGCTCTTTCTATATATGTCAGATCTGCCACAGTGTCTGAAATCACTCACTCACTTTCACACATTGAGTTGTTTATTATATGAACTGTATATATATATATATATATATATATATATATATATGTACACACTGTATAGAGTAATATTTAGGGAGACGGAGGACTGAATTCAGACAGCTCTGTGTGTAACAAATCTCCTGGAAACCCGTTCTCGTAACCAACTATTAGATAAACAATTCGAGTGGCACAAATTGCTGAGCAACCCGAACTCATCGAAACGCATTAGCATTTAAAGTGTTTCAAAGTATTTAAAGTAGATGTTGGCTTTTGAATTTTTATTTATACGCATAGTTGGATGCTGGCGTATCCATCCTGACGAGTAAAAGAAATCACTATGCATTGTGAGGTTTAGTTCATTGGGTTTACAGTGAATTCTGGGTAATCATATTTTGCGTTATTCTTGGAATATACGAGGGCCGTTCAGATCAAACTGATTTAGGTGCAAAAAAAAAATTTAAATGGTGCAAAAGTCCGTATGTCCGATCCCAGCCGATGACAATCCCGGCCGAGCTGGCTCGGAGTCCAATGCAGTCGTTTCTGTGAACATTGAGCATTGAAAAAAATGACGGATACAGGAACTCGGCTGGGAGTCATCGACACATCCCCCGTACAGTCCTGACCTCGTTCCAAGACATTTCCACATGCGCTAATCATTATTAAAGCATAATATGATTACCCAGAATTCACTATAAACCCAATGAACTAAATCTCACAATGCATAGTGATTTCTTTTACTCGTAGAATAAGGCCAGCGTTTCATCATGAGAAAACTTTCTACCTTGATGGTATCCAAGCACTAGTGAAACACTGGGATAAGTGCATTAGTGTATCAGGGGATTATATAGAGAAATAAAGGCAGTTTTTATTCTCAGAACTGTCTCAGAACAAAAGTCCCAGTTTGACTTGAACACTCGTTGAATTTTTTCTAACTGTGAATTTGTTTATGTTAAAATAAATGCATTCCAAATAGAACTCTGTAACTGGGCAATATGACATGATAATATGATACCAATATGGGGTTTGTAAAATGTCCATATTGTGTACATTTAAACTATAGAGTAAAAAAAAAATTCAGAATTATTTTCCCTTTCTATTTTCTTTCTCCCTTTTTATTAATATTAGATTTATATTTTCATACTGTATATATAAAATGAAAGTTTTATTTGATTATCAGATATCAATACTGTTTTGTTGGCAAGAGTTAATAGATTTTAAAATTTAAAACACTTTCCAATAGTTAAACAATATTATTTCCCACTTTTTTAATTTAGATTTTTTTATATCCCTTAGAAAAGTGCTTAATAATTTATTTCACAGACGTAAAAAGTTTAATTCAATTATCAGAGGTGTAACTGTGTATCATAGTCTCGAATATTGTGATGTGCTGTATATTGATCTACTTTGACCTCTTCTGTCCTATATTGACCTCTTCTGTCCTATATTGACCTATATAATGCGCTACACATCGGTAGATAGAAAAACTAATTCAGACACATTGACACATAAAAGATGGAGAAGAGTCCTGAAGTATTTTCATTACTACTGAACACACACAGGGGGTTTTAGTTATTGGCCAATTTTCTATATAAAGCATTACATCGATCATTTATTTCAAGTAATTTAAGTGTTTGTGTGGCAAGCCATTAACTGATAGTGATGCTCCTGTAGTTGTACCACCAATACATTTCTGAATAAGTTTTTTCCACCACTCTATAGGGAGATATTGGCCCGGTCGGACCACCTGGGCTTCAGGGAAGTAAAGGTGTCCAGGGAGACAAAGGTGAAAAGGTAAATCTGTATTTCTCTACACAGCTAATTGCTTTATTGATAGATGCATCACTGTTTTATTATTGGCTTATTGTTTCTGTGATCATTAAAGGGGAGTCCTGGCTTCGGGATTCCCGGAACGCCAGGTCCTAAGGGTGAGAGTGGTGAGAGGGTGAGTGAAATTAAGATAAATAACCTGAAGGCTTAATCTGCAGACTGACCTTGTATAGAAAAAACATTTTGTATTTGTGCGCAGGGTAATGTTGGATTATCAGGGAAACCTGGACCCAAGGTAGGTAAAGATTTGTAACCTGTAACCTATTACGTTATAGATCACTTCATTTTTATTATTTTTCATCCAGCGGCTAAACTTGATCAAGTATGTCTGGGAAAAAAAGAAAATCTGAATTATTTTCTGATCTGTCCTGATTTTTTTTGCTGAAGATCAAATACGAAAATCGCTGAGCAAATTACTCCAATCAGACAAGCATTACAAAATTACATTTGTATAATTATTTATAGTTTTTGAAAATAGTTTCTAAAAAAAAAACTTAATTTCTCAAAAAGATCACCAGGTTAAGTTATCTTAATTCTGTCATATTAATTGTCTGCCATATTGGATTTTCCACCATTTTATTCTATTTAAAAAATATATTTATACTGTACAAGGACACAATAAATAAGAATAATATTCATAAACATGACAAGTGATACTGTTATTGTCTTGGCATTGCACCTCTATCAATACAAAAAAAAATGTGAAAATTGTTTTGGACAGCCTGTACTTTTAGTATGCTAATTAGGCCCAAGCTCCCTACCATGGCACTAAGATCACGTGACCTTCAACCTCATTAAAATTTTCTTCCAACAACCATCATGGCGGACACAGAGCCAACTCGCAAAAAGACGCTGGCTTTTTACGAATCTGCCAAGAAACATCTTCACTTGTTTGGGTTTCCGACATCTTGTTTGTTTTGACACCTTATCACGTGACCGTTGTATTTTCATACTCATTAATATTAATTAGCATCTACAAAAGATGGTCATGTACACAAGATCAGGCCTGTCTGATGCTCCTCATCAAGTCATTCGTCTTCATCTCGATTATTTTGAACATGATAAGACCTTGTAAGACTTTGTTATTTGCTGAAAAAGAAATTGGATATGTTAAAATTTAGCATAATCTATTTACTATTACTAGTCAATTTTTTACTGCACATTTTGTCTAATCATTGCAAAACTAATTACAACATTGTGAGATTATCTGGAACAAAACTTGTATCTGATTTTTGATAGCTATGATGGTTTCATCCATAAGAGGCAGACAAATGTATTCTTGAAGTTGCCAAACAGTTAGTGTAGGCTTGTTACATACTTGTTACATACTGCATCTTAAGCAATATGACTTCATTTAAATTAACCAGCCTTAATTGCATTTGCAACCTGGGGAGGTTGTAAAACAAGTTGTAGTATTGGCTTCAAAATTTGGTATAACTCCTTGGGAACAGTGGCTTGCTGGCTCCTTCTGTCACTAAGAGGTGTGGACAAAAAGTGCTTGGCCCCCCTAATCACTGCTTATCACCAGCTATATTATTGTTGCACATATTATTATTATTATTATTATTATTATTATTATTATTGTTGTTGTTGTTGTTAATAATAATAATAATAATAATAATAATAATAACGATAATATTACATTAGTCAAAGGGTATCATTGGCAATTCCGGTACCAACAGCTTGTAAACAGGAAGTTTTTTCGAGTACAGTTTCAACACTGCCAGCCCCTTTATTCTGCATTATATGGGGTCAGGGGTATCTCAGTGATTAAGGTGTTGGGGTAATCAGAAGGACCCAGGTTCAAACCTCAGAACCTCCAAGCTGCCACTGTTGGGCCCTTGAGCAAGGCCCTTAACCTTATCCGCTGAATGAGAGTGCCTGCCAAATGCAGTACAATTTATACTTTTTATAATTTATAATTTACAAATGTAAATTATATTTTATAATATATAAAAATATATTTTTATATAAAATATAATATAATATATAATATAAAAATATTTTAATAAAAAATATATTAAAATATATTTTTATAATTTATAATTTACAAATGTAAATTATACTCGAATCTTAATTATACATTCACATGTCAAGTTCCAGTTTTACTCTTGTAGGAGTCTCCTTAAAATGTGAACTCATTACGGCCTTAAAAAAACAATTACTACAAATATCTCTAATTTAAATACTTTGCACCTGACTGGATAATTATTCAATTATCATTTATGCACAACATGGGGATTAAATGCACACACACATGCACAATTTAGTTGATTACACACTCCATTTAACCTCTTTATTTAAGGCCTTTGATAAATCACGGTCATAGTGTTGTGTTTTGTGGATCATAAAGTATTTTAAAAGTTTTCCAGGACGTATGTTAGAAATAGTTTTCTATTGAATAAGTAATAGCTTAAACCTCCAACTGGCTGTTTGTCTTTAGGGCAACGATGGCTATAAAGGGGAAAAGGGTAACATGGGTCTGTCAGGAAACTCTGGCCCTCCAGGACTAAGAGGTAAAGATGTAAGTAAACCATGGATGAGCTATGTGTGTGTGTGTGTGTGTGTGTGCTTGTGTGTAAAGCATTCCTGGCTGATGACTATATTTATATATGGCTTTAATTTTCTCTAGCTGTGCCTGATGTGATTTATATAAGGTGGCACATCTCGCACCAGGACTGATGTCCCGTTGAATAAATCTCCTGAAGTTTCTAATAAAGTATTAATGATTCAGACTTCAGACAGAACTGACAAAAGTGAAATGTGTTACAACATTGATCAGACAGGAACCAAGGTGCTGAAAAGTTGTAAACGTTATTTCAGGGTTTGCCCGGCTTAAAAGGAGACGCTGGAATGAAGGTGAGGGAAAACTTACCCCTATACAAGAGCACACACAAACACAACAACACAACACTCACTAATGCACATGTATATATAGTTACTCATGCACATCTATATCACATCCATGATGTACGTGACTCATTCTTATATCTGACTCATGGCGGTGGGTTATTTTTCCACAGGGAGGGCCTGGTTCTCCAGGACAGGCAGGAGAGAAAGGCATCAGGGTAACTTCATACTGTATATCTTTGCTATCCTGTAACATAATATCATTCTTCATTCTTACTAATTCTAATACTAAATCTCCTTATATTACCGTACTGTTGAAATTCTTTAGTGTGAAGTTTACTTTTTTACGCGTTGTGTGTGTTGCTGTAATATTCCAAGCTGAAAAATTTTTTTTATTGTCTTCAAGCAAGAGAAAAATTCAGTTCAATTCAATAAAATTTTATTTGTATAGCGCTTTAAACAATTGTCATTGTCGAAAAGCAGCTTAACACAATCAAAAGAATTATTTAAGTTGTATGAAATGTGAATGTGTATGAATCAAAATGATCAGATAGTCCCTGGTGAACAGGGGAAAAGAGAGGGACAATTATACATGGGGTATTTTAAACAATACATGAGCATTTTCTCCTTTGTTGATGTGTTGGAAGCAGAAAAAAATGGGCAAGCATAAGGATTCGAGTGACTTTGACAAGGGCTAGTTAGCGATGGTTAGAGGACTCCAAAACTGCAGCTCTTGTGGGATGTTCCCAAGTTGCACTGGTCAGGACAAACCAAAAGTGATTCAAGGAAGGAAAAACTGGCGACAGAGTCATAAGTATCCAAGGCTCAATGATGCACATGGGGAGTGAAGGCTGGGCCAGGTAGTCCGATCCAAACGAAGAGCTATTGTAGATCAAATTGAGGAAAAAGTTAATGCTGGTTCTGATAGAAAGGTGGGGACCTACTCAATATCAGGCGGGTGAATGTACAGTAATTCCATGGCTTATTGTCCGAAGTGATGAACAGAAAATAACTGCTCTTTACATTATGCGTATTAGAGCAAATTCAAAATGCCTTATCAAAGCCCATAATAGGCAATAACAACCTGCAATAATACATAATCGTAATCGCGACCACACAAGCACAGATCAAAACCAGGAGAGATTCAAAAATCTGAGAAATCAATGTGTAACATGATAAGACCTTGTGATTAGACAGAGAGACAGGAGGGTACAAACTAATTAGGGTAGTCACTGAAATCAGGTAAAAAGACTAGAGAGAGAAATAATGAGGTGTAGACAAGACTCAAATCAAATTGTAACTCTCATGTCCATATACAGAAGAAGTGAATACACACATCTTGATTGTGTAAAGCTGCTTTGCAACAGTGACTATTGTTAAAAGCGCTATACAAATAAAATTTCATTGATTTGAACATATGAGGTGGTATCAGAAGGTGTCAAGATTAGCTCTGTTTACACACTCTGCAGGAGAATTTGCTATTGACGGTCTTGAGCCCCTGGGGACAAATTCTCGATGCACAATGCCGCGGATGTCAAAAAAGACGATGGGGGTGCATGTTCAAATCTCATGTGAGGATTGCCTGGACTGTTCCGTATGACACACCGATAATGTTGTGGATTGTTCTCAGATGATCATCATGCACAAGTTGCCAAATGGTTTCAACATTTTCGGGGGTTGAGCTTGTTGAAGGTCTTCCTGATCTCTCGTCATCTTCCAGTGATGTTCTTCCTCTCTTGAAGTTTGTGGGCCACTCAAAACACCTCGAACGAATCATTTCAGCATCGCCATAAACTTTGCCCAGATTTGCCCAGTTTCATGCAGAATTTTACTGTTCATGATGAAATAGCAGACATGGTAACACACGTGGTTAATGTAGCACCAGTCACACAGCTCCCGATGTACATCGGACAATGTCTTTTGGCACGCTGACTTATGAAGGTCAGTGCTTCCTGAAACCTTGTGCTGCCACCTGTTGGCGTGTTATAAAACTAGTCTCGAAGCTTTTTTATACAACCTCGTATATAGCACTGTTCACACTGGGAGCCAAGAGGGGGATTCATTCATGTCCTGTTGATGTTTTTCCACTTAATGTAACTATATACAGATATTTGGCTGATGCTAACAGCTGTTCTCTGAGGACTCATGACTGTAGTCGCGCGATAGTTCAGGAATGGAGTTTCCCACAGTCTATCTGAGCTTCCAAATAATGAACTGGACTCCATATTAACTTAAACACACCTCCTGTTATACTAAACTTCCATTCTCCTAACACACTCCGTATGACTGCAGATCAATCCCTGCTATCCGTTATCACCCAGATGAGGATGGGTTCACTGTTGAGTCTGGTTCCTCTCAAGGTTTCTTCCTATTGTCATCTCTGAGAGTTTTTTTTCCCTTGCCGCTATCGCCCTCGTCCTTGACTTGCTCATCAGGGACCGTCTTATCATTTTAATTTCATACAAACTTAAATAATTCCTTTGATTGTGTAAAGCTGCTTTGTGACTGTTAAAAGGGCTATACAAATAAAATTGAATTGAATTAAATATTTTACCTATTAATAATGTCACATGCAATATTACTCGTCACTGGTGCTGTTATTCCTGTTGCTACTGGTTGTTGCTTTCTACTTTTGTTTCTTTTTTTGTTTCTCTACTTTTGTAAAAAAAAATTTTTTTTACTTCATTTCATTGCTTTTTATATTTGGCACAAGAATTTCCTCCGTGATTAATAAAGTTTTATCTTATAAAAAGTATGATGCACTGCATATTTGAATGAACAGAAGATTGTTAGCATATCCATATTTCCACTGTATAGGAATAAAAAAAGACTTCATACCGTGATGTGATGTTGTGTCTAATCCCTTACTTAATTCATTTCTATTTCTATTTCTGCCTCAGGGCCCCCTTGGTTTCCCCGGACAACCAGGAAGCCTGGGTGAGAAAGGAGATTCTGGGAAACTTGGGCTTCCTGTAAGCATCTGCCGTCTTTTTTAAATCAATATTTACATCCTGGCTCATTATTCAGTTCTTAAAGATCTTAAAGTATATTATTTATTAACTGCTATGAACTATGAATCGAGTAATTATAAGAGAGTTAGGAATGTGCGACTGGTCCATGGAGTTTAAGGCGTTTAAACTCTGACTGTTTTCAAGGCCTGCTGTTTGCTTGTAATGATCTGTACATGATAGTTTTATTGTATTTCACAGAAGTAATCTTACGCAAAGTAGATTTACACAATTTTAGATTAAATATCCTGTGTATGTCCTTCACAGGGTCCTGAAGGAACGAAAGGAGAGAAAGGCGAGCAGGTATGTTCCGTCTTATGATTTATAATATTTAGAAGTGTGTGTGTGTTATAATGAGAATCATTTGACGTTTTAACTGCTTTTGTTACATTCGGAAAAGCATTCTCACAACACGGCCAATATACAACTTATCAGTTTATGTTTGGTTGCTATAAAATGTGCATGTCTACTAAACATAATTTATACCACTTGAACTTTGTATTTTTCAATTATATAATAAAGAGCTCATTAAATCTGTATAAATAAAATAACGTTTTTGTCCGTTTGTCTGGACAGCATAACTGTGTGGACAGAATTTAATGAAACTTTTGCAGGACTTCGATATCTGCCTGAAGTTTTACCTGCACCAAAAGTGAAATCTAAATGTTGAGTAAAAGTGATGTTACGTGTTGGATTTAATAATCTATTTTAAAATAATCTACTAATGCGCTACTGTCTCAATGTAAACAAACGCCTGCATCAATAGATATTAATTAGAAAAACTAGGATTCGTTTTAAAAAACTGAATATTTTTACTGGGATTAGTTTATATTTTCACTTTGGCTGAAATAACAACCTTGTAGTAATATAAGTGAATTTTAACACGCCGGAGTCGTTTTAAGAGAAAACTTCATCTTTATCTGATCTACTTTTTTCATTTCTCATCTGTGATTCACTCTCCGATTACCGAACAGGGAGTGGATTTGTCTGATGACGACAGAAGGACAACTTAGTGTAAACAAGGCATCAGATACTCAACCTTACAGAATGTGATTTCTTTGTATTAATAAGTTAGACAGAGATTCTGCTGTACAGAAAGACACACAGACATGTACGTGGACTTCAACCTGAAATAATAATAATAATATCACTGATTGCATTAAGATCAGCAGATTATTTATAGCTTTAACCTTTACTTATTTCTACAAACTCTTTAACCATCAACTACTAACACTAGTTGATATATATATTTTTTTTATTATCTCTCCAATACCAAATCTAATTAAGAGCACATGTTCAAAAGGATGGCTTCTGGGAAACCAGAACATACCACCAAGACCATAAGCTGAAAAAAGGGACAAAAATAAATAAATGTCTTGAAAAATAAATTTTGTTGCCCCAGTGCATTACGAGATGATGTTTATGTTCTGTAAATGTTAGATAGGTGTTAATTAATAAATAAATAAATATATATATATATATATATATATTTTTTTTTTTTAATAAATAAGTTCTTTGCATAGTTGAATTAATAATTTAGTAATTAAATTCAATAATTCAATAATATGAGGTTGATGCTGAATGACTGTAACAAGTGGTTAGTAAATAAAAACTACAGCAGTGAACATAAATTATAATTATTTTCTCCATTTTACTTTCTCTCGAGGGGAAACCTGGTCTACCTGGAAATTTTGAGGTGAGATTTTCCACTCATTTCAAACCATCAGACGATCACACAGTCAGAGACGTTTCTTATTAAGACTTATTATTGCTACATTTATTTTGTGTTTATCACATTTATATCACAAAACATATTACTACATATTATGCATTTCTTTGTGTGTTTCTCTTGCTTCATAGTTGTCCACGTCAGACAACATCAGAATTGTCAAGGTATGTCTATATTCAATTCAATTCAATTCAATTTTATTTGTATAGCGCTTTTAACAATTGACATTGTCCCAAAGCAGCTTT
>JAQMYJ010000004.1:3840692-3854030 GCA_030014305.1 Clarias laeviceps | reverse complement strand
TGTGTGTGTGTGTGTGTGTGTGTGTGTGTGTGTGTGTGTGTGTGTGTCTGTGTGTGTGTGTGTGTGTGTGTGTGTGTTAGTTATAAAACATTCCTTATGAAACTGCACAAAGCATTTTACACTATTCTTTATGTTGATTTTGTTACTGTTTCCTACTTTCCCTTATGAATTTTTTACATGTACAAATGTTTACTTTTGTTATTTTTGCTATATCGTTATCATTGCTATATATCATTTCTTTGCTTGTGCCTAAGACTTTTGCTCGGTACTCTACATATGTTATGTTTCCTAATCACCTGTTTTTTGTGTTAACAGGGAGAAAAAGGAGATTCAGGAGAGAAGGTACGTACACTATATGGACAAACAAATTTGTCCAAGCCTGCAATGACATTGTATCTGAATAAACAAACTTCAATATGGAGTCAGTCCCCCTTTCACAGCTATAACAGTTTTCACTCTTTTTGCAAGGCTGTCCATAAGAGAGTGTTCCTGTGGGAATTCGTGTCCATTCATTCTGTAGAGCATTTATGAGGTCGGCACTGATGTTGGATGAGAAGGTGCTTGATGTAGTTGAGGTCAGGGCTCTGTGTTAGGGCCGGTCGAGTTCTTCCACACCGAACTCATCAAATCATGTCTTTATAGTCCTTGCGTTGTGCACTGGGACACAGTCATGTTGGAATAGAAAATAGTCTTTCTCAAACTGTTGCTCAAGTTGCATAGGAGCATCACATTGTCTTGGTGTGCTGAAGCATTAAGATTGTCCTCCACTGGGGAAAAGGGACCTGATTGGCTTGATTGAAACACCTGAATTCAATAATTAACAGGTTTGGACAAGTACTTTTGTCCATATAACATGTGTAATTGTGTTCAATAATTGTGGTGTTTATTAATTTTGCTCAGGGAGACACTGGACTGCCAGGAAGAGGTGTTGAAATGAAGGTACACCATAGATTTGACTGCACACTACTCTGTGTGTGTATATGTTTGTGCATGAGTGTATTCAGATAAAGATAGATCAAAATTTACGTTTCAGGACATCGAGGCTTTATTTGAATCATACGGCATTAAGGTGAGCTTCTGTTATCAAAATCTAGTTAAGTTTAAACTAATCTTTTGTCCTTTTTAGTTTTCCAAAAGCAGTATGCAGTAGCAGTATTTCTTCAAAAAATTTATTTTTTTCTCAGCTTTCCCTGCTGAAGGCTTTAATTGATAGACTCCTGCAAGATGGAATGGAGGAACTACTGCATGAGATCAGTACCAAGAAAAGGACCAAAGGACAGACGATACACCCCGACTCCAACATCATCACTGAATACACTGTACGGCTTAAAGTATTCTCATTATTTCACTACGTAAAGTGAGGTATAAAGTTTATTCTAATGCTAAATGGCTCGTTCTGAATCATACAGTATATGTGAGACACGAAACAGTTAAGGAAGTACTGTTTATTATGTTTATGTTTTCTTCCTCATACACTGCAGCATGTTGCCAATGAATGCATTATTTATTTATTAAGAAACACTTTGTACTCGTTTTTGTTTTTACAGTAGATCCTCTATTTTCATTTGTTAGAGCAACTGTAGGTGATTCGCTGACTGTCTTTCAAATGTAACAAGACAGAAAATGCACAACCTCTGTCTCGAAATCTTAAAGCTTCAAAGCTGTCGCTTCTGATCTTGATACTGGAGACTCCTTCTATAAGGAAAGCATATCAACAATTATTAACAATTTTCCTTTGCAAAGGTA
Source organism: Clarias laeviceps (assembly GCA_030014305.1). NCBI lineage: Eukaryota > Metazoa > Chordata > Actinopteri > Siluriformes > Clariidae > Clarias > Clarias laeviceps. The sequence continues at coordinate 3,852,284 of JAQMYJ010000004.1, read as the reverse complement.
TACATACCCTTTTGAATTCTTCCACATTTTGTCCTGTTACAGCCACAAACGTTAATGGGATGTTATTGGTGTTTTATGTGATAGACCAACACAAAGTGGCACTTACAGTACAGTAATTGTGAAGTGAAAGGAAAATGATATATGGTTTTAATTTTTTTTTTTTTTTTACACAAATAAAAATCTGAAAAGTGTGGTGTGCATTTGTATGCAGCCCCCCTGAATCAATACTTTGTAGTTGTTTTGAAAATTATTTATCATTGTCTTTCCAGTTCACAATGATGTGCATCTTTGTGTTGGTCTGTGACATAAAATCCCAATAAAACACATTTACGTTTGTGTTTGTAACGTGACAAAATGTGGAAAACTTCAAGGGGTATGAATACTTTTGCAAGGAACTGTAATCCATGTTTTCCTTTGCTACAGTACATACTGTAACATCGCACTTTGTTTTCTTTCATAGGAAATGATTCAATACTTTAAGACCAGTCATAGTCGAGAATTACACTCGATTACACTCTGGTGTAAATATTGTCTTTTTTTTTTATCAAGAATTAATATGACGATTAATACGTAATGCAAACCATCTTCATTTGTAGAACTCAGTGAAGTACGATCTTTCCAGTGAGCCACAGACTGATGGACTCCTGCCTGAGGAAGTGGATCGAAATGAATCGTTCACAGTTAAGAAAATTGTTTTAAGACGAATATTGAAACTGAGAAAACATGTAAAAAAGAAGGAAAAGTCAGTCTGTTTTTGTAGTGTATATTAAATTAAGATATCTATCTGATGTTATGTAACATGACCAAACTTTTTTTTTTCTTCTTTTTTTTTTTTTTAGGTTTTGCTAAATGACACAGAAGATGGTGGCACTAACGCAGATCTGAACAGAACAGAGAGCAGGATCGATGTAGAAGAAGAAGGAGAGGCTCTGCTAGAATCCTTTACCGAAGCACCATCTATTTTCATTACTCAGATCAACTCCTCTTCAGAGACGGTAAACATTTCACACAGATATGAGACAAATTAAAGGAATAACAAAAGCCATTGCGCTGTTTTGCTGTTTAAACTCTGTTAAACTGTTGCTGTCATGATGGGCGTGGTCTTTTCCAAGCTGACTCCACCCCTATACCCAGTCTGATTGCATGAGCTCTGTCCTTCACACTCAGAACAAAATGAACTTTGAGGTGTCACCTTCCCGAGACGGATAATAAAATGAAATGTAATTTTTATTTCCTTTATATATTTCTGAATATTTATGTGCATTTTTAATACACAGATTAATACAACAAACGCAGAGGTAAGTATGGAGGACGTCCTCCTCAGTCAGGACAGCACAGTAAAGAAGACTTCTGTCGAGAAGAAGAAGGCCAGAGAAAGAGGAAAGGTGCGCCATAGCTTAAATTATTATTATTATTTTTAATTCGCCGTTTTGTGAAGTTCATTTATCAGCAGATCTCTTAATCAACATGTTTTGATGATGGCAGCACAAATATTATACAGTGATCACTATGTGATATCTACACTCTTATAAGAAAAGGGTTCTTAATGAGGATCTTTAACATACTGTATTCAGTACTGTGCAAAAGTCTTGACCTCTTTTTTTTTTATTGTATTTTTAATGTAGTCTCTAGGAATACTTCCCCAGGCTTCCTGAAGGACTTTTTTGTCCCTCGTACTGTATATGTTCTGTCCAGTTGCTGTACCTGGGCAGTTTCAGAGAAATGTTTTTATTTGTTAGACCTATAAATCATTCAAGCATTAAAAAAAACTTAAGAAACTTGACCCAGTGAGAAACAGGTGCAGATGATGACAGATGATCAGGTGATTAATGTACTGGACTGCTGATGCTGAATGCTGAGTGGTTGGAACAGACCAGAGGGGAAATGAGGTCGCTGCTGAGATTGATACATAAACAACCAGTTTTTAATTGTATGTTCAGGCATGCGTTTTTCAGCCTGTCACAATAAAACATTTGTTCCTATTTCTTTAATTTAATCTACATCATTTATTTTTAATGAATTTAATATGAAGGAATGATGAGTGGCTCAGGGCTTTTGCACAACACTATCTGTATAGTTTGTATATTAGCATTTCAAACAACGTTAAAACTTTCATAAGGTTTATAATGTCCACTAATTTTCATTAAATAGCCTAAAATAACACTCACAGCATTTAATATTCTATAAATGAATCTAAATGATTAACCCAGGTGATATTTCTTTTAAGAGTGTAATATGATGAATCCTAAATCACGTGTTCTCTGCACATGTTAATGCAGCCCTCAGGCCTCGGTTTAATCACCGCTGTGCTAAAGTAACTGGCCCTGTTTAATGAATAACTGATAAACATTTACAGCATTAATTAGTATAAAACCTGTAAAAACAAGGTAATATAGCCTGTAACTAAAATATGATTAACACTTGAATAACTCGAACAAACTGAAACTAATTGGATCTAATTTTATGCATTTTGGGTCGTGTTCAGAGTTGGGTTCAGCGTACGTGGTGAGAATTTAATTCCGAATGTTCACACATCAGTATTCAGACCTCAGGCGTAACTACAGACTTAAGCGCTGTCTTAGTAACGCACCATTCTGAACAGCACTAGGTCATGCAGACATTTATGCGCTTACCATGTGAGCCTAATTATTAATATTTAAATATGGCAATTTTCATTAATTTATAGTATTTATCAATGAATACAGTAAGTTAGATAAATAAAATTAAAGGAGAGAGGTACTTTATCTACATAGATTTTCCATCCAATAGCTAAAGACTGTAACTGTAACTTCCACATTTTTTCAGCTAGTGATGCCACTGTGATTGACAGGAAATTATAGAGAGTATGCCCCTCCCACCCTAAAAGCACAGACACTTCAGTTCTCAGGGACTTTCAGCCACTGATTGCAAAATATCTCTGAGATCTCTGAGCGAAAGCCTTTCTGTAATACTTCCAAATTTTGGATTTTTTTTTTTATACCTCTAGCTTTTAGAATACAGCTGCTCTTTGCAGTTGTAGACGTCTAACACATACACATACACACACACTCATGTACTACGATGTGCCTAGAGGACCAAGAGGAGTGAGACGTCTGTGCTAATTACTAAACTATCTTGTCACCTTGCAATAGACAGCAGGAAAAATTTTTTATTTAAAAATGTGCTGGCTAGATTCAAAAAATAAAAATCTCTGATGCTTCTACTGAAAAGAATTTTTTTTTAATTGGGAACACAGAAAAAAAAATTATACCCACATGAGGCAAGTGTGAATATGTCTATTTTGTCTGAGTATAAATATTAATGTAACTTAAGTGCCAACTCTGAATACGGCCCTTATAAGAGCAATTGTTTATCACTACTGATGTATTCCACCTTATATGTTAAAGATTCACCTGTATAATCAGAGACTGATGATTAGATTCATTTAATTTCCTGTATCACTAATTAGAAAGTGATTACATGTTATAACCTTTTGTGATTGTAACACTCTTAACCAGGGTAAGGGGAATAAAGGACGACATAAACGACAGAGGAAGCGATTGGTAAATGCGCCGTTTAAACATGTCATAATCTAACACCTGTCTAAAGTCTAATACTGATTTTCCCAATTTAAACATCTCTGTCTAAATGTCTGTCTAAATATTTAAAAAACTACATATACTTCATGTTCATTGTGCATAAGTACAACATTGAGTGCTCACAAACAGTTTCTGTGAAGTTATCGCTATGAACAGTTTGTATGATAATTTCCCCCTTGATTATTAAACAACACGGTTTATTTATTATTAATAGTAGTAGTAGTAGTAGTAAACTTTGTTTTATATATATATATATATATATATAAAACAAATAACTGCTCTTTATTATTTTTTTTCTAAACATTTAATTAATAACCCGTCTTAAATCATTCTTAAAGTAATAAACAATTATCTTTGCAACCTAAAACACACTCAATACTAACATCATATAAAAAAATTTTAAAAAACATTTATCGGTAATTTTTACACTATGTTTTGAAGAAAGTACTGTGAGGAATAATTTCTTTTCACACTGAATAGAAAAATATGGAATACTCAAAACTTCCTGATTATAGTCAGAAAATAATTAAAGCAATCTGAAAAGTGCAAACAAACTAGCCTTAACACAAACGTCTTACTTCACATTATGATTTAATTCCAAGTATAATACAGTGGAACTTTGGATTGCGGGTAACTTAAATACATTTTCACTTGATAAACGTGTCTGCCGAGTGTCATGTGATCACAAATGAGCCAATGGTTCTTCTGTCTTGTGCTGTAGAATTATGGGTAATTGTCTCCCACGCTGGGTCTCAGTGCGCGTGCGTCACTCGTATAGTCAACATCCGTGCGCACATGTACTGTTTATTATAACATTGTGACCGTGCGTGTGTGTATGTGTAAAGCATCTTTTTTTAATTTTGTGTCCAACTGTGGTGAGTGTTCTTTAGTAACTGTACTGCAGCAACCATAAAGAAGATAAAGGTTAAAAAGGCTGTAGCAGTGTCACATTTCTGCTCAAAAGGAGGCAAAAGCAAGTGAGATTCTTTGTTAAAGAAGTTTGCCAACAGAGACTCAGTCAGGGAGCAGTGATTCTGTTAGTGTGTGTCTGCTTGTGCATGCACACGTGTGTTTGTGTGTGCGTATGTCATCCTACACAGTAGCCCCCTCCCTCCTCCTCTCCTCTCTCATCTTACTTCAGCCACGATTCTTTTCAAAGGTAAAGTGCAGGTTAATTTGTTTTATTTTTACTTAATATTTTGTATTAATTATTTTTATATGAATATTTTTGGGTTGTGGAACATATCGTCTGAGTTTCCATTTTTTCTTATGGGAAAGTTCGATTTGATATACAAGCACACTTTGGAATGAATTATGCTCGCAATCCAAGGTTCAACTGTATTGCATTTAGCCTCCTTTTGATTTATCAATTTTTATTAATTTTTAATCAGTAATGCATTTCACTAACTCTGGAGAATGACTTCTGTAATGATGCACAATGTTTGTTAACATGATTATAATTATGTAATTATAATCTGCAAATTAAAGGGAGAGTTGAACCCTGATGAAGAAGAGGACGGTGAGGAGGTTCATGACGATGGTGATGATGGAGATGATGATGGTGGTGGTGGTGGTGAAGATTATGAATATGAGGTTGGTGATTTTGCTTTTTTGCTATACAAACATGACCACAGTGTCAAATCTGACATAATACAGAATTTTAGACGCAAACTTAGACCTAGGGTTCATCTCATAGGATTAAGCTTTATTTCCTCTGCATGTTATTATGTTTAACTCATTTCTGGCCTGTCTTTAAAAAAAATAAAGTGTTGAGTGTTTTTGGAAGTATAAATGTCTTACAGAACATTTCTATTACCACAGGACGAGCAGGTTACAGAAGGGACTGATCTCTCTCACGAGGAAGAAAAAGAGCAGGTCTGACTATCTGTCTGTTCATCTATCTATTTGTTTTTCTGTCTGTCTGTCTGTCTATCTAGAATGCAAGTTTGTCTGTCTGACTGACTGATTAACCATGTGTCTGACTGTCTCTATCTATCTGTCTGTCTGGCTGGCTGGCTGGCCGTCTATCTGTCTGCCCATTTGTTTATCTGTCTGCCAGTCTGTCTGTCTACTTGTCTCTCTGTCTATTAGACTGTCTAACTGCCTATCTATATGTTTGTCTGTCCATTTGTTCATCTGTCTGTCTAGCAACATCTTTATCTCTTTGTCTCCTGCACTGATCCTGATAAAACTAATTAAAATCTATCCACTTGTCTCGCTGTCTATCATACTCTATCATACAGTCTATCACACTATCAATCTATCTGTCTCTCTGTCTGTATATTCAATCGTTTATGTGTTTATTCGCCTCCTGACACGATACATCTCAAACTAATCATTTTATTTCGACGTCAGATCATGATGCAGACTCCTCCTTATGCACATCGTAGAGAACGTCACGCATTGTGACAGTGTGAAGGATTAATGTTGGTATTATTTGTTTCTGAAAGCCTAATCACTACATACTGTTTTCTTTTCACACACACACACACACACACACACACACACATCTCCAGGCACATCTTCTTCTCAAATGCTTAGTGAAAAACTCACTTACATTCTATATCGCATTTATTTGCATTATTTGTTTTATTTTTATTATTACATTCATTCAACTCAAAGACAATTTTGCTTTAAGAGTGTCCTTCAGCAATTAGTTAAGAATTATTAATGAATTAGGACAACCGTGAGATGGGATAATCACCCTCATCAGCAAAGCTACTGTAGAAGTTGAGATAAACTTGTGCTAAATATTGTTTTTCCTCAGGTGATGTACACAGCCACTGGGGCTTTCACCTCGATATCAGCAGTCACACAGCAGGTACGGCACTGATGCTCTCTCACCATCTTCACCATGACCATGTGTGAGACAGTGGAACTAAAGCATACGGTTTATGTGTTTTCTTTAAGCCGAATATAAGCACGATATCACCAGAGCTCGATACAGAGGCTGCAGAAAAGGTAAGAATAGTGAAAATGTTCTGTTTTAAATGTAGCACCTATAGAAAGTCTACTTATCCTGTAAAAGTCCTTTTGCAATAATGATATGAATACGTTTACTCTTATTAGGATCTTGCGTCGAACAGATTTAAAAGGTTAAATATAAGGAGAAAAAACAAACAGTCGGAAAATTTGAGAATGTAAAAGATTAAACGACAATTATCCTATTAGTATTTATTTAGTTAAAACAATTTGTATAACATGACAAATTCCCCCAAAATAAAATGTGTAAAAAAACAAACGAACAAATGATGGAATTTTTTTTTTTTTAATAAGCAAAATTTTAATAAACATTTCCAAATGTGGGTGACACAGTAGCTCAGTGTTTAGCACTGTCACCTTGAACCTCTAGGGTCTGGGTTCGAGTCCCCCCCTCGGGTCTGTATGCATGAAGTTGGCATGTTCTCCCCGTGCTTGGTGGGTTTCCTCCGGGTTCTCCGGTTTCCCAAATTGCCCGTAGTGTTTGTATGTGTGTGTGTCCTGCGGTGGATTGGCTCCCTGTCCAAGGTGTACCCCATCTCGTGCCTCAAGTCTTCTGGGATAGGCTCCAGGCCTCCCGCGACCCTGAATACAGGATAAAGTGGTATAGACGATGAGTGACTGAGTGATTTCCTAATGCTTCCCAATAGCATTCGTAGTCACATGACTAGCGCTCATTATAATAATAGAGCAAAAAATAAAGCTGAGTCAGAGATTAAATGAAAGAGACACAAGCAAACGCTATGAAAGATTCAGCAAAGTGGCCCAGAACAACACTTTTAAATCAAAGTTTATACTGGACAGCAGGTCAAAAGGTTAAGACCAGTGTTGTGTGTAACGCATTACAAAGTAACATAGTAACGACATACAAAGTAAGTATTTCAGTACTCGGATTACTTTTTTGATCTAACGAGTAATCTAACGCGTTAGGGCCGCCATTTAAATCCTCAGTTATTTAGTTTTATTTTCAAAAATGTAATCCGTTATTCAGACAATTTATGTAATCCATGAGCCAGACAGCAGTCATTCCCAATGTGTGTGTGAAAGTCGTCCTACAAGCTCCGCCCCCAATAACCCGCCCCCCTCTGTTATTCCTGCTGTTATACCCCAAACTTCGCTGAGTGATGATGGTAGAATAATTATAAAGGTTTAGACTAAAACAACATGCATGAGGAATCACAAAGGAGTTTAAATTTTCTGCAATGGAAAAGTACTCGAACTAGTTACTTTTATCAGAAAGTAACGCTGTAATGTAACTGATTACTTTTTGTAGACAGTAATTTTGTAAAGTAATTAGTTACTTTAAAAAGTAACGTCTCCCTACACTCACTCACTTGCTCATGGTCCATAGCGCTTAACCTTAATCCCAGGAGACTTAGGGCACAATGCAGGGTACATCCTGGATGGGGTGCCAATCCATCGCAGGGCACACACACATACACACACTCACACACCCATTCACACACTATGTGCAATTTGGAAATGCCAATTAGACTAATCGGCATGTCTTTGGACTGTGGAAGGAAACTGGAGTACCTGGAGGAAACCCATCAAGCATGAGGAGAACATGCAAACTCCACACACACAGACCCCGAGGCGGGAATCGAACCCAGATCCTGGACAGTGCTAACCACCAAGCCACAGTGCTGCCTGATTTTTGCATAAATTTGGAGAAGCATAAAACCAAATATTTATTTTCTACATTCCCAAAAAGAATTTTCTGTTCATGCCAAAATCTTAAACCAAGATAAGCCAAGTACATTTTCAAATTCACATCCTGATACTTTTGACTGAGCTCATCTAGATCTTATGATCAAACTGCAGTCCTGAATTATTCATTCATACAGGATTTTTATCATTTTTTTCCAATAAGTGTCTTCCGTTTTGACTGATATGTCCTCCAGTGCTCTTACGGTATCTTACGGTATCTTGCCTGGTCTTGCGTGTGTCCCCCATGTCCCCCATGCCATTGACAGGGTTCTTTCAGGAACTCTGTGAAAGACAGAAACGAGTTTGTGTCTCTGGTGTTTTTGGGCACAGGAGACCTGCAGTGGTAGAAAAAAAAAAACAGAAATTAAAATTAGATTGTATTGTATCATGAGATAATGATGTATAAAGGGGTATGTAGACTTTCTATGGACTTCATTAGTTGTGCTGCATCTGATTTGAGTGATGAAGCATGAAGCTTTCGCATGTGGCATGAACTAATATCTTGTCTTCGGAATGACATTTCTTTGATACGCATTTTTTCTTGTAGATATTTTGCTTGCTCGGTAAGATTAATATTTCACCCAAAAACAACAATCTCGATCAGGAACTTCAGGAGTTTTAATGAGAAATATCTAATTAAAACTGCCAAAAGTATGCATCTACAGTACTGTGCAGATGTTTAAGGCAGGTAAGAAAGAAATGCTGTTAAAGATATTTATTTTAGGTGTTTTTAAAATGCAAAGTGAGCAAACAGAAGAAAAATCTACAACAAATCAATATTTGGTGTGACTACCCTTTGGCTTTAAACCAGCATCAGTTACTTATCAGTTACAAATACTTGCACAAAGTCATGAATGTTTTAGGATCAGAGTCAAGTGTATGATTAACCAATTATACCAAGCATGTAGGTTGAAATACAGTCATTAACTGAAACATAAACAGCTGTGTAGGAGGCTTAAACTACTGGGTGAGGAACCACCAAACTGCTACTAAGGTGAGGTTGTGGAAGACGGTTTCATGTCACAGGTCATTCACCATGGCAGAACTGAGCACAGCAACAAGACACAAGGTAGTTACAGTATACTGCATCAGTATACTGCATCAAAGCAGACTGGGGTTTCAAGATGTGCTGTTCAAGCTATTTTGAAGAAGCACAAAGAAACAGGCGATGCTGAGGATCGCAGACACAGTAGTCGGGTAAGGAAACTTAACGCAGCAGACAAAAGACACATCAATCTTACTTACATTCAACATTGGAAGATGTCCAGCAGTGCCTTTGGCATAGAGCTGCCAGAAACTACTGGGACTCAGATACGCTCGTCTCCTGTCTGGAGAAGTCTGATCAGAAGTGGTCTTCATGGAAGAATTGCAGCTTAAAAACCATACCATGGATAAGGAGACAAGGCTAAGTGACTATGAAAACATAGGAACTATGGTGAGGAACAATGGAAGCAGGTGATTTGGACTAATGAGTCAAGATTTGAACAAAGTGGCTGTAGCAGGAGGCAGGATGTTTGCAAGAGAACTGGAGAGAGGTACAATAATGAGTGTCTGCAGGCAACAGTGAAGCATGGTGGAGCTTCCTTGCAAGTAAAGTTGCAAATAAAGTAAGAGATTTGGTCTGGATTAATGGTGTCTTTCCATCATGCAATACCATCAGAGAGGCGTCTGATTGGACCTAAATTTATTCTTCCCCAAACATACAGCCGATGTAGAAGAACAATCTGTGATCTGTGAGTGCGGGAAGTGATGGTTCAGCCCACATAGAGCCTGTCGAATCTGTCTGGGATTACATGACGTGACAGAAGGATTCGAGGTAGCTTACATCCACAGAAGATCTGTGGTCAAGTTCTTCAAGATGTACTGTATGGAACAACCTCCCTGCTGAGTTCCTCCAAAAACTGTGTGTAGAAGAATTGAAGGCAACTCTGGATTTGCAGGGAAAAGGTGGTCACACCAAATCCTGATTTGATTTGGATTTCTCTTCTGTTGATTTACTTTCCATTTCGTTAACTGATAAAGATAAACAATTACACTTGTATTTTTGAAAGCATTCTTACTTTAAGGCATTTTTTTTCACACCTACCTAATACTTCCACTCAGTACTAAATATGAAATATATCAAGTTCTGTTAATTGTAATATATACAGTATATATTCTGTTTCTAATTCCGATTTTGTTCCAGGGTGAAATATTGCTTTTATACCTTTACGTAGATATTTTCGCATGACTTGCTTTAAACGTCTGAGAATTTCACCAGTGTTAACATTAACACAGTATAAAACATACATAAAAAGAGAAACCGCTACACCTAAATGCCTCATAATAAACATAACATAAACCTCTTCGTGAGAGTATTATGAATGCAACTTCCCAGCATGCACTTGGCACACGGCCGATCGGTTCATGGCTATGGCACGCAGAATGCAGCTACATGTCGGCTACACATCTGCTGCACAGCTGGCTTAGCCTCATTTAATCCGTTCTCTCTTTGGACTCTCAACGCAGGAGATCACCTAAACTGTTAGAGTGTGCCTGTGTGTGGTTGTGTGTATGTGTGCGTGTGTGTATGTTTGTGTGTGTTAAAAAAAAAAAAAAAAAACGGGAAGAGTTAAAGCTTTGGAAGATCTGACTGGCCAGCGTTCATCGTGCAGTGATGATGTCATGCTCCACGTTCTTCATCTCCAGAATGGAGTTTAATAAATTTGAGATTTATATGTACATACATTCAAATCTGAAAAATAAACCCGCCCTGGTTTGTTAATTCCTGCTATTAGTGTTGTGCATTATTATTTATTTACTGACACAAATGCCAAACTCTCATTATTACTTTATTGTAACAGAAAAAATGAAAAATTCATATAAGATTGTGAAGACTTGACATTTTTCTCACTGGTTTATTTATTAAGAATACATTAAGGGATGAATAAATGGATTGCTAGAATTTGTTTGCTTTTTTTTGTTCCAGTTACACACACAAAAAAAATGGAAATGTATTCCTTTTTATGAATGTTTTACAAAATGTTTTCACTGGTGAAATTCAATTATTTGTGTTTAATCTTGTCATGCATGTGTGTCAGTAAATGTGTTTAAGTTTCCTAAACACGTCTTGGTGTGTCTTTATTTATTCATGTACAATATATGTGTGTGTGTTGGGGGTCGGGGGGTTCAATCCTACACTAACCTTGAGCCGTTGTAGCTATTTAAATAAATGCAAAAACACAATGGCATAATTCCTGTACTTGAGTTAATATACACTACCGTTCAAAAGTTTGGGGTCACTTGCAAATTTCTTTGTTTTTGTTTAGTGATTTATTTTCTACAT
>JAQMYJ010000004.1:3825826-3840592 GCA_030014305.1 Clarias laeviceps | reverse complement strand
GCAGAAGTAGCAGAAACATCTCAATATCAACTGTTCAAAGGAGATTAATGCATTTTTTGGACGCCTTCAGCCTTTACTATGTAGAAAGAAATAAAAATCAGGAACCATCATGGAGTTAGAAAGTGACCCCAAACTTTTGAACGGTAGAGTAGATGTAGCTCAGTAAAATGTTACTTCATTAAAATTAGAAGTCCTTCATTTACCTTTCTACTCGAGTAAAAGTACAAAAAAAACATAATTTCAAAGTATCAAATGTACTCAGGGTGAAATAGCTCACTATCATAAATCTCTCTCTCTCTCGCTCTTTCTTTCTCTCTGCATGTGTGTTTTTATCTCTGCTTCTGATTTCAAACACCTGCTACACTGTTAAGCGTTTAATGGACGGAAGGCAAATCATGTAATTAGACATAATAGTCAGCAGTTTAATTCTCCTTCAAATACTATGCACCACTCATGCAGAAATATGGTGAAGTAAAAAGTAAGGGTATTTGATGTAGGATGTAGTGGAGTAAAAGGAAAATGTATACTTTAATAAAACTACACACAGATATGTATAATATGCATTTAAATACAGTAACAAGGAAAATGTACTTCATTATCTCCCAACTCTGCAAACAAACAAACAAACACTTTATACAGAAGAGTGGTGTTCATAAGACATCTATAAAGGTTAACTCAAAAGAGTGTCGGCTGTCTTTAGGATGGCGTTTGCCAAGATTCATATGAAGAAACACTCTGAGCTGATCTACGCTACAGTACAAGTGTGTAAAGTTTGCTCCTTATAGATAAGTCCCGCATTTACACTTTCTACTATTTGGAAATATTGTTGTAGGATGTAGTGAAGTAAATAGTTTATTCCACTACATCCTACAACAAAATATCCTACAGACTGGGAGGAATAATAATAATAATAATAATAATAATAATATGAAGACATAAACACATAAGACATATAGAATTATGCACTAACTGCATAAAGCATCAAAGCTATTAAAACTAAAAACTGTATTTAATTTTACTTTCTTAACAGTGTTGATGAAGCTTGACACATACTCAGGTTCACACTCGAAACAGTTTTTACACTCCACACTACTTCTCTTAACTTCTAAATAAAAATCATGTCAGGTTAGAAAGATGTTCCAATCGCCTCCGAGTGGCGCAGTGGTAAAGTGCTCGCCCTATCATCCGGGGATTGCTGTTACCTCTCACAGAGATAGCTGATTGGCCGAGCGGATGGATGAGAGGTACTTTGTGATCCGACATTAATCACGGCTCTACAGCCAGTCAGGGGCGTCTGTGAGCTCGCGCGCGCGGAAGGAGCGGATAGCGCTTTCCTCCGAGTGTGTTACTCCGCCCCTAACGGTGCGTGAGCGAGCAGTTCGAGAAGTTCGATGCAGTCGGCTGACGTCACGCGGTTCGGAGGAAGCACGTGATAGTCTTCGGCCCTCCCGGCTGAATTGGCCACGACTAAAAATAGGGAGAAAATCGAGAAAAAATCCATGTTACAATCACACACATCTGAGTTTCGCCTTTAACCTGGACTCAGCCACCCTGTAAAAATACAAAAAAAATTTCAAGATAACTTACTGAACTACAATTTTGTGTGAAGAACGTCCTGCAGTTTTACCAGCTCATAAGCTTGTTTGGATAATTAAACGTTCATATGAATGCAAACTTTACATTTTATGTTGTAAATCTTACCAATACCAAACAGGGAGAGTGAATGCTTCACCTGAGACATGCGATGCCGACTGACGGTTTTTATTTTCATGAGCTGCTGCTCGCACACTATTACGAGGCATCATGACATACTCACAAGCATGACACTCCTCCCCGTTAGAGTACACACAATTTACTCAGAAGGGATTCAGCCTCATGATGGCTGGATCACTGGGGGAATCTTATTCTGTTCTACCCAAGGGGTGAAAAATGAGTCGAGTGCGGAAATTCCAAACGGTGCAGTTCCTTGAATGATCACTAGAAACTGGCTCCGAAAGTGAATCTCCAAATTTACAGCTTGATACGGTTTTGGTCTCCATAACGGGATTTCCTTCATCACCTCATCACATCATGGAGGGTTTGTCAGTTTGTTATACAGTCTATGGTATGGCATGATGTGGTATTTATAAAACTGAGCAGCACCTTATTTCAATGAGCATAAATGAGCTGCACCTTTTGAATTTCAATACAATAAGTCCCCGACTTACGAACATTCAAGTTACCAATTTCTGCAGAAACAAACGGATCGCAGATCTACGAACATTCATAGACATGAACAAATCGCAGAAGTAGCTCACGTGTATTGTACAAAAAATAGACACTGCAGTGCACTAGATACCAATATTTATAATTATATATGATATTTTCAGTGTGTAAGTGAATGTAAAAAATGTATAAAGTCTGATATATCGTGTGTGTGTGTGTGTGTGTGTGTGTTTGGGAGAAATGAGTCGGCCTCACCGGTTTCAATGAATCAGTCCGGGAGCACGAGGATAGAAAATGTCTGTCCTGTAAAGCTATCCTGATGGTGAATAATCATAATTTGTGATCACAGTCACAAATCAGTGGAAAACAGCTCTGTTCCATGTAGTGCTGTTCCTCCCAAGGTGAATTTAAATGAGGTCAGCTGACTTGTTAGGCATGTGTAAAAGGGCTTAAATGTGGTTATGGTTTTTGTCCACATGGTGGAAGTGTGGGCGAAGGGCACAAATGCACCGCTCAAATTTAGCCAAGTTGATTGGAATGCTTTAAATTTTATATTTGTGTCAGAGATGTATAAGACTCACTTTGTCGGACTTAAGAGCAAATCAGACTTAGGAATATGTTCCCGGAACGGAACTTGTCTGTAGGTTGGGGACTACCTGTATTCAAAGAACGTCATTAATTCCAAGGGGACATTGCTTTGCCTTGTTACAGTTATTCACTGTTAAGAAAGGAAAATATGAAGCACAACTACGTGATTGCAATTACAGAACAAAAAACAATGCAAGTGAAAATAAAAGTTGCAATGTTATACAGTGGAGTGAATATGAATTGCACTTCCAGTGATAAAAGTTCTGTAATTTCATGTACTGTGAATTTCTACTCCATGTTGTCGTAAAAAAAGTTTCCTATTCTATGCTAATGAGATTTATCCAATTAATACCATTAAAATAATTTATTTAGTGGAAAACGTTTGTTCCTGTTTTTTTGCTTATTCCAAGTCTAACTTCATGTGTGCTGAAGTCGTGGAAAGCTTTCTGTGTGTTTCACTTACACTGGAGACAAGGACCCATGTGAATAATGTATTAAAATGAGGACATTGGTATAAATATATTTAAAAATGCTGTTTTAGAAATTTGATTTGATTGCAGAAGTGGCTTGGTTTTTATCATCAAAAGAATCTTTGTAGTTAAACAGATTATACAGTAAAGGGAGTTTGTCATTATGTGGATATTTTTCAGGTGTCCAGTTCTAGTGCAAATGTAACAATGCCTAAAGTGAAGAGGAGCGCCCCCTTGCCTGATTATAAGGTAATACAGGCTATGCTTTGGTGAGGCTATCAAATGACTCACAATGTAAAATTAAATATAGTTATGTACAGTAAAAAGCAACAATGTTTTTATAAGCTTCTTCCTCACATTTCTGTCTGTTTACAGCCCTCAAATAATGCAAGAAAGAAAAATACACAAAAGGTAAGTGAAGTGGGTTTGTTTTTTAGTTAGGAATAAATAAACAAGGACTTGTACACGTCACGTGACCGCTACTGCACTCTTTACTCTCGTTTTAGAAAAAGAAGCCGAAATACAAAGATCCAGAATCTGTGGCTGAAGTGTACAAGGAAACAGATCTAGCTGCTGAAGTAGAAAGAGGAGTGGAGAGACAGGCTAAAATAGAAAGAGAGATGACAGAATGGGACATGGAGGAGGAAGAGAAACAAGGGATACAGGACCAGCCGGAGAATGACCAAAGCTCAGGAGACAGAGACGAGGAGAGGAGCGATGAGAAGGAGGATTGGGACTGGGATGAAGAGAGAGAGAGAGACAGGATGGAGATGGAGAGAGAGAGGATGGAGCTTGAACGCGAGAGAGAGGAGGAGTTGGAAAGGGAGAGAGAGGAGGAGTTGGAAAGGGAGAGAGAGGAGGAGAAGGAAAGGGAGAGTGTCATGTCGAGGAAACAAGGGAGGATGATGGAGAGAGAAGAGATAGTGGATAGACGGAGGATGGAGTGGGAGATGATGGAGAGGGAGAGGATGGGAGAGGTGGACAGAGAGGAAGACATGAGAGCACACATCTCTCAGTATGAACTTCTCAAGGTAATAAGTTCATCACAAAGCTCATGTGATGAGCACTACACCGAAATACATTGAAAACAAACAAATAAAACCCTTAAAATTACCATAATTTATAATCACAAAACCAGTAAAATCTGTTTGTATACAGTTTCATGTTTACCAGTCTGACTATTCAGTGGAAATCTTTATTTTCTTCTCAAGGGACCTCCTGGTGAAAATGGTCTACCAGGACCTAAGGTGATTATGATTTATTTATTTTTTACTCTGTCTCATAGTAATATATTTCTTGTTTTATTATTCAGTTCAATCCCTCCCACACATGTGACATCATCCACCCCCTGTTTGCCATGTTGGAAAATTATTACTGTCAATCAAACTGGGTGGCTTGAACAGCATCCTCACTCCATTAGCTTTGATGTCCTCATAGTGCTATTTTTATGTTATCACAACCGGGAGCGTTTCATCAGAATATTTATAATTTTCCTCACTCTCTCATTTTGCTTTGCTGATAGCAAGCAATGTTCTTGAAAAACTTTTCTGTCTCCTTTCCTCCAGTTAACCCCTTAAATTCACTCGATTCACTTTTCTTACTCTTATGACAGCATATATTTTATTGTACATGACACTTAATCTACCTCCATAATATTGTCTGGGCCCCACTTGTCAAACAAAAGCGTCTCTGACCCGTTGTGGCCTTGACTCCACATGACCTCTGAAGGTGTGCTACGGTATCTTAGCAGTCTTGCGAGGTGGGAATCTCCATGGATTTGACTTGTTTGTCCAACGTATTCCACCTATCCTCTGGATTGAGATTTGTATAATTTAGAGGCCAAGTCATCACCTTGAACTCTTTGTCATGTTCTTCATCACAGTTACGGAACATTATGTGCATTGTGTCAGGGCACATTATCCTGCTGAATGACGCCACAGCCGTCAGGAGATATTGTTTCCATGAAGGGGTGTACAGTACTTGTTTGGCGACAATGTTTGGTGCATCAGACCAGGCCACCTTCTTCCATTTTTCCATGGTCCACGGGCCTATTGTAGGTTCTTCCTTCAGTGGATATTCAGAATTCAGCCTGGGATCTTTTACCATTCTGCAATGGCATTTGGCAGACAACCTTATCCAGAGTGACTGATCAGGGCATACAGTACTTACATATTACTAACTAAAAAATGAGATGAAATATTATTCTAGCTAGTAAGTATGTTTTTCTTTTGCTTTTCGTGTTTGTACAGGGTGAGATTGGGGAAAAAGGACAAAAGGTAAGTATTTTAAAGATGATAATGAAAAACAGCTAATATTTACAAAATCAAATGTTTTAGATCTTTGATTGAAATGCTGATGTGTTCTTCAAGGGCGAGCCTGGAATAGGACACCGCGGTCCGGTTGGTCAGGCTGGTCCACCTGGGCTAAAGGTAAACACTTCTATCATCCATTTGTTTACACTCTCAGTTAGCATGAAGATCCTTTAAAAGTCTGTCAAGGAAGGAGCATTCCAAACTCACAATCTAAAAATTTCCATACATGCAACATAATCGACTTCTCTGATTATGAGCTGATCAGTGTAGAATATGGCTATAATCAAAGAACTCCTTGATTAGTGTTCTTGATTTTGGAGTTAAGCCGAGGCCCAAAACCAAAACCATCAAATGCTTTTTGAGGACAAATATATGTTTCATCCATCAGTTGCTCCAGCGTGTAGGTTGTGTTCTAAAAGAAAAAGAAATTACTTCTTTCCAAATTTGTGCTACAAAAGATATTTTCAGAAATGAAGACTAAGATTAATGCAAATGCCAAGAAGTCCCAGTCAAGTCAATACAGGAAACATCCTGAAACCATACTCGAATTTTCAGGCTTAGTGTAGAATATTATGGGTTTAAAATGAGTTCTAACCTGAAGAAGCTCCAATGATAGTGAAATGGCATAAACTTATGCACCTAAGCTCAGGTGGTTAAATACCTACCTGGCAGATTTTATGCCATGATCAAGTAAATGATTTGCCCAAGGCAAGGCCCAGGATTTTGTGCTGAAATGACTTAAAAGTCCCAGAATGTCTTTCATGGCACTTTTATTGGCGGTAGTGCTGTGTTTTTCTGTAGGTCGGGGATCACGTCACAACAATGCCAAGCTCCTGCTGCTGTGACCTTAGGCAGGCCTCATTGGTGACTTCATGTTTTGAACCTACAGTAGCATTCTAACAATCAAGGATATGAAAAGAAAGGATTTAATTGTGCTGTAATGTATATGTGACGAATAAAGACTTATTTTATGGAAGGAGGGGCTTACTGTAGTCAGAGAGGTGGAATCTGGAGTGGGAATTACCTTATCTTACCTTACTTTATCAAATTTATTTATAAAGCACATTTAAAACAACTTCCGCTGACCAAAGTGCTGTACAAGTACTGTATAAAACAATAAGTCAGCAGGTACTATACAGGGTATCTACTTAATATTCATCAGTCACTATTACAAACCACAAGACAGAAATCCATAGGATAAAATAAAATAAAATAAAATTCTTAAATAATAGTAATAAATAAAATAAAACTAGCTTAATAAATCAAAAGGAATAAAATGCACATGAAAACAGATGTGTTTTAAATTAAAATCTACAATCAGTTTAATCATTGTGCATCAGAAGTATAGGAAACTTTCAAACTCTTCAGGTCAATCTATCCTTAAAACTCAAGGTCTAGTTCCCAACCCTGGTCCTGCATAAAGATCTCACTGCCCAGCACTTTTTTCTTTTTTTTTTTTCTTTTTTTTAACCATAACACACTCACTTCGACTCACTAATAAGATTAATCATATGTGGACAAACAATGGTGCAGGATTTTTCCCCCTGCTGTTTTTACTCTGGTTTCTCCTATATCTTGTAACTCCAGGGTGAGCCTGGAGAACCGGGACCTTCTGGAGCCCAGGGCATTCAGGGCATCCGGGGCAACCCTGGGATCCCAGGAACACCAGGTCAAAGAGGTGAAGCAGGAGACCCCGGGGAGCCAGGTAAAGAGGTAAGTGTCCTAATTCAGGTTGACCAAGATGCCGCAGTGGATGGCTGCCCGGGTGTGTTGGTACACATTGTTTTATTTTTTGTTGTTAATTTTTAAAAGTAACTTTTGCATTAGTTACTTAATTTTGTACACAAGAGAAGAGCTTCTAAACGTCAAGGAACGACCTGATGAGGACTTTTTTTTACCACTTTTCTCAGCCCATTCCTGGTTTAATTTGATGTTTTTGTAAAAGGTGCCCATAGAGCTAGGTGCAGGAGGAGAGGGAAACCAATGCAGTGCACTTCTTTGACTACAAAGAACATTTACTGTTTGAAATGTTTTTCTTGAGGAATGTGGAAATCATTTTGCAATAAAGTGTTCCACTGTCAATTTGAAGGCCAGTCGTGACAGTTAGATACACTATCCCTCTGAACCTTTCCATCTAAACCAGCTGTCTAGGTCCTACTGTACTTCCCTGACATACTGAGAGGGGTGTCAACAGGATGGTCAAGGGACAGGATCCACACAAAGCAGCTTGACCAGACCTCTCCATCCTGAAGCATTGTGTGTCATTTTTTCTTATTAATTTTTTTTCTCTACATTTTCTTTATATGTGAGCAGTGAAATTGTCCACTTGTCCATTTCAAGGTTTTCAGATTCCTTGTGTGTGAAAATCTACTTTCCCTTCAACCTGATTCTGGTTAAGATTTAGTCCTGAAGAGAAAAGGCTTACATTCCTCACTTCTCTTGCTACACATTTTATTTTCATTTTACTGTAGAAGTATTTATAATCACAATGGAATAATATGTTTTGAATTGAAAAAGTAATTATTTTAAAGAGTCACTTTTTGTCATGTGTAGGGCGACAGAGGAAGGCGAGGAAAAAATGGTTCACCTGGCCCCCCTGGTACATCTGGCCCTCCAGGAAAAGAAGTATAGTAACAAACATATTTATAATTTACATAACGAAATGACACAGAATATATAGAGAATATATATATATTCAGCTTTTTTTTTTTTTTTTTACAGGGGACTTTAGGTCCACCAGGACCAAAAGGTGACAAGGTAAGACGTTTATGTTAGCCACCTGTAGAGTCATCAGCAACAAATATTGGCATCATTTATGAAAAGTAGCAAGTATCACAGAAATTACACTCCTTTTATGAAGATTATTAAGCTAAAGGATTCTAGAGCTCCTGGAATACCAGTTTCAAGGCAGCGCCACAGTATTAATCATCCATATAGACTTTACAGGTGGTTTGAGGGACTTTTCCTTGTAAGTGGTCTCTAACCTGGTCTCTAACCTGATTCATGATTTATGATTTTGGGACATTGATTGACGTCATGACTTCTGTTAAGGTTTAGCCCAACAACATGTTCCTTTTGTAAAGAAATTGAGACTCAAGGGGCTTATCCAGATTCCTGAATGTTTTGCTAGAGTGCACGAAATTGTCCTTAATTACAATTCTAGAAAATTCTTCGCCATTTTTTGCTTGATGTCACCTACAGAAAGGCTATGCATTCTCTAAGAACTGGTACAATGCATTTACGATTATGATGTAATCACCTATGACTGTCCTAAAAATTAGGCCAAACCTTGGCGGAACAATAACAGTCTCTGAACATACATTATTTAACTGTGGAATACATATTACGCCTTATAATTTAACAGGAATTGTCAGGAGTTGTCAAGAACTGTAGCCTACTTGATGGTCACTAATTAGTCAAGTCCATGATAGTTGTGTACAAAATGCACAAAACCTTGACTGTGGCAGGTTGAACTTCAGGTTGTGGCAGTTTGAAGGAGGTGTGAGATGTGTTTCTCTACATCTACTTGTTGCTTTCTGTCCAGAAGGAAGTCTGTGATATAGTGACATAATCAGCAACACCATATGCAATGTCATATCTAATAAAGAATATCTTTAGTAGTTCAGTGTTCGGGCCATTTTAGAAGATTTGCTTAACCCATGTATTTGAGTTTTTTCCAGATCTTCAGTACTGAAAGCACAAAGCTGTCCGTGTCCCCACTAAACAAGAAATTCAAACTTTAGAATGTTTACTTTATGCTTTATTGTTAAGTGGTACGAAGTGCCTACAGAGTCTAAGAACCATCTACAAATTGCTGCAATTCTCCTGTGAATGACTTAAGAACCGCTACAGTGTTTTGGTTTTTTTTGTTGACAGCAAATACATTTTAAAAATTTGACCATACACTATATTGCCAAAAGTATTCACTCGCCTGCCTTTAAATGTATATGAACTTGAGCAACACCAGTGCACAAAGCAAGGTCCACAAAGACTCAATGAATGAGTGAATTTGGTGTGGAAGAACTTAACTGGTCTGTACAGAGTCCTGACCCTATAGAACACTTTTGGGATGAAGCCAGTTCTTCTCGTCCAACATCAGTGTCTGACCTCACAAATACGCTTCTGGAAGAATGGTCCCATAAACACACTCCTAAACCTTGCGGAAAGCCTTCACAGAAGATTTGAAGCTGTTATAACTGCAAAGGGGGCTAACATGATATTAAACCCTATGAATTAAGAACCGGATGTTACTCAAGTTCACATGCATGTGAAGGCAGGCAAGCGAATACTTTTGTCAATTGGGCAATTTCCTTTTTTACTCCGGTGATTTCTTGAACTTCTAAAAGTGTCTAAGGTCCTCTAAAAGTATCTCCAAGCGTATGGCTTGCATCTTTGTAAAAACGTCTTTCATGTAACACCATCATACACTTTAATATGGTGTCTAGGGGATTGTGACACTTGACAAGTTCAAGTCTTCTTTGCCTCCCTGACCTTCCTCCTCCTCGTCCTCCTCCTTATAGTGTGAAGTGGACTGTAGCCTGTAGCCTGTGAGATGTTCTTGTATTAAAAATTCACTTGTATTAATCTCAATACCCTAACCCTAACCATAGTACAAAAAATGGCAAAAAAAAAAAATGCTCTCAAACATGCTCCTACACACTTTCACAAACAAGAATTTCGTTCATGGGACTTTGCAATTTTCAATCCCATTCAATTTTTAAAAACTGTCATCTGTTCTCTCTTACCAGGGCGACAGCATCCCGGGGGAGCCAGGAGAGAGGGGCATGGCCGGACTTCCAGGCCGCAGGGTAACATGGGATGGGATGGGGAAAGAAGATTCAAATGAACAGTGTAATAGTATTCTGTGGCACAGGGTTAGATGCTTTTGTACTGATTTTAGGTGCATTTTAATTCATAGTTGTTAAAAGTTTTTTTTTTTCTTTTTTTTTTATTGTAGGGCCCCAAAGGCACTCTGGGGGTCCGAGGGCCACCGGGACCCATGGTAAAAAGTTACAAAATGGGATGTGGGGCATTTATTTATAAACTTTGGTTTCTATTATTAAGGCATGAATGTCTATGCATTTTTTATAATTCCTTAAATTCTAAAATATTTTAATTACATTTTATTATAGACGATTAATGCTAACACAACATATTATGAATGTTTTCCTTGTCCAAGGGTCCCAAAGGCTTTACTGGCATAAAAGGAGAGAAGGTAAAATGACTTCGAGTTAAACTTGAATTGAAATAAAAAATAAATATTTTTGTTCCGTTAGTTTGAGGGGTTAATTAAATCAGTTTGTTTTTGTGTGTAACTTAGAAGAGACCATGTATACAGATGAGGTCACTTATTATCAGCTACATTCAGTACTCGGTTTCACATTGTTATTTAATGTACAGATTTCTAAGAAAGCATGTGTTATCCATCACATACAGGTAGTTGTTAGCTGTCAATCATAGGCTTGTATGAGGTAATTGTGTAACATGACCAGAACTGGGCCATCAGTGGATTTGCCCTGAATTCCATTTGGTTTCTTGATCTGATCAAGATCTTACCTGAGTTGTAACTGATGTACTGTACACTATATATTGCTAGTATGAAATAATCCAACCAGTTTCAATTTATTTTATATTAAGACTGTGATAATCATCAACATTCGTTTTTTTTTTTTTAATAAAAATCTCTTTAATAGGGTGATAAAGGGTTACCAGGCAACCGAGGCGAAAAAGTAAGAGCCAGCTACATTCCTGAAATTCCTTTCACCTGGACTGCTTATTTTTTTAAAACTTCACTTTTTGTTTGTTCTGTGCACAGGGGAGTCCTCTGTCCATGCCTGGGCCACGTGGATATAAAGGCACAAAGGGAGAAGCGGTATGCATGTTAGGGAAATCTGTTTTATTTGGGGTTTCTTGTGCATGGTACAGAATAAAGCACTTGCCGGTGTGCTGTTATAGAAAAATAATCAGAGATGCAGACCCACATAAATTAGGGCCCAAGGATAAGGAGCTAGGACACCATATAGGAGCTATGATGTCATAGACATCCTACAGTGTCGATGCTCTGATAGTGCTGAAGTGATATGAAGGGCCCTATTGTTCTTCTAAGGCTTTTTTTCCCAGCATCCAGGGCTTTTTGGGATCTTAACATTCAAAAATTCATGAAGATCAGCACACAGGTTGGAATCTGCCTCTATTAGGACGCATGAGTGGCTGAGCCCACATGAGATTTTGCTGCATAGCTCATACACCCTCACACACAGACATGTGAAACCCAGTACACATTTAAATCTGAACACATTTGAGCTGAACAATTTTCGATATGGATGTCATAGCTCTACTTAATAGGAGATCACTTATTTAGGGTTGTTTACAAAACACACCCAATGAAATTTGATATACTCCTTCTAGGGAATTTATACAATCGCCACCAAACTGAGCCATCACGAAATGGGGGCGAGAGGTGGGGGATGACGGCGCAGGCGCTTGAACTGATCATCATTGCTTTGCTACTATGTTTAATAATTTATTGTTTGTTATATATTTAATAATTACATTTTATACTGCTTATCCTTTTATATGGAGACATGGTAGCTTTAACTTATTCCCAGACCAGCCTCTTTATTTTCTTAGATTACATGACAGATACCGCAGCTGTAAAGCATTAACTCCAATTATTACAGAAAACTTCACCAAAGCAAGGATTATACATTTTTGTTGTTAAAAAGCATCATGTATGATATTAGGTTTAGATTATCTTGATTTTTCACCATGCAAGTTAAGCCAAGTCTTCATTGGTCACATATGCATTACTGCACAGTGAACTTCTTGTCTTTCCTATAGCCCAGCTTGTTAGTGGTCAGAGCCCAGGGTCAGCCATGATACGGCGGTCCTGGAGCAGGCTTGGCTACGGCCTTTGCTTACAGTAAGGGCCCAACAGCAGCAGCTTGGTGCAGCTGGGGCTTGAACTGCCGACCTTCTGATTAGTAACCCAGAGCTTAATATCTTAATATTAATATTGCACCTGGCCCACAATCAGATCTGTATCAGGAGCATCTGACAATCAGAATAGAGAATTCAAAAACATCTGGACTGCTGGGTTTTAAGGGGTGTAAAAACAATTTGAGCATTTTATTATTATTTTTTTTTACAATTTTCCTCCATATAAGGGTGAACGAGGGTCTCCAGGATTTGATGGTGATAAAGGGGAGAAAGGAGAGGATGGACCTCCAGGGGTGAAGGTGAGCTGGATGGTTATTTCTGTCTGTGTTTCTTATAGTACCACAGAGATAACAGATTATTCTTAACCAAATTACTAAGACCAGTAAAAAGTATTTAAGATGATCTATTCTATTCAATTAATGCACATGCAGCATTAATTGATTTCACCCTTAATGACATGTTTTGAAGAATTCCCAGTATGACTAAGTGATCTGTACTGTGCTACTATAATGCAGGGTGTAAAGGGAGAAGCTGGCATCAAAGGAATTGTAGGGCCCTTTGGAGCACGAGGACCAGTAGGACAAAAGGTTAAATTCAAGACTCTTTACACACAAATGGCTTTTAGTTTTTTTTCCTCCTCCAACAACTCAGCCATACTGTATATTGTTGACTGAACAGGATGCTCTCACACTGGTCTACACCTTTGCACAAATCTTTGTCATTTATAAAACATAATATTTAACCAAAACTTACAT
Source organism: Clarias laeviceps (assembly GCA_030014305.1). Classification (NCBI taxonomy): domain Eukaryota; kingdom Metazoa; phylum Chordata; class Actinopteri; order Siluriformes; family Clariidae; genus Clarias; species Clarias laeviceps. Next base: position 3,827,323 of record JAQMYJ010000004.1, on the reverse strand, counting down.
TTCATTTGTATCATTATACTTATAGGGAGAAGCAGGAGAACCAGGCACAAATGGAGAAGCGGTAAATCATAATGCATGATCATAGAGGGAATAAAAATATTCCATGCATATCGAACTGCAGTGTCCATAAATATCTGCTTGGGCTGGTACAGGGTCGTAACGGACAGAATGGGCTGCAGGGTGAAAAAGGCGACAAGGGAGACATGGGACTGCGAGGACAAAAGGGTGAAGAGGTAAGAAACATTACCAGATAAAAACTCACTTTAACATTATAACATATTTATAAGATACCCTGGGTATTTTAGCAGAAGATGCTTTGGGTTCTACAGAGCGCTAGTCAGAAGCTCAGGGACGTCTTTAGAGCAATGGGTGACTCCAAAGCTGTGAAGGAGACCTTTTAAAGAGGAACACATGAGTGTTGTTGTCATGGGAACGGCCTGCCACATACCTGACCCTTACCCAATCTAGGTGGCGCTAAAGACTTTAAAAATCTAAACATTTAAAACTCTAAAAATCATCAAGTGTTTATATGATGTCTTTGAAGTAGCTGGTCTTATAATTAAGCAATATCACACTCAAGGTTGTACTGTTGTACTGGATATCAGCACTCCTGTGATTCGGTTGTAGGCATGAGGGTGCACTGAAGCTCTCACAGCCGTGCTGATATTTAGTACAACAGCCTATATGTGCTTGAATGTGATATTGTTTAATTTTTATACAACAATTTTTCCAAACACCATTTATCAACATATTATGATGTGTTATTACCCAGACAAATATTGGTCCATGACTGGCGGAGATACGTAATAACCGCAACTGGTGGAGCTGGCGACTGACAGCTAGTCACCGACAGTTAGTGTAATTTTAAATACCTACCTGTACTATGTAGCCACAAGAATAAGCCATGGAGGGGATGGGCAGTCCTGTAAATATCATAAGTTTCTATTTGTATTTCTACTTCTTCTGCTTTAGCATATCATTTCCCTCTATTAACATTTGGGTTCTGGGGTTAAATCCCAAATAGTATTAAATAGAACGCTAGTGCACTACATTATGTTGGGTGTAGTGCCCTTGATCAGGGGTTAGAGAGGGATTTGGGACTCACCCTCATGTTAGAAACTTTGTAGCTTGTCTTAGTCTAAATAAAATAATGCATAGCGACTTAGAAGCAATTACTAAGTAGACAGCATGTTGTTTAAGGTGGCATAAAGTTATATATGTTTTTTGAATTCCTACTTGGAATGTCTGGAAGGTCTTTTGACTCTTATTAAGCTCTAATTAATCTAATTAAACCTAATTAGGCCTTCTTGACAAAATTAAAGGCAACAACTGATTAAACGAGTGGAGAAATATAATGAGTATACAGATGCCCTCAGACAGATGTGCTGGATAATACAATTAAGCAATAAATAATCATCTATGTGTCACACACACTCGTAAAGCGACCGGCACTAGGACCCGGAAGTAGTACGGTCGCGAACCAGGAAGTATAAAAGG
>JAQMYJ010000004.1:3770359-3793780 GCA_030014305.1 Clarias laeviceps | reverse complement strand
TACACAGCTAACTGTTTGCGTCTCCTTCCGCTTTGTGGGTGACGTAAGCGCTTCTTCTTCGTCTGTGTTTAGTGGCGACTTGCATCCGGAAGCGCACTGTGCCAAACAAATAACTGCACAAAAACTTAATGCAAGCTTTTAAAATTAATTAAAAGAAGCATTGAGGCAGAAGATTTTGCCTCCATCATTTTTTGTAATTGAAATACTCGAGTTACTCGAGGAATCGTTTCAGCCCTAGTCCACACCATCAACACTTTGAGGTGTTAAAGCATCCTCCCTATAGTCCTGATCTCTCTTTATCAGACTTTCACCTGTTCGTGTCCCCTGAAAGCAGAACTACAAGGACAAAGATTCACTTCTGATGAAAATTCGTGTCTCACAGCTCAGCCGTAAACATTTTTAATGAGGGAAAACAAAAGCTTGTGGACAGACGGACAAAAAGTATTGAAAAACAATATAATTAAATATATACATCAAAAATAACTAGCAGTCAGAACAGGATCAATGTCTAAATAACAAACTACAAAAAAAAAATGTTTGTTGAAACAAAACATACATTTCCTTTTAATAATTAATGGATCAAGTAATTTATACAAGATGCAGAATAGGACACTGAAAAGCTACACACACATTTTTACTGTAAGAGAAAATTCACCACACAGTTCATCATCATGTTACAACCCTTAAGTCCATCAAACATATTTTATCAGAATGTAATTCCTTTACTCATGTGAGAGACTTGTTTTATTTTTGACCCTTTTGAATAAGTGTTTAAACAAGTAAATCTAAATTTAGTTTTAAAGTTCTTAGAAAAAAATAATCTTAAACACCTTATTTAGCTTTAATATCGAAAAACAAAAACTGACTCTAGCCATGACTATAGCCGTAGAAGAAAAGGAAAAAAAAGCAAGAAAAATGTTTGTCTTTTCTAAAAGTTAATTAAAATTAATTATACAGCCAGAGTGCGAATTGTTTTTGACTCCCCCTTGTACTTAATTTTAAATTTAAAACACCATTCTGTTATATGAGACTTTTATGAACATGATTTTTACGCATTACTCACACGCACATCATGTCTCTATAGACACCAGCTGTGTGTTTTTACATTGTATTAAATGTATTAATTTATTAATTTGCTCATCTAATAATTGACTTAAATTATTTAAATAAATTCATGTCCTAGTTGTAATGCTACGAGCTAACAGCCCTCGGTGCTGGAGCTAAGCTGAATTTTCTGGATGAGGAATAAAAGTTTGTTTTAAAGGTCTTGTTGTTGCCGTGACGTTTATGGGATGTATTCCGTTGTCTTGTAGACCACCATGCTGCAAGCCATCGAGCGCTACATGAAGCAGGCCATCGTGGACAAAGTGCCCAGCGTGTCCAGCTCTGCTCTCGTCTCTTCTCTGGTAAGACGGAGGACAGACTCCTGATTTAAGTCATGACGTCTGAATGATGATCTCACTGTGGGCGTGTGTTTGTGTTTTCTTTCAGCACATGGTGAAGATGAGTTATGATGTGGTGAAGCGCTGGGTGAATGAAGCTCAGGAGGCGGCGTCCAGCGATAACATCATGGTGCAGGTCGGGCAAGCGGCTAATCCTCCTACTTTAGTTTTTTCTATTAATAAAAAAAAAAAAAAAAAAAAACTTACACTTTGCACTTTGACCCGCAGTACCACGCCCTGGGCCTCCTCTACCACCTGAGGAAGAACGACCGCCTGGCCGTCACCAAGATGCTCAACAAGTTCACCAAGTCGGGCCTCAAGTCTCCGTTTGCGTACTGCATGCTGATCCGCATCGCCAGCAGACTGCTGGAGGAGACCGAGGGAGGGTACGGCACATTTCATCTCACTACACACACTGCTGTTTAAAAGTCAAAGGTCAGCATGTTTTAATATTACTTTAACCAGCTAACACAAGTCTCAGAGCGCCCTCAAAGTAAGTGTGTGTGTGTGTGTGTGTTAATGCTCCACACAGTCTTACTTTTAATTTCACTCCTCCTTCAAATGCAGCATTTCAATGTCTGTGTAAAGGAGCTACTCCAGAGCCACGCCCCTTTATAGAACGGCTGAGCAACAAGCCGGGGGAGGGGCTCTTCTTATATGAGGTCACATTAGGGGGAATAATCAAAACTGAGCACATATATTATCATCACGAGTGCCTATTAACTGTTTTTTTGTTTGTTTGTTTTTGCGATTGTTATTTTAATCATTTTCAAATTTAATATAATGTTTTTAGTTTATTTTTTTTATAGTTCTAAAAAAAAAAAAAAAAAAAGAAAAAAAAACTTATTTGTATAAAAATACTTTGCTCCATTCACAGGGGATGTTGTACTGCCTGCTATGTGTGAATAGTTTAGAGCACCACCTACAGGATTACAGAGGAACTGCAACATTTTACCGCCCCAAATGCAAACATATACTGTGTATCGTTTATTGGAAACAAAATTTTTTTTACTTGAAGTCAGTGTTGTGATACATGAATCGCCACTCAAAAGATTTACAATACATCACTGAATAGAGTTTTATTTAAAAAAAAATTTCCCCGTTTCTGATTCTACACACCTGTATGTTCTCTCACAGACACGACAGCCCACTGTTTGACTTCATCGAGAGCTGTTTGAGGAATAAGCACGAGATGGTGGTGTATGAAGCAGCCTCGGCCATCGTCCACATGCCCAACTGCACCGCCCGAGAGCTCGCCCCCGCTGTGTCTGGTCAGTGTCTAAACTTTTCCCATAACTCTGTTTTTGTTCGTTTGTTTTCATGACTGATTGCTGATACACGTACATGTTGTTATTGTTTTTTTTTCCTTCAGTGCTTCAGCTTTTCTGCAGTTCCCCAAAAGCAGCACTGCGTTACGCAGCCGTGAGGACCCTCAATAAAGTGAGTCTGTTTCCATGTCTTTAATGTTCTCACGTTTGTGCGACAATCATTTCTCATGATGTAATCTTTGTCATAATTTCAGATATTATTATTTTTTTAATATCTAGAACAATGTTCATCAGGTCAGGACCACATTTGGGACTTGGATGTTCAATTTAAATTGTTTTAGAAAGTAAAACAAATCATGTATTAACTATTTAGACAGTTTCATAATTTTTAGCCACAATATGTACTGTACATATTTATTTTATAATCTGGATTTTGATAATAAGACCAAATATGGTAAAATGCAAGCAAACTGTTCTTACAACATAAATTATTATTGAAAACAAAACAGATGCAATAAGTTAAACATAAATAATATATATAGGGGGAAACAACAACTATTTACACATATTTATGTGGAATTTCTTCAACCTCTAGTGGACAAAATATATAGAGCAGTACGTTAACTACATTCCTCTTTTAATGATTGCTGTCCCTCTCTCTCTTTCTCTATCTGTCCATCAGGTGGCGATGAAGCACCCATCTGCAGTGACTGCTTGTAACCTGGACCTGGAGAACCTTATCACTGACTCGAACCGCAGCATTGCTACCCTGGCCATCACCACGCTGCTGAAGACGGGCAGCGAGAGCAGTGTGGACCGGCTCATGAAACAGATCTCCTCCTTCGTCTCAGAGATCTCCGATGAGTTCAAGGTCCATAACCTGGGAAATTATAAAACCCGTGTCAGTGTGTAACGTCTTAACGAGGTGTCTAATGTGTGTGTGTGTGTGTGTGTTTTTTCCAGGTGGTCGTGGTTCAGGCCATTAGTGCCCTGTGCCAGAAGTACCCCAGAAAACACAGTGTGATGATGAACTTCTTGTCTAACATGCTCAGAGATGATGTGAGTCTCATGCAAGGGATTATGGGCCAGAAAGGGTTTTATGCAGAAATTTGTGCGCCTTTGTGCGCTGGGTTTACAAATGGTATGATGTTTACAAGATGAAAAACTGATGGTGTTTGGATTGTCTTAATGCACAATACAGCCACTTTTTAAAAAATATATATTTTTTCAACATATTTAAATTGTAAAAGGTATAAAAATAAAAATTGTCGGGGGTGCACAAACTTTTGCTTCAACCCTTGTCGTTCATTGGATTTTTAAAGTAGCAGAAATCTTTTATATTGAATAGTGATTTTTTTTTTTTAGTTAAATCTATGTATTGTTCATAAACTTATTTATTATTTTTAAAATGTTTATTATAGATTTTTACTATTTATTTTTTATAATTAATAAAAAATATATTGTGTTTATATATATATATATATATATATATACTCTCTCTCTCTCTATCTATCTATATATATATATATATATATATATATATATACATACACACACATTTTTATTTATTTATTTTTCACTTGGTATTAATATTATTATTATTTATTGAAATACTAGAAATCAGTAAAACTAGCTTTATTCATTTTAACTAGCAGTAAAAAAAAAACCTAGTTATTTATATTAATTGTTATTTATATCCTAACATGATTTGGCCAACAAATAAACTACGGCAGATATAAAAGTCCAGAAAGGTCGCCAACCTGCCCGTTGGTTTATTTCCTACAGGGTGGCTTCGAGTACAAGCGCGCCATCGTGGACTGCATCATCAGCATCATTGAGGAGAATCCTGAGAGTAAGGAGACGGGCCTGGCTCACCTGTGTGAGTTTATTGAGGACTGCGAGCACACGGTTCTGGCCACCAAGATCCTGCACCTGCTGGGGAAAGAAGGCCCTCGCACCCCCTCGCCTTCCAAATACATCCGCTTCATATTCAACCGCGTGGTGCTGGAGAGCGAGGCGGTCCGTGCAGGTGAGCCGCAGGAAAGCGGATAATATTAAAATGATAAACTCTCGTGTCTTTAAAAAGGTAAACAGGATCAGATAGGGGCGAGTGGTTCGACCTGTCTTCCACCATCAATACACACTCGTGGACTGAGTACAAGACGGAGAGGGTTCGTGTGGCAGGGGGAGGGTTCAGGGTTTTGTCATTCTGTTGGGGCACAAATACAGTAATACAGAAAGCAAACCTAGACAGATAAAGAACTTTTCCATATAAAAGCACGTGTGACGTTCAAGAACGTACTTGTGTGTTATGAATGAATAAAACAGTGCTGTTACAGGAAACTAATCAATGACAGCATGACGGCGCGATGACGCAAACTTACACCACAGCTATTTTTGTTTATTTTTATTATTATTATTAAAGAAATGTCCTAGTTTTTAATCATGTAACTGTTACATGTAATATTGTGAAACGTCCCAAGTTCCTGTTATCACTCTTTTGCCATTGTTTTCACTTCTCATTTTTATACACAGTCAAGTTCCCGCAACTTCTCCTTTTGTTTTGTGTGTTAAAGTTTACAAGACCAAAAATAAACAAACAAACAAACAAAAAAATAATCGAACATCTTGTCATGTTGAGAGTTTTTTGCTGTTTGAGAGTTACCTCAGACTGTTACAAAGCACTGACACCGGAGACTCCTTACATGAACATTAAACAAACAGTTTTTTTCTTCACTGTGTAGCTGCTGTGAGCGCTCTGGCAAAGTTTGGTGCCCAGAACGACGACCTGCTGCCTAGCGTCCTGGTCCTGATGCAGCGGTAAGAACAACACTCACACCTGCTCTTAGTATATTTATTTTAATGTTTTTTTATTTTTTATTTTGGTTTATTCATGTACAATATCCATAATTAGCAGTATGTATCGCGGTTTGTTTTACGTGTGTGTGTGTGTGGGGTGTAGGTGTATGATGGACAGCGATGATGAGGTGAGGGACAGAGCCACGTTCTACATGAACGTCCTGCAGCAGAAACAGAAGGCTCTGAATGCTGCTTACATCTTTAACAGTACGAGTCGGATTCTCACTCAGTGATGAGTTTATCACTTCTCCTCCTATTAATGAGAACTTTTTAAAATTTATTTTCTTTTTATTAATTTTTTTAACATAACTGTTTTGTGTTTGTGCTCAGGTTTGTCCGTGTCCATTCCCGGCCTGGAGAAGTCTCTCCATCAGTACACGCTGGAGCCTACAGAGAAGCCGTTCGACATGAAGTCGGTTCCTCTGGCTACTGCACCGATCACAGAGCAGAAGACAGGTGTTCCCCCTGTTCCCCTGATTTACCTCCAGACAGATCTGTTCTAGATATTCAGCTTCTCACACTCGTCGTGTGTTTTATTTTTTAATAGAAATCGCACCAGTGGCTACAAGTAAAGCTCCAGAAAAACTGGCACCGTCTCGCCAAGACATTTACCAAGGTAAGGAACTAATTAGAAGTTCGTTAATTAGCGTTTCAGACCTCTAGTTTCAAGTGTTACGAACAAATAAATCGACTGATAAGTACAATGAGCTAATCACACTTGTTAATACAAGGTGTTTAAAAGAAAAAAAACAAAAACATGAACAAGAAAAACATTCGAGTTATGAATTTCCGCAGATTTGAATGGATGTCGGTTCTCCGAACACTCGTAGATGCAAACTTGATGTTTAAATAACGAGTTAAATATTTATTTAGTCAAAACTGTTTGTATGATGCCAAAATAAATAAATGAAAAATCTTCTTTTGCGAATATTTCCAAAATGTATGTTTAGTCATGTGACTGCAGCTGATTTTATTTTATGGACGTCAAAAACACAGCTGACCAAGAGTTTAAAAGAAAGAGACATAAGCAGATGGGGAGTGAGATTGTGCAAAGAGGTGACGTTAAGGTGGCACTTTTTAGTGTCACGAACACTTTTTAGTCTTAAGTAGAGTTCGTAAGTGTGAAAGATGGACCAGATCACCTGATGAATCTTTGTCAGTACTACAGGTTTTGTGTAAGGCTGGAAGTCATGCACGTTTAAGGGAGAAAAAACAAACAAACAAACTTTTATGTGTCTGTGGTATGTATTCCATAAGTGTACAATCCCAAAAAGAAAAAAAGATTTACATTTAGGCATTTGGCAGCGACTTATGAACATGCTTTGTAGTTTCCATTATTGGATAGATAATTACACTGGGTTACTAACTAAGTACCATCAGTTCAAGTACTGAAGAAACGGATATGATCACTTGATTATTTCATGCGTAAGTGAAAATCTTGGACACTTGGTTAATGATGTGGCACTTTGGATACAGATGTATGTGGCTTAAAGTTTTTTTTTTTTTTTTACTCTCTAAACTGTTGAAGTAAGACACATAAAATGCTTTTTAGGATTCTAAAGTAATGGAATAAATACAGGGTGGGTCACGGAAAAGTAGCCCACGTCCAATACACCAGTAAAATCTCCCATTATGCAGATCCCTCATCCCTCTCTCTCTCTCTCTCTCAGAGCAACTCTCCACCATTCCCGAGTTCCAGGGTCTCGGTCCTCTGTTCAAGTCGTCCGAGCCGGTGCAGCTGACCGAGGCCGAGACGGAGTACGTGGTCCGCTGCATCAAGCACACGTTCGCAGGTCACATGGTGTTCCAGTTCGACTGCACCAACACTCTGAACGACCAGCTCCTGCAGCGCGTCCTGGTGCAGATGGAACCGTCCGAGGCTTACGAAGTGGTGCATCACATCCCGGCTCCCAGCCTGCCTTACAACCAGCCCGGCTCCTCCTACACACTCGTCCGTCTGCCAGACGACGACCCCACAGCAGGTGTGTGTGCTGGTGTAACATCTAGTGATGCAGCTTTATTATTATTTTTTATTCTCACAACATTTGCAGTATTCCACTCAACGGCAGATTAGAAAACCGGCTGAATAAGAGGAAACGAGTTTAAATATCTGTTTTAAAGTTTAAAAATTCTCACGTTGTCATGTTCGGTATCCTAGAGATAATCGTCAGACGGTTTTGTAATCACCCCACAGCAGTTGTTTACTTCTTACAGAGTACGAAGTACTGGAACAGAGTGGGAAAGAAAAACAGAGTGGGAAAGAAAAAAAAAAACAGAGTGGGAAAGAAAAAACACTGGAACAGAGTGGGAAAGAAAAAAAAAATAAAAATTCCATGTGCTACGCTTTTAATCTCACTCTCCCTACAGGACTACTTTTATCTCATAGAGTTTAACCATCATTTTCTGATCTGATTCTGTAAAGCTGCTTTGTGACGGTGAGCATTTGTTAAAAGCACTATTGGACAAAACAATTTTATATCTTATACATATAATACAGAAAATGTGTGTGAGCAAAAGAAGCGACTTCTGAAGTTTATGCAACATGTAAGTGACCAATCCAATCTCGCTTCCCTAGAAATTTCAACTCGCTAACTTCAGCCATTTTGGAGAGCCATTATGTGTGTGATTATATGTGCCTCAAAAATGGCTATTTTTCAGCGTTACACTGTCTCGCTTCAAACAAATCGTTTAAAATGTAAATTATTCATATTCTTTTGAGTATTGAAACTAAAATTGGTGTAAGCTGTAAAAATTTTCTTAAATTAAAGCACTCTGTGTAAAATTAAGGAATTATTTTCCCCTAAAAAAATCCATAATGTTCGTAACCATGTCAAATTCATGTTGCAACATCTTAACAATTTGACATTTTACAATAATCATAATACACTTTTTCAGGTTTACATCTTTTAATGTAAAATCTAAACTGGCCAAGTTTTATCTGAATGACAGTTAAGACCGTTGAAAAATTTGAATTCAAAAAAGTTCCGGACACTACAGACATAAAAGGGAATGAAACTGTATTTAGAAAATGTGTTTCTTTTTATCTGATAAAAATATTAGTGTATACATATTTACAAAAAAAAAAAAACATACAAGAAGCATTAAGTATAATGAAAAATGGTGGTATATGATCTTGTCTGAAAACTCACTTTTTTTTTTAACCTAGCTGAGACACTGTTTAGTACCGATACCATGTTTTGGCCGAAATTAAATTGAAATGAATTATAAAAATCTTAATCATCAGTAAACTCCAGCGACTCTAAACCTCTAATCTAACTCTTCGATATGAACCGTGTCTTGATTTTCTCTTTTCACCCCTCAGTGTCCTGCACGTTCAGCTGTACGATGAAATACCTGGTGCGTGACTGCGATCCAAACACCGGCGAGCCTGACGACGACGGTTACGATGACGAATATGTGGTACGTTCGTTACGATGAACATGTGCTGTATTGTACTCGTGTGAAAGCTGTTCATGTGTACACCGTGTGTATTCCCGAAATTGTGTTCTCCGCTGTTTTTAGTTAGAGGATCTAGAAGTGACGGTAGCAGACCACATCCAGAAAGTCCTGAAACCCAACTTCGGTGCAGCGTGGGAGGAGGTGGGAGCCGACTTCGAGAAGGAGGAGACGTTCGCTCTGGCGTCAGTCAGGACTCTGGAAGGTAACGACATAAACAGACTGCTGCTGCCGCCACTTTCTCTACCTACTGGATAAAAAGAAACGCTCTGCGCTGTCGGTTGTACATCGTTTGTTTTGTGGGCAGTAATTTGATCAGACATCTTGGCTGGGGGGGAGTGTGGACTCATGATGTAGGCATTTGTTTCACTACAGTTTAACAGCCACTTTGCTGTGTGTGTGTGTGTGTGTGTGATTCCACAGAGGCCGTTAACAACATCATCAGCTTCCTGGGCATGCAGCCGTGCGAGCGTTCAGACAAGGTCCCCGAAAACAAGAACTCCCACATCCTCTTCCTCGCCGGTACGTCCTCGTTTCATCATCATGCCTCTGATTTCATTCTGAACGAAATGATGTGAAAGTTGAGATTTGTCGTCTAGACGCTGTAATAAACACTCATTACGTTGTGCAGGTGTGTTCCGAGGAGGCTACGACGTCCTTGTGCGGGCGCGGCTCGCCCTGGCCGACGGGGTCACCATGCAGGTGACGGTGCGAAGTGCGGACGAGAACGTGGTCGACGTCATCCTGGCCTCTGTGGGTTGAGGCTCCCGGTGATGAGGGTCACATGCCAGTCTGTACCAGTTCTTATATGTTATGACATTTGTATACCTTGCACATCTCTCGCTCGTCATTCAGCTTTATCTTTTGACTTTTGTTTAAAACATGATGTATGGGTGGAATTAAGTAAATAAAATAAAAGTACAGTTTAAACTACGTGACGTTAAGAACGTTAGCTGTGACTGTGTTTAAATATTAAATCTTCTCTTCTTTGGTCACGTTCAGATCATGGGCAACATGATTCAATCCACAATGCGATTTACAGTGATTAATAAACAAGAAACATACATGGATGCACATTATTGTTTATTCCCCTGTTCATTCAATACTCGTTTTTTTCAGAGGAACCTCAGCATACAAATTAAATCTGATGCAATATTGCGATAGGAGGTAACAAAGGCAGATAATCTGTTCCAGCCACCCAAAAATATTACTGATATTATAAAAAAATAAAATTCCGGCAGCAATGTTGGCATCCGGTGTCGACTCTTTTTAAACAGTTTTCGCTGATCGGAATTAATTTTTTGTACACGCAACAAAATTAATTCTTACGGTGAAAATTCACCGTAATCACTATTTCACACTCCTTAAGCTGGTGCAATTCAGGATATATCTATATATCTATATATATATATATATATCTATATATATATATAAAAACTCTAATATAGACAGCTCTTGTTGGAGCACCGCAACAGTCAGAAAATAGCTTTCAATAAGCCGAGCCCTCACATCTGAGGTAGCGAAGCTGTGACTTCGTTACAATGGAAGAGCATTTGTGTGTTACAGTATGCAGAGTTACAGCAGCGTACGATGCTATTAGAAACAGATTTGAATTTGATGAGATCATCATCATCATACATGCATTTTCTTTCCCGTTTGTATTTCCACCTCATCCTGTCCAAAGGAGGACGAAATCCAGATCCCTTTCATGTTTGAGAGTTAGATACATGGACGACAGTAAAAACTGAAACACTGATGTGTAAAACACTGTTAGCTGATTTTCCTGAACACATTACACCCTACATCTTATTCAAAAGATACAGCCTGGTAGGAGTGAACCACACACACACACATTTGAACTAGTTTATAATCTTAGACGCCATGTTTATGGAGACTGAATAAAACAAAGATATCGACTTGTACACACTACATTCACAAATGTGCTTCTGGAAGAACGGTCAAAAATTCCCATAAACACACTCCTATAGCTTGTGGAAAGCCTTCACAGAAGAGTTGAAGCTGTTAGAGCTGCAAAGGGGGCGGAGCCATCATCATATTAAACACTATGGATTAAGAATTGGATGTTACTCAAGTTCATATGCATGTGAAGGCAGGGGAGCGAATATTTTTGGCAAATATAGTGCATTTTTCTGAAGCAATTCTTTCCAATAATTCGTTCTAGTTTACTATAATCAGTGTAGAAATCGTTTTTTGGCTTCAGGCTGAACAACGTGTTCAGTAACCAAAGTTTAGAATCATGATTATAAAAGCTGCTAATCAATAACACAAAACAAAATCTGTTCATGTACACTCCTCCACAAACATTAAGGGAACACTTGGTCGCGAGGTTTGAGTTGGACCATACAAGTTCAAGTCAAACCGGGACCAAGTCTTCTCTTCATTCTATCGAGCAGTACAGTTGCGTCTCCTCCCGCGTCTCCTCTCGCTATAGTCGTGTGTAAAGACGACCCTGAGCCGCGACTCCCCTTCACCTCTTCTCCAGTACAGGAGGTCCGAGCGCTCCGTTCAGAAAGAGTTGATGAAGCCGAGGTAGGCGTTTGCGAAGCCTGTAGGATCCTCCAGCTGAGGGTAATGGCTGATGTGCTCGTCCAGAATCGTCACTGTGGACCTCGGGACTAGTTTTCTTTAAAAAAAAAAAAAACAAACACATCGTGTACACCTTTATATGCATACATACAAAACACATACATATACACTGCCTGGTCAAAAAAAAGAAAGGTCACTGCTTCAGAAGGGTCAAAATATTGGTCCTTATCAAGTACTGAAAGGAATTAAGGAGATTTGAAATGACTGGAATTGGCTTAAGCGCTGTCCAACATACTGTATTATTAAACCCTGGAAGGAAGAGCATTTCCACAATGTGATGAGAACTCACAGGATTGGGACTAAACAGCCATGTGTCCATGAGAAAACCACTTGTTATTGAGACTCAACAGAAGAAAAGCCTTCAGATTGCTAGAAAGCATAAAGACTGGACTTTGGAGCGATAGAAAAAGGTCATGTGACCTGATGAGTCCAGATTGAGTCTATTCCTGAGTGATGGGCGTGTCAGGGTAAGAAGGGAAGCTCATGAAGTGATGCTCCCATCATGCGTAGTGTCCACTGTACAAGTCTCTGGAGACAGTGTTATGATCTGGGGTTGATCAGTTACTCAGGTTGAGACTCAGCAACGTTATGTGGCAATGAAATGAAGTCACACCTATCACATCTATGGAGTTTTTTTTTTCCTGGATAGACTCAAAATTGTGAAAGTGTGTCTCTGGGAGCAGAAAAAAAAAAAAATCTGTCTCACACACACACACACACGTCCTGGCCACCAGATTGCGTGATGAAGGTGACTGAATCAAAAACTTAAGTGTGTGCGACTTTTTTCTTTTTTTATCAGGGCAGTGTATACAGTATATACACACACATATGTACAGTATATTGTGGTGTAACCCAGAGAAATATGATGAGAGTTTACTGTTGACACTTTTAAAAATGTTTTTAAACAAGTAAATCCAAATATGGTTTTAAAATTCTTTGAAAAAATACATTTTAAACATCTTATCTAGTTTTTTTTTTTTTTTAGCCATGAATATAGCCATAGAAGCTGGCATGGCGTTAAAACAAAGAAAAAAAGAAAGAAAGAAAGAAATAAGCAGTTAACATGCTTTTCATCAGTTAAGTTTCCTAACAGCAATTAATATTAACTATTTAATTATTAACATCCCCAATACACACAATAATGCATTACATCTGGAGCAAATAATGAACACCTGTAATTTACAGCTGCACTATTTTTTTTTAGAGAAAATGTGACCTGAGAACGCCACAGCTGGCTTTCAGTAATACTGGTTTTGTTGACTTACTGGTAGAGATGAATAAACTGGGGGTGAGGATTGACTGGATCGAGCGGTCCATAGATCATGTGCACTGAAAAAGTCCAAAGCAGAAAGAGCTAAAGAACACACACACACACACACACACACATCACAAAACACTGACGGTTCACATTCTACAGTGTATAAAGGGACACTGTTCGTGCAGGAAGACCAACAAAGAGTTTAGCAAGAAATAACACTTGGCAACCCAGAGCGTCACCTGTGTTAACGTACTGCACGTATTATAGAAGAGTAATGTGACGACTGCAGCCTCGTCTGATCTTCCTGGAAAAGCACGAGCTTTAATTTCACTAAACCCCTTTATTGAAAGCTTTAGTCTTGATTTCATTTCCTTTAAGAGCCATTTATTCAGAAGCGCTTATCCGACATGCTGTAAGGCTGCAAATCTCCAATTAAATCTCATTCTGAATCATCATTTGTTTTAAACGTCTTAAATTATGACTCTCGTTTCATTTAATATTGTTTTAGTCATGCATCTTGTTTTATCTTTTCAATTTATCCTTGGTTTGATCTGGAAGGCGACCTTAGGTGACTAGAAAGGTGCCTATGTAAATTAATAATAATAATAATAATAATAATAATAATATTATTAAATGCTAATTTAAAGGAGGATAATTTTCAGTATTTTAGTAAAGTAGTGTTTGAACTAAAAACTCTTTTTCCATAGTTAAAAAAAAGAATCCAAGTAAAATGAGCTCTCTCCGCACATACAGCGGATTTACATTTAGCTCCACCCATAAAACACCATATAAGGCGATTGATTCCCGAGTGTGCAGGTTTGTTTATTTCTATAGACACTCACATGGGGTTAATGTCGAGGTGAGGGCTCCGACCCATCGCTCCCGGTGCTCCAGCCTCTGATTAATATACTGCAGGATGCTGCGGGAGACACGTGGGGAAGGAAAGGAAGAGAAATCATTAGGACAAAAAAAAGGAGGGAAAAAACACCACAGACTAAAACCAGAGCGAGACAGTCTGACCTACTCGGACCTCAACTGCAGGGTTAGCAGATTCTCTACATAATCCAAAACTAATAGAAAAATCAAAATGTTGCTGTCTGACGAAGATAAAGTAATTTTTTTTTCTCTAACTGGGCGTTTAGGGAAGGAGTCGCCAGTGTCAGAGCTTTGAGATTTAAAGCCGTGATGGAGGAGTTTACACTGTGTCGATTTCTCAGGAACACCTCAAGCTGTTGAGGGAATCATTCTTTAATAAAGATTAAAATATATAGTATAAGACGCAGAAATCACTTCAGCACCTGCTGTGAAGAAAAAAAATAATAAATCGTCAGATTCGCAAATTCTGCTTCATCACATCGTTGTTGATTGTTTTCCATATGAACCACGTCTCCGGTGTTTCCACTCGTTTAACATCATCACCTGTCTATAACCAGGTTTCCGTCGTTAAAGCGGATTCCCGTCCACATGTCCCAGAGCTCGGCCTCGGTCGGCTGCGTGTGCGGCCCGAAGACTTCACCGATCCTGCCAGACGCAGACAAAACACTTTCAGTAGCCCTTAAAGCTCACAGCATTATTTTAGCCATTATTATTTGTTTTGTTGTTTTTTTAATAAACAATACAGTATGTAGGGCTCAGTATAGAGTAATGTAAATTTAAAAAAATAATAATAATTTAACTCCTGGCGGGGAAAACGAGTCGTCTAATCCACTCACCCTTTAGAGAAGAGGTAGAAGTTAACAAGTCTGGTGAGCAGAGGAGAGATAAAACCAGAATCCTTCAGGACCTGTGAACGTCAGGGACGTAGACAAACTAGTTATTCATTAATAAATAAATCAAATAAAAAAAAGAGTACCATTGTACAAACAGTGCTGGGAACTGGGACTCACTTTCTGTAGAAACCTGGGGTGATGTGTCTCAGGAAACACACCTGCAACGACCGTGTGGAAAATAATTAAATATATATATATATATATATATATATATATATATAATGCTGTATCTCTCACTTTAGTGCTGTTCAAGTCCTGACTTTGATTAGAAGGTCAGAATGCGTTTTCTCACAGCAGTAAAGAAGTTTATATTAATACAAGTCTTCACATGAGCTTTATAAAGTGAGTAAACAAAAGAAATAAACATGATGTGAAGTGAGAGTGACCGAGCAGGAAACACTAGGACATGCAGGACAGAAGGTCCTCCAGGTCCATGGTTGGGAACCACTGCTCAGGAGGAACATCTGTGGATTCTCTATTAAACATCTTAGAACATTTGATTCTAATGAAGCCTTGAATTTTCTTTACAGACACTATAAAGTCTCTTGGATTAAATGCACTGACTGGTGTTAGACAATTATTTTTGGATTTACAGTTTACACCAAACCACAGAAGGACATTTGGAGCCATCAACTCTATTTCCATATACAAAAGTTTGGACACATCTTTTTTTCCTGATTCTTCTTTCTTTCTACACTGTAAATCAATACTGAAGTCGTTTATCCAAAATACACAATAATCTCCTTTGAACAGTTGATATTGAGATGTATCTGCTACTTCTGCTCTGTAAATCCTTCATAACGGCTCTAATCTGAGGTGCTGTTTGTTAATTGGTGATTTCTGAGGCTGGTGACTCTAAATGAACTTCTCCTCTGCAGCAGAGCTCAGTTTTGGTCTCGCTTTCCTGTGAAGGTTTTCATGAGACACAGTTTCTTGGAGCTTGATGGGTTTTGCAAACGCACTCGACACAATACTGTTCTTGTAAGAATGACCTTCATGTCTTAAAATAACAACCGACTGTTGCTTAATTACATAATGCCACATGTGTTATTTCATAATTTTGAAATAAATCCAGTATTGTTCTAGAATGTAGAAAATAAATCGCTAAACAAAGAACACTGAATTAGAAGGGGTGTCCAAACTTTTGACAGGTACTGTATTTTTTTATTTTTTTTTGCAAATTGTGAGGTGGGAAAAAATATATTATAATGTTTAATCACTGATTAGTGTGTATCTGTATGATGTGTTAACATTAACGACTGTTAAATAAACTAAACCCTCCTGAGAATGGGATCATGACGGAACCTTCAGTCAGCATCGGTTTAGCCGTCTGGTCACCAGAGGGTTAAACACATCAGAGGAATGTTTCGTGAGAAGCCGAATGAAATGATAAAGACACAGTGAGAGAAACGTACCTCCATTTGAAAGGCAAAGGCTGTTTATGGCCAGGTGTCCAGTTCGATTGTTGTCACTCCTGTGTGTTAAAACCGCAGGTAAGATCACTGAAGCACACACACACACACACACACACACACACACACACACACACACACACACACACCTGCAGCTCCTTCACAGCATCTTATACAGTATAACCCTCACCTTCACTCTGAGACACGGCCAACCTGCAGGTCATATTCATGTATTTGGCAGATATTTATTGATCCAAAGTGTCAGAAGCAACAACTGACCGAGTGACTTTTCAGGAAATATAAGTAAAAAAAAAAAAAAAATCCATTTATTCAGTTTGTTTTTTTAAACATCCTTTTATTTTTCATTTTATTCATGACATTTTTATTTTCTTTGATTGTGTTTTATTATTAAGATCATGTAGGTGTGAACGCTGTGTTATTTTAAACATTGAGCTTTTTTATTTTTGTGCGTGCGCGCGAGTTCTGTTCACCTTCATCAGATGTTTTTTTGACTGAAAACCATTGAAACAATCTGGCAACCCAGCAGTTGTCTACTAGCTATCAGGGTCATTGTGGTTGATGACTGAAACGCTCATTTCCCATTCTATAGAACCTGATACGAGGTGGTATCAAAAAGCTTCGAGACTAGTAGTTCTGTAACACGCCAGCAGGTGGCAGCAACAGGCTGCACAGACCTTCATAAGTCAGTGTGCCAAAAGACATGGTCCTGTGTACACAGAGACGTTTGACCAGATTCGGCAAGTTTGTGGCGAACGAGTCGTTCGAGGTGTTTAGAGTCACGCGGGCTTCAAGAGCGGAACAACGTCACCAAGACGACGAGAGATCAGGAAGACCTTTAACGAGCTCAACCCCTGAAAATGTCAAAGCCATAAGGCAACTTGTGCACGATGATCGTCGGAGAAGAAGCCATAACAGTCCAGGCGAATATCAAGTGTGATGTGAACATGCGCCGTGTCGCTTCCGAGTTCGTCCCCAGGCTGATGACCCAGGAGCAGAAGGAACATCATGTCGAAGTCTGATAGGAACTCCGTCAGCGTGCCGTGGACGACCCGTCCTCCATCTCGAGGATCATTACCGCTGATGAAACTTTGACATACAGGTACGGGCCTGAAGAGCCGAGTGGACGCTCATCATCTTTCTCGACATTCACGGTGAAATTACAGAACTTATAACCAAAGCTCATCTTGAAACCTTTTGTCACCACCTCGTACGTTGCGTCGTGAGACGAGTGTGTGATGTGAGAACACGTCCACTCACCTGTAGAGGAGCTCGAGTGCCACAGTGTCTCCATAGTCATGTGACAGGAGGTTGATCTTCTGCTCAGCGAGGCCCAGGTGTGAGATTAAAGCCTCCACTACACCGGCCTGCTCGAAGACCGAGTACCGATGTGGCCTCTGAAACGGACAGACGAGCCGAGACATCAGACACGTCATGTGGCCGTGTGTTTCAAATCAAATATATTGAAAAAACAAACAAACAAACAAACAAACAAAAACACGACAGAGATTTCATTTTGATGTTCAATTTCTTGTCTCAGGTGACCACGGTGATGCTTAATATTACAGTTTATGCTTTTGTATTATTGTAAATTAAATCAAGACTTTAATTATATTTATATTTTTTATATTTGTATCTTCTACCATGTTGCTCTTTAGATACATCAGATAAACGACTCATTTCTGCATCTACTATTAATCCACAGACCAACGTTTAAAAATCATTTACTGTATTTACAATGAACAGCATTTCATCTGAGCAAAAACACCACGTCATCACACGGCATTAAAACGGTTATTAAACAGGAACGCTGGAGATGAGGACGCGAAGCTTACAGGTTTGTCCGAGAAGCCGAAGCCGAGGAAGTCGAGCGCAATGACTCTGTTAAACCGCTGACTCAGAGGCTCCCAAACCTACAAAACAACAGGTGAGGACATTAAGGAGCGACACTACTGATACACAAACACGTCATCATTATACATCATTCCTTCACATACATCCTGTGTTCACTAGACGTGTCCTGGTGGCAGAGAGACACAGAGAGAGAGAGAGAGAGAGAGAGAGAGAGAGAGGACAAATCTCAGGACTAGAACACAGCTCACATTTAGATCATTACTGATTAGACAGTCATCATGCTATTTATATGATTATTTACTACCGGGTGCTCGAAGGGCTCAAAAGGAGACATGAAAACTCTTCTATTATAGAGTTAGTAGTTGAGAGGAAAACCTCAGTGTTACAACTTTAAACCTGATGACAAGGTAGAACGTTCTAGAAAAACTGCCTGATACATTGCTGAAACGCTGGCCACCCAGGAACTCCTTTACTGACCCAAACATGTGGAAGTAGCTTGGAGTGAGGTCAGAATGTGCAAGTGGTGATGGGGAACGAGTGTGTGTGTGTGTGTGTGTGTGCGTGTGTGTGCGTGTGTGTGTGCGCGCGCGCGCGCGAGTTATCTGTCGATTCTCAGGGATCAGACGTTCCCACCCGCTGAACGTTCACGGTAACGACTACAGTGAGCTCCGGGATCACCATCCACCCACAGACGGCGTCCTTTATAATGTTTGCGCCGTTCAAACGTTTCAGAGTCTCATCGCTGTACCGTTCTTGAAGTCTTCTGTAAACGTCAATCACTTTCACGCCTTCATTCACCAGAACTTTTTATCACTAATCCCGGTTTGACTTGAACGGCCCTTGTATAATGACAAAGCTGTAATTATTAAAGAAGGAAGCAGTAAACCTGACTGTGGAAGATGACGTTTTTTTATAAATTTTCAAAAACAGAAGAGGGAAATTTCCGGCACAGTGACTCAGTGGCACCTTTCGGGACGTATCTCCAAGCATCATCTGCTTGATGGAAGGAAGGACAAGTGAATTTTCAGGGAGAAAGATGAATACTAAATCAGTATCTAGTAAAGATAGATGAGGGGAAAAACTTATTCGGTTACGTACTGCAATACTTTTGTGGAGCGATTCACAAATGGCCACACTGACTCCCAAACCGGTTTTTTTTTTTGTACATGTTTGCATTTGAGGTGGTTAAATGTTGAAGTTCCTCTAAAATCCTAAACTATTCAGACATTGGCAGGAAGCACCGTGTCCTCCTGTGTGGTAGGAGGGAACTATTTGTGAAGATTGTTTAGAATTGTATATATTACATAATTATATATTAAATAATTTTATATATACAGAGTCGGCCAAAAACATTTTACACACACTTCAGGAAAAGAAAAACCTGTATAAATATTTTAATACTAAATACCAGCTGACCGCGGTTCTACTTCCGGTTCAATCGTGGAAAGTATCTCACATGTATTACAAAAAATAGACCCCAGATACCAATATTTACAATTATATACAATATTTTCAGCGTGTAAGTGAATGTATAAAATGTCTAAAGTGCGATATATTTTGTGTGTGTGTGTGTGTGTGTGAGTGAGTGAGCGAGCGAGTGAGAAATGAGTCGGCCTCATCGGTTTCAGTGAATCAGTCCGGGAGCACGATGATAGAAAATGTCTGTCCTGTAAAGATGTCCTGATGGTGAATAATCATAATTACTGAAAATCCTCAACAAAACAGAGTTCACAGTCCAATATAGAGGAAAACAGCTGTGAGACGAAATGACGTCCGGGATTCCCAATACTGTTTCTTTAGACGTGTGTGAGATTCATTTCCTTAGGCGCGGTTATGGTTTTTGGCCACATGATGTCAGTGTGGGGACAGAGATTGAGTCGAGTGGATTGGTCTGCTTTACACATTGTATATTCGTGTCAAAGGCGTATAAGACTCATTTTGTCGGACTTAAGAACAAATCAGACTTACGAACCTGCTCTTGGAGCGAAACCTGTTTGTAAGTAGGGGACTAACTATGTTATATATTGATATAATTGATATTCTGATAATATTATAGTATGGTATATATTTTATTATATATGATACTTATAGAACCACAATACAGATTGAATCAGCACCAGACTCCCAGTAACACTGACTTCACCTGGAACTGACAAGTTCTGTCCCTAGACATAATAATAATAATAATAATAATAATAAGAAGAAGAAGAAGAAGAAGAAGAAGAAGACGACTAATATGGAGAATAATGTGTGCTGTAAGTGAGACAGTGTATAGTGCTTACCTTGTGCCAGTCGTAGCTCGAGGTGGGAAACCCATGAAGCAGCAGCACCACATCCGCGCTCCCAACAGCACCCTGTGACTCTGTCACCATAGAACCACAGCGCCTTATTATAGTCTAACAGCGATGGTAAGTGTTTAGTGTGACAGAACAGCAGCACAACGCCGCACGAGCCGACTTCACCTCTGTAAAAGATTCGGTGTCCTCTGTAGCTGAAGAAGCTCCCGGACGAGCGCCAGGTGTGCAGCGCGGGTGAAAGCGGAGGCTGTGGGACGTGCAGGTAGACGGCAAGAAGAGGGACGAGAAGCAATGCACACTGCCACCACTCCCTCATCACAGCACAGGCAGATACACACTCCGCTCCTGTCGAACACACACACACACACAACACTGCTTAGAACACGGGTCATCTTTACCACACAACACTGATGGATGAGGTAACAAGCAGCTCTGATAACACTGCACAGTGCATTAGCGTTTCTATAGCAACAGGTGGTGTTTAAATAACCTGCTGCTTTATAACTATAGACAGTATACATAAAAATGCGTTATAGTCAGCAAAGTGCTGGGGTATCAGAGGAATAAAACACTATGGAATGTGCTGCTCCTGAAAAAAGATCAATTTCATTAACATTGCTTTGCACTAGTGTTGATTATTTTCCTTTAACAGCACGACATAAAGTGTTCGATTCCCTATTTATCACCATACTGGGCTTTTAATGCTGATTATACAGAAACGAATAAAACAAATAAACAAATAAAAGCTTGGCTGAACTGAACATCCTGACATCGCTATTCAGAAGTGCACTACTGAATCTGAAGCTGTTGAGTAACGGCTCATGTAGTGCACTCCTGTAGGGTGCTGTTGGGATTTGGGACGTCTCCTAAGTGCCAGGATTAACGTAAGCAGCTTTTAAGAGTGCAGACATGAAATGATGAACAACTGCACATTTGTATAGACACTCTCTTTTATACACTCTGAGATAGATATATACACACTGCAAAAAAAAAAAATCCAGTGCTGCTCTTTTTTTGTTTTTAATAATTTGGTCTTTTTGTAAATTCATATATACATGTGAATATATTGTATATATAATATATACATTTTACAATGCCTATATTTGCACGGATGTAAAGCCACACTACTTTTTGCACTTCTGGTTGATGCTAAACTGCATCTGGTGCTGATAACTTGTACTATGCAATGACAATACAGTTGTACCTACTGTACATACCTTCCTATTACAATCTATATTTTTGCAAGATTGATTATTAATCCTATTTCTAGACAGATCTTACTCAGAGCAAGTTTTTAAAGAATTTATGTCTAAAAACAATCGCATTTATTATTAGTCAGTGGAGTTACATACTGTAACTCTTTACATGAATAAATGTATAGACAAACAAACTGAATAATATTTCTGGTTGATTTCTAGTCATTTCATAGTAGGAAATATTATTGAGATATACCTGGTATCAGTGTGACGGTGCAGTTATAAAGTCTGGATCTACAGGCTTTTGTCCATATATGGAATTTAATATTGTTATTTTTATTTCAGACCCAAAATCTCTTCGAAAGTAACAAAAAAAGACTAAATAAACACCAGAACTCTTATCCCTCACATGCATTGCTGCCTCTGGACCCAGACACTCAGGTCACCAGAAATAAGGTTTTCTGTACTGCATTTCATTGACTTTGTACATACATGTACATGGACTTTGCACAATAATGACAATAAAGTTGAATCTAATCTAATCTGTAATAAGCAGATGATGCATAAAAAGTGATTTTTTTTTCCTGTTCTGTTTATATATATGATTTACACACACACATGTATGTGTATGCACACGCATGTTTACATATACAGGTATACACAGTATATAAATATACAGGTGGGATATAGAGTACGTACAGGTGAAGAAGTTCCGGGTCATGACCCTGAGTTCCTCCAGTCACGCTGCACGAGCCGACTCACTCACACTCTCTCTCGCGCTCTTCTTCTTGTCCGTCCCTCCTCACATGTAACGCTCTTTTTGTTGTTGTTTTTGCTCTCGAGTTCAGTTTGACTGTCCCTGAGCACACGCCGCTGTCCGGTGCCCCCTGCTGGAGCGGATGCCGCATTACACATTAGTGCAATGCAGTGTCGGTCCAGTAGTCAATCACTCCTAAGGAAGTATAATAGTGCCAAAATTCCTCAAAGCAAAATATGTGGTTGCATATTTCAAGTGATAATGTAATTCAAGCATTTAAAATTCAATGCAAAAATATTCAAGTTACTAAATTGCACTTCAAAATATTTTCAAGTGTTAAAAATACATTCTTCATTATTTTTCAATCTTACAAATTCAGGTCGACAAAATTCAGGTAAAAAAAAATCAAGTCGCTAAAATTCAGGTAAAAAAAAAATCAAGTTGCTAAAATTCAGGTAATAAAATTCAAGTCGAACAAATGCAGGTCTTCACATCCGGGATCTCACAGGAAGAGCAGTGGAGTGCCGATTGCTGCTGTCCGTGCCGCAGTGTACTTTAAAGTGTGCTTCCTGCTCCATACATGCTGTTTAAACTTTGATAAATTTATATTGCTTATAAATAAAGGTAACCATAAAAACTTTGTAATTAAGAAAAACGTAAAGTGTTTTAATGTCAGTCTGATTAAAAAAAAAATAAAAAAAACATTTTTTTTGTCACAAATTATTTTATGCAACGCAATTACAACATTTTCAGTTTAATATTTAGTATGAAGTCATAAGTCTTGGAACAGTTAATACCTGTCGCACTGTGACTTGGTTACATATAAAATTGTACATCAATGGCTGCACTGCAATTAACACCATTTCTTTTTTTTAATTGTAATTTATATTTTTTATTTATATCCTTTTTATATATCTTGTAGTTTTTGTCCATCATTGCACTAGTAACTCTGGTCAGTTCTCACATTACCCTGTGTGTACTGACTGTATGTAAGATATACAGTGTGCAGTCTATAACCTGTCTTACTGTTACTGTCTCTATTGCTGCTGGAGATCTGGAATTTCCTTCGGGATCAATAAAGTATCTATTTATCTATCTATCGTATATATCTGTCTTTATTCTTTGTCTTGAATTGTCCCTATCAATTACTGTTCGTCTGCAGTTACTCTGGTGTCACTCGCTGAACCCATGCTGTTTGACTGCTTCCTAAATTTGTTTCTGCTGCTGT
>JAQMYJ010000004.1:3736084-3770259 GCA_030014305.1 Clarias laeviceps | reverse complement strand
GCTTGAATTACATTTTCACTTGAAATATACAACCACAATAAATTGCAGTGGCAAAAATTTCAAACATTGTAAATGCTGTAAGGATTTTTTTCAATTCAGATAAAATTGCAATGCAGAAAAATTCAAACATTTTTATTGCAACAAGTTTTTTTCAGTTCATGTAATTAAACCTGCTATTTTGCTTTGAGGAATTTGGGCACTAATATACTTCCATACACTCCACATGCCCTAGACTAGGACACTACATTAACACTATTGTCTTACATTTAATTGCACATCTAGTTTGCAGTGCAATTAATTTAATTTCACTTATTAGTTCCTTATTTTCATTTATATCTTGTAGTGTTTTTGTTCTTAGCATTGCAGTAGTAACTTCTGGTCAGCGCTCACATTCCCCTGTGTATACTGACTATATGTGAGATATACAGTACAGTGTGGAATCACATCTACACACCTGTCTTCTATCTGGAATGTCGACAGGATAAATGAAGTCTGTGTGTATCTGTCTGTCTATAAAAGCTTATATGCATCTATACAAACAGGTTGGTTAACATGACCTAATCTGTTGAACATGTTAGTGGAGACATGGCACTGTGGTCTAGTGAACAAAACCAACTACCATCAGCAGGCAACATTTCAGAAGATTACTCTCACTAATCATTCAAATAATACTAATAAAATCATCAGTAACGTCAGTATACTGCAAATAAAGTGATCCCTCAGCCTGTACTGTCCTCAGGGCTGGTGTTCTGGACAGTTAGTGATTCTCCACCTCAAACACTGAACCAACAAACCTGAATTAGTTCAGTAACTGAGTGGAATCAGGTGCGATCATTAATAACCTCATCACAGGCCAAAGCTTTGGAGTCGACTCTTCTTTCTCAGATGTAGGCAAGGAATCGATTCTTCTTTGAATTGACTCCTAACTGCAGGCCAGGATAAGACATCAAAATGCAACTTTATAGTTTTACCGACTTAATCACAGACAACATGGAGAGAGAGAGAGAGAGAGAGAGAGAGAGAGAGAGAGATTGCAATGCTGCTACTGAAGCTAAAATTATACATTATATGAATATAATTATTTTAATATTTAAAGTACACATCTTTTTATTGTTCCTGCATAGACGTGAGTTATGGATGTAAAAAATCTAATGTTTTTTTTTTTTATGTAGCTTTACCAACTCAGTTTATGTATTATGTAACTTTTATTTGGATAAATACCTTCAAAGTATCTGGAGAATTGTGATATACAGTATATACTGTATATATAGCCAAAAAAATTATACACACATCAGGAAAAGAAAAACTTTTAAGCATGTATTGCTATATGTTATATACTGATATACTATATGATAATATTATGATAATAATGTACACCCTGGACAAGGTGAGAATCCATCACAGGGCGCGCACACACACACACACACACACACACACACACACTACGGGCACTTTGGAAACGCCAATCAGCCTGATCTGAATGTCTTTGGACTGTGGGAAAGCACAGGGAAAACATGCAAACTCCACACACACACACACACACACACACACACACACACACACACACACACACACACCCGAGGTGGGAAGGAATCGAATCCTCGACCCTGGGGCCACAACGTCACCGTGCTGATTATACACAAATGTGTTTCGCTTTTGTATGCCATTCATGACGATGTAACTTTAACACACACACATCACCTCCCTAAACATTGTTGAGGCCGAGTTACACCCCTTCATGGAGGCGGGACAGGGGCCTCTTTCAGCAGTGTAATGCACCCAGGACTGGTTTAATCAATCAACACCTACTGACCAATCAGAATGAAGAATATACCAGCACATTAGTTACTATAGTGGTGGTGAATTTGTGATTCTGAGCCGCTTTCTGGTCATTTCTCAGGAGTTTATCTGTGCTGTGCTGTGCTGATGTGAAACTTTAGCAGGGAAACTGGGCAAGTGTATGGAGTCACGTCACAGGGACCAGATTGTGATGTCTAGACAACTGGGTCAGAGCGAGTACAAAACAGCAGGTCTTCTGGGACGACTTCCTGTATGCAGTGGTTGGTACCTACCAAAGATGCTTCAAAGAAGTAGAACCGGTGAAGTAGAGACAGGGTCACGGAGCCCAAGACTGAGTGATACTGTGTGTGTGCGGAGTGGAGTCTGGCCCGTCCCGTCTGACTGGACTGCACTGGACAGCTGCTCTGTGTCAGAGCCATTCACAGGTCCTGGGTTTCTTCTCGTCTTGTCTTCTTGGTGTTTACAGGCGGTTGGCATCCACTAAGTTGCATTACTGCCACCTTCTGGTCATCTCCCATCACCTCTTCTGTCGAGTTTAAATCCTGTCCTCTTGTCTCGTATCCATTAACAGACACATGAAATACGGTCTTCTTTGTCCTCTTTCTCCATTTTTGTGAAAAAAAAAATCTTTTCAGTTTATTCAGCCTTTCCAAATTCCTGTTGTTCGACATTGAGTTTCATTTTTTTTTACCTGATCAAGTAAAAAAAAAAAAAAAACCCAACAAAATGTTGGTTTAAAAAAATTAAATTAATAAATTTCATGTTGGCCAAAACACAGTATTGGTGCTGATTTTGTTTTTTTTGTTATACATATAATGTGTGTTGCCAAAGAAGCTACTTCTGAATTTAATGCATCATGGCAGTGAGAAAGAAAAATGGACATTTTTCAGTTATACTGTCTCACTTCAAACAATAATTATTTAAAATGCACATTATTCATATTTTTTTATGAGTATTGATATTAAAATTGGTGTAAGCTTCTTTAAGCGTATGAGCTGTAAAAACTGTTGCTTAAATTAAAGTATTCTGTGTAAAATGAAGGATTTTTTTTCCCCAAAAAAATTCTGTAGTGTCCGTAACCATGTCAAATTCATGTTGCAATTATCTAAACAATTTGACATTTTACAATAATAATAATAATAATACACTTTTTCAGGTTTGTGTCTTTTCATGTGAATCTAAACTGGCCAAGTTTCATCTGAATGACAGTTAAGACCGTTGAAAGATTTGAATTCAAAAAAGTTCCGGACACTACAGACATAAAAGGGCATGAAACTGTATTTAGCAAATGTGTTTCTTTTTTTATCTGATAAAAAGAGAGAGCTGGTTAGTCAGTCAGCTGATCCGAGCTGGATATGAAGGAAAACATGGCCTTTAGATTAGGACTAAATATTCATTTGTCGCTTTTAATTCTTAAAAACCATACACGTTACTCAACAAGTTTCAAATGTAAATTGAAATCACAATAACCATTTACATTTCTCCAGATAAACAGACATGAATTACTTTTATTTCCAAATGTTAAATAAAAAAAATATATAATAAACTCCATAAAACAGATGGAAAAAACATTCATCCCTGTTACAGGAAGAAGCTACAGAATAAACTCATGGATTCTTTTCTTTCCACATCTCTTCACTAAATTGCAAACTCAAGCTGCTTTTATTTATTTGTTAAACACAAGGAACAAAATAATAATAATAAATTAGAAAAAAAAAAAAAAGGAAGAAATGTGGATGCACCGACATAAATAGCACATCCGTTTCCTTCTTTGGATTTTCTCCATCTTTCTTCCCTTACAGGAGAAAACCAACAGCCAAAAAAAAAAAAAAAAAAACTAATCATCTAGAACATAAAAAAAAGTGTTAGTATTTGACTGTAGGTGTTTTTCTTAAAGCCTGGTTCGTACTATTAGCGCCACCCTGAGAGATATAAGATTCCTAGCAGAACCGGATTCATTAGCCTTAGTCTGAAAAGCTGCTGCTGCACTGTGTATTACTGTGTAAAATTCCTCAAGGTCTGCTTCAGCAGGTCAAAAGATGTTTATGTCCCATAAAAATACAGAGGAAATCTTTATTTGTATGTTAGGTATCAAAATTTCCAAAGGGAGTTGAGAAATAGGTAACTGTACCCTGTGCAGAGACCCCGTTATGTCCAAGTGTTTTTTTTTTTCTCTTTCCCTTAAAAATCCTTTTTTTTTTTCCTGTACGTTCCAGTATTTCAGGTGACAGATCCTGACACTCCACAGCCAAGTCACACGCAGCAATATTTCTGAATGATGAGAATATTTCTGGAATAAGATGAAGAAAGAATACAATCTGCTCTTGATGTTGTTGTAGTTGTAGTTTTCCCCCCGTAAGTGGAAAAAAAATTAGATGAGGCTTTAAAATGTTAATTGTGAAACAAATCATTTACTTCAAAACAAACAAACAAAAAAAAGATTCTTCACTTATACTGATGAGTGTTTTGCGTTCATTGTATCCTTTATGGTTATTAGTTCATTTTCCCCTCTAAACCTGAGATCTGTGATATCACACCAAATCTCAGGGACAGAAATGTCACCAGTGGACTTACAAAAAATAATAAATAATTACAATCTGGACAATAACTCTGATGAATTGTCTCTCTCTCTCTGTCTTAGCTTTAAATTCGATTCCCAATTCGAGCTGATGTAACCTAAAACCTAGAGTCTCTGAAACCATGACGGCGACTCTTGAGTGATCGTGATGAACTGGAAACGCGACGCAGTCCCTTGTAAAGCGTTGATAAACTAGCTTTAAAACTGAAGAAACGCAGTAGTAAATGCCTAAGGAAATGTACTGACGGAGGAGGAGGTCCCGGCTGGTCCTAGCTTTCTGGACCTCGACGCTCCTCTTCGCTGCTATACAAGCCTTAGTGTTATCTATTTTGGCTAGAAGATTTCTATAATATATCCACAAATATATAACAAATAAAACTTGCAGGCAAAAATAGTTCGGTTTCCATAGAAACACCCTTTTTTTTCCTGAAAATACAGCAGTATCTGAAATATTACTCTCCTTTTGTAATTTTTTTTCAATTTGTCCCCAGTTTTCTGCATCAGGAAGCTCCTTCACCAACAAAGAGAAAGAGGAAAAAAAAGTATCTACAAACTATGTAA
The DNA here is from genome assembly GCA_030014305.1 of Clarias laeviceps. Classification (NCBI taxonomy): domain Eukaryota; kingdom Metazoa; phylum Chordata; class Actinopteri; order Siluriformes; family Clariidae; genus Clarias; species Clarias laeviceps. Next base: position 3,765,320 of record JAQMYJ010000004.1, on the reverse strand, counting down.
ACAGACCTGCCTTTTTCAAGAAAAAAAAACAACAACAACATAAATAAGCAGAAATTAACCTGGGTGTGATCTAGGGCCGAAGAAAGAAATGTACACCACGATTTAGGAAAAATAAAAATCTTACAGCTAATCATCTGCAAGTCATGGAGAGACAGATCGTCTCTGCTGTATTTGAATATTAATAATTAAATAGTCATAATAATAATTATAATAATAGAACAATGATAAAAATAAAAAAAAAATACAGGTCACTTTCAATCTGAATTAACAATCCCTCAGTTTATCACAAAGGGGACGAATATTTTATACGCGGAGGAGTCCTTCCCTCTCCGAGAGGATACTGAGTACAACATAAGACATCAACAAAAGAAGAAGAAGAAGAAGAAATGGTAATAAAATCACCACAACCACACCCTACATTCTGGTGAACGCTCGCTCTCGTTTCAGTCAAGCTCGAGTCGAGCTCACAGATCACACACGACCGCTTCGTCAGTGAGTCTGCCGAGCGAGCGCAGGTCTCTGTAGAGACGGCGGGTGGGTGCGGAGGGAGGGAGGGATTAAAGAGGGCGGAGCCGATCAGAGGGACGTCTCCACGCTGTGCATGGGGCTCGCCGGGGCCGAGGGAGTGGCTGGCTTGCTGCTGTCTAAGAAGAGGTGGGCGCCGCTGTCCACCGCGTTATTGTTCTGGTTGGGCGACGGAGAGGGAGGAGGAGGGGGCGTGGGGGTGGCGTTTCTCTTGGTGGGGGCGTCGTCCTCAGCGTCCGTGTCGTCTATGAGGGGGATGTGGGGCTCCGAGTCCTCTATCCGGAACTCCGGGTGGGTCATGAAGTTGTGGATTGAGCTGCGCGACTCGGGCTTCTCCAGCCCCTCATAGGGTGACAGGGAGCTGCGGAATGCATTCACTACTCGGATCTGTGGGGAAGCACGGGCATACAAAACACACACACACACACACACACACACACACACACACACACACACACACACGCACAGAGTCAGATTCGATGCTATATACAGAAATGGTGCAAACCACACAAGTCAGGCACAAATCACACAGACACGCTCACACTTTGCATTTTAAATACAGGGGGCCAAATAATCTACTGAGGTGAACTTAAGACAGTTTTACACTGCGGGCAGAAAGAATCCTCTGTCTGTTACTCGTCTCACTGTACCGTCAGATCCCAATAATATCTTCAGCATGATCTTTAAATTTTTTTTGTTCAGATAACATGTTTTCCAGGCCAGATTATGAATGAAAGATCATCTACTGATTAAAAAATAAATAAATAAATAAATGTTCAGGACTTATATTTTCAGTGCCTGTCTAGAACATTCTTTTAGTCTGTTAGCATGTGAGAGAGATCTGAAGCTCGGTGTTCACTTTAATAAATCTCTCACACTCTGTTGTCCTATTACTGACGTTGAGACGCATGAGCTGGTCCAAATGGTGCTGAATCCTTGAGCAGGTCACAATAACTGGCTGTCGGCTGATCATCACTACCGAATGGGTGAAGATTTATTTTTTCACGACGATGCATTTTTTATTCATGACCAGCTAAAACCCGTACAGTGTAAACCCGGCTTCTGTCGTGAAAGGGTGGGACGACACACACAGGCTGTGGTGAGTAAAACCGGATTGTCAGATTACTGCAAACGCCAATGACAGGGAGACAGAGAGAGAGAGAAAGAGTCTCTTTCTTTCCACTCTCAAGTCAGTCAAAAGTGTAAAAACAAACCAAAAAAAAAAAAAAAGTCAGAAAAACAAATGTTCAAAACATCTTCTCTCAGTAGTGGTAGTAGTAGTGTCGAAAATCTCGCATAGCCAGTGTCCAGTTATTCAAAATGCAAGCGAGAGAGAAACAGAGAAAGAGATGGAAAGAAAAGACAGAATGAGAAAAAGAGAGAAATATAGAGACAGATGAAGAGAGAGAGAGAGACCGAGAGAGACAGAGTAATTAACATTATACTTGAGAGGTTAATTGATCTGGACATGCTTGGGTGAGTAGGATGGGGTGAAAGGGGCAGGGTGGAGGTGTTGAGGGGGGGACTGATAATTAAGTCACTGATTATGTTTCGATACGGAAACTTTGAGCAGCCAAGCAGTTCTAAGCTGTACAACACAAATAAATTTCACAAACAGACAAGAGAGACTGGACCCATGCACAGCAGTGCTACCTTTTTGTTTAACAGAAGTAAACCTTTGAGTATAGCCCATGACACATTTCACAAAATCTAAAGGAGGAACATGTCAGAGTCAGGTTTGGTTGTTGTTGTTTTTGCATCACTTTGGAGTTAATTAAGGGACTGTTTGCCTATAAAGAATCTACACGTTAGGTGGCTTTAACAGGAATCAGCGTTCAGATCCCACGTCCGACGATCCCGGGGGGGAATGGAGGGGGGACCTAAGAGACAGACAGTGTTAGTGTAGTCGCTGATGAGCCAGGAGGAGGTTCCTGATGACCTGTGGAAAAGCTGTGAAAGATTCAGATAAGAGTCAGAATGAGTGAAAGTGATAATTAGATGAATGTAAAACCGGGAGCGAGTGACGCTAGTGTAGCTCGGTACATGTACGGGTGGACGTTGACACGTTAACGTACGTAATGAAAAGACAACATCTGTGAGGGCTGTGTGAAGACGAAACCAGCTTGGGTCGTAGTACTTTGCAAGCGCTCTAGTACCGCAAGGGGGCGCTGTTAAAGATTCCTGTGAAGTGGCAGTGTTGACATTGTTGAAAATGTATGATGCTTATATTGTTATACATTTGTTCCGGTGCAAAAAAAAATAATAAATAAATGATGGTACTGAATCGAGAGATGGTCATGTGTAAAACGTATGGCATTTGTCACGTGCATGTCAATTCTGTACAGCGATTATGCAACATTGTTCACATACACAGGAGGAATGTCTCGAGATGAGGTGTGAGTGTGTGTATATGTGGGTGTGTATATATATATATATATATATATATATATATATATATATATATATAAAAAAAGATAACACTAATAACAAAAAGTTATAAACTGTTTATGATCTCCCTAAAAGAAAAAGAAAAAAGAAAAAAAAAAGGACAGACAGAATGAGAAACAGAAGAGACAGGATGGCAGGAGAGAGATATAAGCACAACACAGGACATTGATTCCTGGAGAAGCAGACGCCCGTATTCCCCCTTGAGTCTTGGTGAGAAACGGATTACTGAACGTGTGCCCGTCTGCGGCAAGAGATGAACCTGGACCGGCTTCAGACCTCCAGTGGAAGAAGAAAAACACTGTTTAGCACAACGAGTTCAAAACAATCCCACAGAGCCTCTAAGCAGGGCCAATTTTTATTTTTTTTTGTAGTACTGTGACTGAGCTGGATGTCGGTGTGTGTGTGTGTGTGTGTGTGTGTGACCATGGGCATATACTCAAAATATTTACAAACATAGCTGTCACAGAGCCCAGCAGAGGGACCGAGGCACAGCAGCGGCTGCAGACGTAACACACACAATGTTGATCTGTTAGAATGTTGACACATTGTTTATTTAAAAAAAAAAAAAAAAAAAAAAAAACAGCCAAAGCCATCAAACAGAACAATGAGACAGAGACCTCAGCCCCACTGGCCTCAGAACAGTACATACAGATATATCTCCATAAATATCAGCATTCAGATTCAGAAGCGATGTAGTGGACAGTAAACGCATTGTTTACGTTTCTCTTTGTTTGTTTGTTTTCGAAAAAAGAGGGACGTTTGTAGAAGAATGTAGAACGTTAGGCGAGTGAAGGAGGAAATGTTAATTGTCATGCACTAAGAAACACGCACTCACACCCCACAGTGGCAGAAGCTTTGTTGGAGGAGGCAGTGGCAGGAGAAAACGCTACATGTGTAGGGCTAGAAACATTGGTTACATCGTGCTGTTGGCTGGAGCTCGAGGGGTGACGCCTGAGGGCCCCCTGAAAGGAAGTGCCGCTCTGGAACGCACTCACTACATCCATCTGCAAGGAACCACACAGCATGACAGGAAGGCCCAAAGAACGCATAAGAGAGAGAAAGAAAGAGAGAGAGAGAGAGAGAGAGAGAGAGAGAGAGAGAGAGAGAGAGAGAGAGAGAGAGAAAAGAAAGAGAAAGAGAGAAAAAGAAAAGTGGGGAGCGAGGACACAAAAAGAAGGGCACCCATATAAAGAGAAGACAGGTAGCAGCATGAAGAAAAAAGGCACTGTATGGAAGACAGTGTTATAAGCTTGCTGACTTTTATCCTGATCGATACGTTAAATCAGAAGAGCTACTTCACCAGAAATCAAACAGAGCTGTAAAGTTATCAGTAAGAAAAGGCTAATCAACTGTCAAGAAAGCATAGAGTGCAGTACTGGGACCTATCCTGCCGTTTCCTCGACGTGGGGTGTGTACGCGAACGTCTCGGGTGAAATTACCTGAGTTTGTATCCTGTTGAGGCCTCGGAACCAGAGGATTTGTCCCCTGCGGAGCTCGCGCTCGGCGTGGTCAATCTCGTCCAGGTCCTCCAGTTCCTCCAGCTCCTCGTCTGGGATCTCCTCCTTCTGCGTTCCGTGACCGGCCGTCTTCAGGAACTTCAGGCGACTGGTCGGGATGGTGGAGATCATCTGCACGAGGGCAGAGGAAGCCAATGAACGACAGAGATGATGTTAGTGAGCTTCACCTTAAAGTCTGATGAGCATTACACATGGAACGCTTTCGACTAGCTCTTTATACGATCATCAATGATTTGCTGACGCTGTGGTTTTGTGATATCTATGCACAATTTGTTTACTTTCTTTGTGCAATTCTGACAAGGACATTTAACCAGGACGTTACACGCCTCTCAGCCAAAACAGTCTTGCTTTCAGAGTGCGAGATGAAATCGAACCAAACAACCCTTCAACGTAGACTTGACAAATGAACTAATCCGTGTGAAGTTGACTTTGCTGAATAAACCTAACACAAGGTGGATTATTTTTGCACTGAATAAATAAGCAATCAAAAACACTAAACAGGTTTGAATAATAAAGCTAATCATAGCTATAGCTAATTTCTCTGGTGACCCATCAGGTAAAATTTTATGTCCTGAAAAGATACATGCTTGCTATTTCATTGCTCCAAAGCTGTAGTCAGCCAGCTGGAATAAGGGTGTTCTGTGTAGCCTTTTATCTGTGAAATGATTATTTCTGCAGAATATGAACTACTGCTCCAACCCAAAGTGACACTATAAACAAACACCAGAACATAAATACAGATAAAGGCTGAATTTCTGGCTCGGACACAAAACATTTGTTTATTTAACTTCAGTTAGTTTTTCCCATCATCCACTTTGGTTTTTCGCCTGATTTCATTCTAGGGGTTGGCCACAAGAGGGCAGTGATCCACTACCGCATGATTAAAACATACCTGATCCACATGCATGACAGGGAAACGCCAAACTGCTCAAAAAAAAATATCATCATGGCGGTCTGATGTTCTTTCAAAAAATTTGACATGTTACATTTTAGTGCATTTTAAAAGCCTGTGGTCTTACCTGACCCCATAGCAGAGAGCCACAGCCTAAGAAAACGCACCAGAGCCAATGGTCAATGCTAAGACCCACACAGCTGAAGGGCTTCCCTCCGAACTGTACGATGATGATCTAGAAAAGAAAAGGATTGTGTTAGCCGAGTTAACATTCCCTTAGACTGCTTGTGTTGTCTGCGTCTGGTGAGTCACACTCACCTGGATGATAAACGTGCCGAAGACGATGGAGCAGAAGATGAGGTTGTTGAAGATCCCCTCGAAGACGTTCCTCTCGCCGTGGATTTTGCGGGCGTTGATTTCGTTGAAGAGCTGCATCAACACGAAGGTGTTGAAGACGATGGTGTAGTGTTCGGAGGGTGGCGAGTGGAGAGGGGCGTTGCGGCCGCTGTCTATATCGAACAGCTTTTCACCTAGGAGAAAAACAAACAAACAAATAAAAAAAATAAAAAAGGTAAGGTTGAGTCAGGCTTTGTATAAAAGCTTCGTATAAAAAAATAAAAATAAATAAAAAATAAAAAAATACTACAAACTCAACCTTTAGCCAAAGTTTTAACAACAGAAGTGTTCAAAGTCGACACAACACAGTGATTAATCTTACTTAAATCTTAACAAGAGTTGTGATAATGGTCATTTTGTGATACACAGGTGTTTTTCTGTGTGTGTGTGTGTGTGTGTGTGTGTGTACTGTATGTGTGTGCGCGCATGCACAGAGACACATGAAGCCAATGTATTATAGTGCAGCCATTTAAATACATATGCTTTTACATGTCTCTGAGGAAGCACAGGTAAGCTAGTGTTCACTTTTTCTCTAGCTCGTTTTTTTCTTTTAAAAACGTACCCCGGTACCAACAGTGCTTTTCTGTCCTTTACGTTAGTCCTCACCTGCAAACAACAGAGTGAAAATGACTGTAAGCTGGTAAACAGCATGGCCCAGGATGTTCTTCATCATGGTTCTGGAGATGAGGGGTTTATTACGGCCGTAGGGCTTCCTCAGCAGCAGAGACTCCGTGGGAGGCTCGGTGGCCAGAGCGAGTGAGGCAAAAGTGTCCATAATCAGGTTTACCCACAACATCTGTACGGCTTTCAGTGGAGAATCCTGAGGGACGAGGAAAAAAAAAAAAACAGAACAAAACAAAGTAATAAGTTCAGTAAAAACTCAGTAGGTTAAAAGACATACTTGTTAGTTGGTAATTAACAATCATTCATTAAAGTGACCAAACTATTGTCTTGCAATATTTTCTAGAAATATAAGGGATACTTTTGGGTACAGAATGAAAAGAATCAAGAGGAAACTATTTTATAGCAAAGACTTCATAATAATAATAATAAAAAAAACATGCACGACCACATGGGTTAAAACATTACTAGTCTACACAACGAAGGAGCAAAAATACTTCAGAGTGACTTGGATGATAATGCCCCGCAAGAACAAGAACTAGCCGGGTATCAGGAATAAAATCCACATGGAGACTATAAAGACTTATGTGGAGAAATGCGTTTCACCTTTCTAAGACATGAAATGTTCTAACAATAAAATACGAAATGAAAGAAAGACCCTTTTAGAGAATAGAAACTGTGGAAGTCATAGGAAAAATTTTTTATTAGCTGTGCTAGGAAATGTACTAGGAATGTAATTGCACACTCAAGCGCAGATTTAAAAATATACAGCGCCATCTGTTGAATTTTTGGAATGAACTAAAATTCTCACGTATTACTGTGAAGTGCGCAGAGCGAAAGTGTGTGATCACGTTTATTAAGTACATTTCAACTGCACATTCATAAGCGCGTTTAAAAAAAATGTACAGCGCAATCTGTTGGATTTTGGGATGAACTAATGAGGGTCGATGTATCTATTTACATTTCAAAAGTAGCAAAATTCGTTTAATAGTTTTTACGTAATGCGTGCACAAAGACAGAGACAGACAAACATTCCATAAACCATATTCATGTGTTCTATTCTTAGATCATCTTACGTCCCCCAAATTATTTTTCTGAAATATCTTTAAATGTACAGGCACGCCCACTTTACAGTTTTACTATGTGTTTAAGATATATGTTTATTTTTTTATTTTCACGCTGAAGTCTAATCTTATCCAGTAAGCTCTTTATTACAATTACACAGGAGCAAATCTTGGTCTTGGTTCAAGTTAGGTTCCCTGCTTGGACCTTTTCAACGGACCATTCCGGATAAGACTGGACACTCGTGGTCTAAATACAATTTCTGGAACTGTATACAGTTTTGACAGCAACACAAACCAGCAAAGATGATGAGATGCCATCAGCTTACTGCTAATTTAGTCTGCTCCAGTTTGAAACGAGTTCACTCCCAGGTGAGTTGAGAGCCTCTGCTTCAGTCTCATTCTACTAACCTATTATTTTAGAGTTGCTCAGTTTAGCCTTACAAACTTCCTTCGATACTTCATCTGTTTATCCTGTTTGTCTATGTAGTTATCCCGCATGCCATGCTCTTTCATGCTGGTTTTGAAGAGTACCTGTGTGATGCAAGCTCCAGTGAAGGCCACGATCACGGCCACTACGTTGACGGTGAGCTGGAACTGCAGAAATTTGGAGATGCTGTCGTAGACGTTGCGGCCCCACATGACCGCTTTGACGATGCTGGAGAAATTGTCGTCGGTGAGGATGATATCAGAAGCCTCTTTAGCTACATCTGTGCCTGCAATGCCCTGAGAGAACAAAACAAACAAACAAACAAAAAAAAGTCTGGATCAGCATTACATTTTTGTGAAATGTATAGGTAGGTCTGTGTTATAGGTTTTAACCGTTTGCTGTACCATAGCAAATCCAACATCGGCCTTTTTCAAGGCAGGGCCATCGTTCGTACCGTCTCCCGTTACTGCTACTACTTGTCTCTGTTCTAAAACAGTGCTATCGATGATACCTGAAAATAAATCATATGAAAGTTCACACTTCTGTGCAATATAATTGGTTTATCCTGGTTCTTAAAAAAAAAAAAAATAAATAAAAATGTATATGCGTATAAAAGTACCTTTAACTAATGTGTGCTTGTCTGTTGGAGAAGATCTCGCCAGGACTCGGAGTTTAGGCCATATTTTATCGATCCGCTCCTGTTCTATCTATAAAACGAGCATGTCATGCCTGTCAGGATTTTACAAGGAATCCTAAAAATCTCTCTCTATGTGCATTCTTGCAGAAGCAGCGGTTTATCTCACCTCTCCTTTCTCATTGCGTATCCGCCTGTTGAATTCTTTACCTTCCAGGCAGAGGAAATCATCTCCGGGCTGCAGGATGCCGCATTTGGTTGCTATGGCACGTGCTGTGTTGATGTTGTCGCCGGTGACCATGCGTACGCTGATCCCGGCACGCTGGCACTTTTTAATAGCGTCAGGGACCTGATCGAGAGGAACCCGGGTCAGACGGGACGCAGACTCAAACTAGCGCTAAAAGGAAAAAAATCTAACAAACACCACAGGGTCTTACTTCCGGTCTGACGGGGTCCTCGATGCCCACCACACACATGCAGGTGAGTCTGGTGAGTATATCGGCCTCGTTTTCCCAGTCGGGTTCTCCTTCTGAGGCGGGGAAGTCTCTGTAGGCCAGGCATATCGTCCTCAGGCCTTCAGAGGCCATGGGCTCGATCACTTTTTTCACCATGTCATCTCTGTCTCTGGGACGGAACACTTTGGTCTCGCCACTAGCTGTAAGGATCTTATAACATCTAAACGGGGAAAGAGCAGTACAGGGGGGAAAAATGGTTATGAAACAGCAGGATGAGAGGCATCATGTAGATAAATTATCTGGGGAAATGCATCAATAGCATGGCCTGTGGGTTAACAAAAAAAAAAAAAAAGGGGAAAAGGGAAAGGAAAAGCATCTGACCTGCTTAGTAAGCATGATAACACACTCTCACTAACTTTTTTTTCTTTGTAAGAAATGACAAGAGGCTTTAAGGTGAAGAATTGCCTACTTCTTGAGTAGAATTTCTGAGGCTCCTTTGCTGAACATACGGAAGCTTCCGTCAGCGTTCTTCAGCACGGTGCTCATGGATTTCCTGACAGAGTTGAAAGTGTAAACTTTATAGAGCTTCTCTTCGGGGATCTCGTTTCGAATTGCCTGGTAGTCTTTTTTCAGGTCCAACACAAAGCCGAGCAAGGCACATTCGGTTTTGTTGCCCACCTGACGAGATAAACCTCCCTCTTTTTCAGGAGACTAGGGGGAGAGGGGGAGGGGTCAAAAAACACAAAGAGAAAAGATTAAATAACTGGTCTACCCCAATTCCTGTCCAAGAGGAGTAAAGAATAACCGAAATCAGTCATTTACACTCAATGGATGCAGGTGCACTCACCATGATCTTGGTGGTATAAGCGCTGTTGATGCTGATGCCCAGGACGAGCAGGTCCATGGTGCTTGCAGGGATTACTTCCGGCTCAGGGACCTTCCTGTAGTGATGCTCTGCGATGTAAGCCTGCACCACGGTCATCCTGTTCATGGTCAGAGTGCCCGTCTTATCTGAACAGATGGCAGTAGCATTGCCCATGGTCTCGCAGGCATCTAAATGCCTTACCAAATTGTTGTCCTTCATCATTTTCTAAAAAAAAAATTTGAAAAATAGATAAAAAGGTAGAGGGGTGGGGTGTGTGCGGGGGGGTAGGAACAGGATTAGACAAGGCAACGACAAGATTAACTAAGAGAAATCCTAAAATCTGTTGGCATGTAACAGGCTTGCATGAACTGTCACTATAACTGTTATGGCAAGCTATTCTCAAAAAAAAACAAACAAACAAAAAAAAATCATAATAAAAGTGTGCTGGAGAATGTGGTCTGCGTTATATGTAACTATTTGGCTGATTTATAATAGAATGGGACATACTTTGACAGAGTAAGCCAGTGAAATAGTGACGGCGAGAGGCAGACCCTCGGGGACAGCCACCACCAGGACTGTCACGCCTATGATGAAGAACTTGACAAAATACTGGATGTATATGGGTGTGCAGCTTTTCTCCCACGGAAGGCCTTGCACCCAAAAGGTATTCACTATAAACAACACCACTAGGATTATGACGGTGATGGCAGACATCACCAGACCTGCACAGAGAGAGATGAGAAAAGCACACCCTTAAACCAGTGCCATCCCCTCAAATAAAAAAAATAAAATAATAAATAAAAGATCAGAGCCCAACTGAAAACAAAGGGGTTAAGTTTCTGGGGGGAAATAAAAGAAAAAAATAATAATAATAATAAAAAAAAAGGATTATGATAAAACAGCCACAGCAAAGAAGAGAAGAATGAAATTTGGTAATTAGGACGAGAACTAAAATGCTCTGACCTGCTTTGCCGATTTGGACTGCTAGTTTAGTCAGCTTCCCTTGGAGGACTGATTTCTCTTTTTTGGGCAGGTTGGCTTTGCGTTTCTCGTCTGCATCGGCCGCTTCGTCACTGTTCAGGGGCTGCATTTCCATTGCAGCTCCGTCTTGGGCTTTAGCTGAGGGTAGGGTGGGGAAAAAAAACAATTTGAAAATGTATTTGAAAAACAATATAATAAAAACCATCATTGTAAAAGCCACAGGCATGGCTTTGTCCTGGCACTTCATACTTAATCTCATGACTATCACTTTATCTACATGGAGCAGTAACTTTTTTTGCCATTATCTGTTAACTGCTCCAACTCTTGTGTTCATACTTTTTTTTTTAGTTTAAACCTAAAGTGTGCATGAAATCTTTTCTTTAAATTAAAAATAGGCCCAGAAGGAGAAGAAGAAATGCCATCATGGTGTGTGTGTGTGTGTGTGTGTGTGTGTTAGACGATTATGAGCGTATGGGTTCACAGTTAATTAGTGAGTTAGATTGTATGCAGTCATCGATATATTGTCTATACCTTCAATATCAGTGAAATGAGCCGCGTCTTCACAACTCGTACAAAAGTGCCTGGAGCTATTTAAACCCTCTCTGTATTGACGTTAGAGTAGAACAGAGCGAGTTCATTTCCCTGTTTGTAATGATAAAGATCATGAGGGTGCAACTTTTCTATTTTTTTTTTTTGCACCTCCATACAGCACATATCTACAACCTCATGCTCCTGCTAGACGACGGCAACTCGCGTTTTACTTTCCTTTTCACTTCCCTTTCTTTTGTTTAAAGAGCTACTTTTATTCCATTTGTGTGGCTGGCTACTCAAAAGGGCTTTAGGTTCAGGTCCAGCTGTGCAGCATGCTTTTGTGCATCTTGGGACCACCGGGTATAATGGGTCTCGCCTCTGTGTGGGAGAGAATGACTGCAGGGTCCCTCTGTGCTCGGTACTAGCAGACAGGCCGCGCTCACAAGAGGTGCAGAGAAACTAGGGCGGTCTTCTATCGCTTTCTAAGTATGAAACAAAGTTTTGCTTTAAAAAAAAAAAAAGCGCGGGGTGGGGAGTGATGTTTCATCATTATAATTACACACGTCAAACAGTAATCTGCGTAAAGCAAACGTCTCCTGAATACAAGCTCAAAGTGTTATGGACACACCCTTATATATACGTCAGTGATATCAGTAACCCCTGTGTAACGTACATATTCAAGCACAGTGGCTGCAGTCTAAAGATACGCAGGGTGAAATGCTGGCGCGTGCGTGTGTGTGTGTGTGTGTGTCTGCTGCTGTGGCAGAACGCTTCTCTACTCCATGCAATCCTAGTCTGAGGCATTAGACCTCACTCCTGGCATGCGTGGAGGTGAGAGAGGCTCAGCCTACACAGCACAGTCTTGCGTCGGTATCAAATCCAGACAAATAACACACGACAGACTGGCTGTTATCTGAATTGGCACTAGCGTCCGTTTGCTCCAACACGACTCTCCCCTGTGACTGATTATGCATTTAAGGCAGCTGATTATTACGAGTTCACGATGGAGGATAAAACGTGCGTGTACAACGTGATGAAGGGGAAACGAGCGCCTGGCTGGATGTACTTCAGGTTAGACAATAGCACTGCTTCGCTCTCGGGGTGTCCCAGGTGGTGTAGGGTATGTAAGCGTGTGACCGAGAGCTTCGCTGAACGCAGGCACGGACTGAATGCCGCGCTGTAAATCAGTGACTCTGTCCAGCTGGAAACATGAACCAGCACGACTCCTGCAGCAGAGCCTCCATTTCAGTTTACAATCACCTGAAGCTCTGCAGGATATTTCACAGAAGGAAGCCGAGCGCTCCGGTTTAACTGCTGAGGGACAACTGACGCGCACCGTCACTAACATGGTCATGTTAAAGCTCCTCACTGGCCATTTACTGCAATCAATCATTCATTCCTTTCCTTCCTTCACTTCATCATGTCCTTCCTTTATTCATCCATATTTTCCTTCCTTCATCCAGTCCTCCCTTCCATTTTCAGTACCGTCTTTGCATTTGTCATTTCTTCCTTCCTCCATTCCTTACAAAATTGCCTCCTTTACTTTATGTATATTTTCCTCCTGCCCCTCTTTTCCTTTTCATCTCTACCATTCTTCATTTAGCCCTTCATTTTTTTCCTCCCTTCCCACTTTCATCCCTTCTTGTTTCTGTCCTTCATTTCTTTCCTTCCTTCCCACCTTCATCCTTCAGTTCTTTTACCTATATCCCTTTCCTCTATTCATTCCCTTCTTCCTTCATCCTTTCCTTTTTTGTCCCTTCCCTCCTTTGCCCCCCGTCCATCTTTCATTCCTTCCTTTCCGTCCTTCATTCGTTCAATTCCTTCCCCCACTGCCTCCTTCAGTTCTCCATTTCTTCCATCGTTCATCCGTCTTCCTTCCAACATTCATTCCTTTCTACATACCGTCATTCCTTCTTTTCTTCTTGAGTCCATCTTTAGTTACTGCTTAGGTAGAAAGTTCTCTCATGATCAACTCTCTCAGAGGAATGTTTCTTAGCTTTGCGCCGTCATGTTTAGAATTCTCTATCGGCGGGAACATTTACAGGAGACTTCAAGTCTCATCGAGTTCAATGATGAGTCTCTTAGCCGCAGTAAAACATTTAAACGGTGCAAACGTTTTAAAGGCGGCCGTATGTCCGTGCATGACTATCCTGGCCGAGGTGGCTCAGAGCCCATTGCAGAGAAATATTCAGTAAGTGGGACACCTGACCCTTAAATATCAACAGATGACTTGTCACCAACTTGCCAAAGAGACGCATCTGTCTGTGAGAACTGTACTGTATACACGATCATTCACCATCACCACTTGCACATTATTGTCCCGACTTCACTCCACGACATTTCCACATGTTTGGGCCATTAACGGAGTTCCTGGTAGGCCGGCGCTTCAGGCATGAAGCAGGCAGTCCGATCATGAGAGAACTTTCTACCTTGATGGTATCCAAGCACTTGTGAAACTCTAGGATGTGGGAGTTCTGTTATTCTGTACAGTCCCAACTTGACTTGAACGCCCCTTGTATGAACGTCTTAATAATGTAGCCACCATGACTCTGACTGGGGGGGAAGCAGTAACTAAAGATGGACTCCAAAAGCAAAGAGGGAAGGACGGTATGTAGAAAGGAATGAATGTTGGAAGGAAGACAGATGAACGATGGAAGAAATGGAGAACTGAAGGAGGCAGTGGGGGAAGGAATTGAACGAATGAAGGACGGAAAGGAAGGAATGAAAGATGGATGGGAGGGGGCAAAGGAGGGAAGGGACAAAAAAGGAAAGGAGGAAGGAGGAAAGGGATATAGGAAAAAGAACTGAAGGATGAAGGTAGGAAGGAAGGAAAGAAATGAAGGGCTGAATGAAGAACCCGCTTTAAATACATGTTAGAGAGTTACTGTAAGCCGTGATGCCAGTGCTCTCTTCCAGCCTCTCAGCTTTGCTCAGGTTGTGAGTGAGGGCCGTTGACGTTTCAGGACTCTCTTATGCTCATCAGCTCTTTATAGTTAATCCATCATAGCCTGAGCAGCTCAAAACGCTACTTAAAAGTGAACTCTGATCACCTAAAATCCCATTATAGTCTGTGCAGAGGAGGAGGAGGAGGAGGAGGAGGAGAGGTTCCTTGTTTCATCTGTCAAAGGTGTCTGCTTTGTGAAACACAGCATATCATTAAAGCTCAACTCAATCGTATGCATGCTGTACCTCACAAAGCAACACACAGACACAAACTTGCACACACGCAGGACAGCTTTAATGACTATCTGATAGAAGTAATGGGTTAAGGCAATGGTTTTAACACAAGCTGCAGCACCACAGAGACTGCCAGCTAAGCCAATATGAAGCTCATTATGCAGTTAAGTCAATAGGGTTACTCACCTTTCTTTCTGTTGTCCACTGAGCCATCTTGCTTTTTGTCTGCCGAGAGAAAGAGGACGTCAGGAACACTCTGAAACTTATTTAACAGTCCCACGCTGTGCCTGGGATTATTCTGCCGCATCCATTTAAACCTATTTCCAATTATGCAAATGCTTTCTTTGATTTAATAGAGTGAGAGGCAGTACTTAGGATTTTATATTTATAAAAAAAAATAAAAAATAAAAAATTATATATATATATATATATATATAAAAAAATAATTGTGCGTGTGTGTGTGTGTGTGGGGGGGGGTTATATAACGGTCGGAGCCTTAATGCAGAATGAAAATCTTTGGCCAAGCCACAGACACGCCTGTGTGCACACATGCAGCAGCGGTGATATGTGCATTCGATGAACAAAAACAATGTCCAAGGGCATTCAGTGGAACTGCGAACACGTGAGGACACAATCCTGCTGAAATTCATTACAAAAGCTGCTGGCTAATGGAGCAGAAATCCTTGCCACATGCTAAACTGGGGATATGATGAGAGAGAGAGAGAGAGATCAAGGGGGGGGGGTGTAAAACTAAAGTAAAACAAAACAAAAAAAAACACAAAGAGAAACACTTCAGCTCCATTTGGTCCCTGCTGATTAGCAGTGGTGAAAAAACATAAACTAAGGAAGTTCATTATAAACTTCTATTGCTGTAGCAAGCCAGAAAAACACAACAACCCAAAGCATTAAATTATACAACAAATTAATAATTTCATTTAAGCATCTAAACAAAGAAGAACCCAAATAACAATGTTAATTAGTAGCATTGTACAAATAGCTGATGTGATCTAGTTTGTGGTGTTGAATAAATGAATGAATGAATGACGGCTTATGCTGAGAACATTGCGTATTAAAATAATAACGTTCCATTTATGCACTGGTTGGTGTCTGGTAGTGCCGTCATACTTCCTTATAGAGCTGCATGAGTTGATCAGTAAATCACACTGCAATTATTATTACATATTGCAATTTTGATTTAAATCGTGATAGGCAGCTATTGAATGCACCATTTAGGTTTTAAAAAGATTTACAGAGGATAGTAGGAAAATATATACAGTATATACTGTAAATAAAATTGTTTATTATATATATTTTTTAAAAACCTGACCAAATGACCACATTAAAAGATGTTTGCTAATATTTATTGATAAATATTTTAACAAAAACTAATTGTTAAATAATTGACAAACTTGACATGTCAAAGCATATTTTATCTGTAAGAAACTGCAGCCTTTTGTAATTAAATAATTGTATATGGTTCGACATTGTGATTTAGGTTTTATGCGATTAATCGTGCAGCCTATTCCCCTTAAAAAGCCTTTGGATTTTGTTACTTGGAAGAATTAGTATGCAAAATAACTTGGGCAAAAAAGTACAACAAGTATGCCACTTCTACTTTGGTCACATGACCAACACTGGAATATAGTTGCTGCGAATTATATGACTAAAAGCAGAACACGCACTGCAAGAAAATTATATCTTAGCAAGTGTATATCTAATAGTTACTATAACATTACAATAAACCAAATATTGTTAGATTTTTTAATTTTTTTTTAGTTTCACTAGTTTAAAAGTTCCTAGAAAGTCACCTGCTAACAGACTGTGAAATAAATGTCAAGTAATAGGTTTAAAATCTTAAATTTTGTTTAAGGAAATCTGAAAACAGAAAATGCTAGATACCAGAGATGGGAATCACCAGGAACTAGCCAATATGATATAGCGATACCGAGTTGCAGATTAATTCTGTCCTGCATTTCAGTTATATCATAATATATCCTAATTTGTTGCATTTCTAAACAAACTTAGCAAATAATTTGCTCCTACCACACAGGATGCTGTGTTGCCTGACATTGTGTGAATAGTTCAGAGTGCAGGATTATAGATGTAACAGCAACATTTTTTATTTATTTATTTGATTTTGGAGTCAGGTGTGGTGACACAGGAATTGCCCATCCCTACTAAACAAACTTTGTGATTAAAGATCATTTCACTTGATCATCACGACTATGATGTCATTCCGTCATGCATTAAGTTGAAACTACAGGTTGACACAAAGTTTTGGTTAGAGTAACCTCTGTAAGATCACTTAAACACTGTAATAACAAAAAGTTTCACTATTTCTTTACTCTCGACCTCCATATTGTCTGAAACATGCAAGCTGTAACAAGACTTGTAACAAACTCCACCTACTTCACTGGTTTCCTGATGCACGTGTCAAGTTACACGTCAATTTGTTTATTTATAAACTTCATACACCATGCCAATTTTTTTTCTGAAAAACTTTTTTTCCTCCATAATTAAAACGTGCATGTTCAACCCTAGCGCTAATTTGAAAGATATTACAGAGGAAATTACTTGATTACTGCTGGATTCATAGTTTTCTATTTCATACTTTTCAAAATAAATAAATCACATTTTCTTGATTAAACAAAAAGAATTATTCTTGAAAGTAACTTCACAGTGAAAATATTTTTATTAACAAAATCGACTGACTGAATTTTTGCTTTGTTTAAATGTGTGTTTTTTTTTTTAAACTCATCTTGCCTAATGTGCATTAATATAAGTAACTTGTCGAGATGTTAAAGGTATGCTATGAGCTGGTAAAGACCGCCTGTATTGTAGTATTTAAGGCAAATTCGCCTTGACTTAAACCTAAATATTCAAATGCAAAAAAGTTCTTGCACTGTTTGCCTTTTTTTAAACATGCAAATTTTATGCAAATTCGAACAGTAATATTTGTTCTGGCAACCCTAGCGTCTAGCACTTCACGGATACGGCCTTAAATCAGGATGGCCAGAGACTCGGCGCCACAGTGTTTGTCTATGGCGAGTGAGCCTGACTGAGCAGGAAATAAAACAAACATGACTCTAACCCACAGCAAGTCAGGCACTAGTGCAGTCCTGTTAGCTCTGTGTATGTGTGTGATTGTGTGTGTGATTATGTGTGTGTGTGTGTGTGTGTGTGTGTGTGTGCGCGCATGATAGAGATTGTGTATTCTCCCCCTTACACAGCTGACACGCCCAAATTAGATAACAGTTTTTCTTTGGATAACACCACTGCTGCTGCCCCACCACACTGAAAGGCCACAGACTAACATGGCCGATCTATTTTAAAACAGGTCAGACTGCCAGAGAGGCTGGAAGGACACCAAATAATAGCGCTAGCATACTTTTCTTCTCCTTCTTCCTCTCCTTCTCTTTTTTCTTCTCCTCCTTCTCGTCGTCGTCGTCGTCCTCTCCCGCCCCCAGTAACGTGAAGATGATTCCGGTCTGGGAGTTGACTCCGATGGCAGTGACGACCATTTTTCCAGAGCCCTCCATGACATGGGTACCTGTACACAAGACGACGCACGGGTGAGGGCATGCCATTTGGTTGCAAGTACGATAAACACAAAACGTTTGCACACACAAACAAACACGCAGTGTTCGATTTCTGCGTAAGTGGCATCTAAATATGGGTTGTCTGTTGGACCATTCAACGCAAAGAAGTGGCTATATATGAAGCACGGAACTGCTCTGGGATTCAAAAGACAATTAAATGCACTTTGACAATTAAAAGCAAAGTCTGACGGAGGCTCACGGCATGGATCAAAGCAAAGTGCTAGAAAAATACCAGGAGGATTGTAAAGAGAGTGTACCTTCCCATATAGTAGCATTTCCCATATAGCTAGCCCATGTTAGCATCATTCCTATTTTAACAGCAGTGAAAATGATTTTCAACAGTTGTCTCGCCATCACCATTTGGTGTCACTTAGATCTTTATGCTTGAACGTTTCCCTGCTTCCATCACATCAATCTCAAGAACTGACTGTTCACTTGCTACATAATAATATCCCTCCTCTCAACAAGTGCCACTGTAATAACCAGACAGTGAGCTTAACGTTATGGCTGATTGGGTAAACGGTATTGAGAACAGTTTAGTTGCATTAAATGGGAAAATTTCCCGTTTGCTCGGACTATGTCTTACATCAGATAACCACTTGATGTATAGACACTCAGCACCAGTTATTAGAGCGTACTCATGTCTGTGTTAACAAAATAAATGTTCTACACTGAGCATTGGAATTAGAAATATCAGGAATATAAATGAAGAGAATGATTAGAGCAGATTTAAATCGAACACTGAACCATTTGTCGAGTAATAATTAAAAAGAAACCCTCCTAACAAGATGGCAACATCCAAAATGACCAAACTGAGTTTCATAAACACAAAGGCGTTTTTCTGCAACAGCTATGTTAACCTCTGGATGATGTAATCCTGTGGTTTTAAAATGGAAAAACCATAGACATTACATAAAGTGTCTCAGGCATGTTATATTTATCCAGTGAAGGTGTGAGAACATTAAACAACAGAGTGCTGATTTAATTTTAATACCATTTGAGAGAATGTGCTAACAGAAAACTATACATCAACACAAATCTTGGTCTATAAATGATCACACTGATGATTCCACAGTCGTCTACATTCTGTAGAAGCAGCAGTAATTTTACCTGATAACAGCATAGGATCTTTATCCAACAGTTTCTTCACGTGGTCCGATTCTCCCGTCAGAGAGCTCTCATCGATTTTAAGATCGTTCCCTTGGATGAGAACGCCATCGGCAGGTAAGAGGTCACCTGCACGAAAACAAAAACAAACATAAACCGTATAGAAGTTCACCGGTCATACAGAGGGTGATTTCTGCGTCACGATGTGGCGTAACACACCCAACACACCCCTTACACACACATGAACTTGTAGATGCCCATGATTGGCTAATCTTGCCGTGACACCACTCTTGTCCCATAATAAAAGGTACGACAGCTTTCTGTTGCGTTACATTACAATAAATATCGACATCACAGCTGTGTAATATGTGCACGTACCGTATTTGATTTGTGCAATATCCCCGACTACGATCTCAGCCACGGGGATCTGAATGACTTGCCCGGAGCGCATCACTGTAAACTTCTGCTCTTGTTCAATGCGGCTCTGTAGGCCACGGAACTGCTTCTCTTTACTCCAATCGTTAAAGGCAGTCACAAGCACCACACAGATAACAGAAAGGAGGATGGCTGCTCCCTCGATCCATCCTGCCTCTGACTCGCCCTCGTCTTCCACGCCTCCTGTTACTTCCCCGCATTCTATATACACACAAAACATGTTTAGCAAAAAAACAAAAAAAACAAAACAAAAAAAAAAAAAACCCCGCTTTCTACATTATATTAGAAATAAAACATTACAAAATGTTACACTGATACTTTAAAAAAAAAAAAAATAAATAAAATAAAGGTACTTACTATTACCACTTGCTTCTGGAGGTCTATAAAATGAAAGGCCTAATGAAATTATGGCTGCCACTTCTAGAATAATCAACGTTACGTCTTGTAATGCTTCCCATACTAATTGAAGAAAGGTTTTTGGCTTTTTCGGAGGTATAAAGTTCTGTCCAAATGCTAATTTTCTGCTTTCGATGTCAGCAGGGTTCCCGCTTAAACCTGGAAAAAAAAAAAAAAAAAAGAAAGACAAGAAATAAAAATCATTACATTCCCAATGATATCAGATGAATAGGTACGGAATTAAAGTACAATAACTAACAAAGACCAGCAAAGACCAAGGCTAAGGTTGATTAACATCTGGCGTCGCTGGAGAGCCGCTGCGTTCCTACATCGCTAGAGACTTTTCATTTAGGCAAATTTCCTTTTGGTTCAAGTGTTTCTGTTAAAAAAAAAAAAAAAAAAAAAAATAATTCATGGCTCAGATGCTTTAATTTACATACTGCACTCAGCTAGCGAGTTTGCGCGACACTTCCACTGTTTGTTGACTGCGGGTCAGCCTTGCCTACGGCCTACGATTTGCGTCAGTATATATACATATGTACTAGCTTACTTTTGTTTAAAATATATAGGACACATTTTGTATGGTTACAAAAATCGGTTGATAAAATGTGGCTGCAGTCAGCAAATGTCAGCGAGGGGAAATTCGACATCTTTAGTACATACAACTTGTCTGCAGAACAGACAGACTTTATCAGCAGCCGAGCACGTATTGTC
Source organism: Clarias laeviceps (assembly GCA_030014305.1). Classification (NCBI taxonomy): domain Eukaryota; kingdom Metazoa; phylum Chordata; class Actinopteri; order Siluriformes; family Clariidae; genus Clarias; species Clarias laeviceps. Next base: position 3,744,536 of record JAQMYJ010000004.1, on the reverse strand, counting down.
GACTCGCATCACTGGCTGGAGGGGAGACTTTTTTTTTTATTGGACTATTATGCATAACTAAATTAACTTATGCAATAAACAGACACTTTAATGTAACAATTGGAAATGAAGCCTGAGGACGGCATGCCGCAGACTTGTGTATATGACACCACACGGTTGGGATCATTAGGCTAGAACCACACGCTTCACACACACACACAGCCAAACAAAACATTCTCAGCTATTACACTGAAAAAAGAGGAGCCACAAGGATGCAACCAGAAAAAAACAGGGAGAAAAACAGCTTTTTTTTTTTTTTTAAACAACACATCTGTCTCACTGTGAGGTTTGGGACAAAACGTCAGCCAGTTGTGGTCCTCTTGAAGAATTAGATTCTTAGTACATTCTTTCTCTAGGTTTTTTTCTCCGGTGTTTAAATTTTAATAGATGTGACCTATAAACTCACCTATTTGCACTGTGTGCTTTAAGAGGAGGAATATTTATATTACTATTATCTACTGTTATATAAAAAAAACATAATATTAAGATGATTTTTAACAACTTATTCAACACCTTTTGTGTTCAGCTTTTTGTTCATATTGTCCTTAGTACTCAGAATTGACTTAGTGCTGATAAACTGATCGTAAGCCGTATTCAGACAGGATGAAACGTACATAAAGTACTGGGATAATTTCCTATTTTACAGCTGGGTTTTATTTTCTGGATGTCTGTAATTCTCTGTCCTTCTGATTCTCACCAAACCCCACACTCTTATCCACTTATCACTGGAGTCCAGATACACTGGTGATGTTTTTCTATACAGATTTATTATTTTTTTCCCCGAAAGATTTTTAAAATGTATTTTTTTTTTTTTTTTTTTTACTTTATTATTCAAATTGATGTTAAAATTTTAAATTCGAACCCTCACCGTTTGGATGAGGCATGTACTAGGAAGTGTTGACCAGGTGGAGATTTTGCACTATTCACACTTTCCAGCAGCTCTAACACGGATGAGTCATTGGTGCTGATCAATCACAATGTCTGTATGTGTGTGTGTGTGCGCACTCTTCAGCGTGCATGTCAGACAGATTGGCGGTGGAGTCAGCACAGTCCATTGTCATGAGGAGGAGGATGATGATACTTCTCATTACTCAGTAAACCCAAACTCATCCCATGCTCTCACACACTTTTACTACATATTTAGACACTGTCTTTTATATGAGCACATGACAAGTGACAGAATGGTTTTGTTCTGCGTGACAGAGAGAGAGTGTGTGAGTAACAGAACGATGTTGCTCAGGCATAAGGTGACTGACATGATGCGAAGTGACAATTCGTTCTTAAAGGTCCCTGTATGTTATTGAATGTTAATGCAATATCATCATTGTAATGTTATGGTGTTTACAAAAAAATCTTATATTTAAAAGAAGTATTTGCTTTACAGTGGTGTGATGCACATGTGAGATTTCCTCTGGGATTAATAAAGTAATCAATCAATCAATATAATAATCAATCCATCAACACACACAAACATTCACTAGTCGAATTAATTAGCTTGCACCGACGACATATGACCTTTTCAAAATCAGGAAAGTGCAGATGTGTGAAAAGACTGACAAGCCAGGAAAGGGAGGGAGAGAAGGATTATTTTCCCCCCTAAATCAATGATTTTCCAGAAGTTAAACCGGGGGTGCCAGTGCAGCTTTAACTTCAGAGCTAATGAAGTTATCCTTTTTATGCTGCACTAATCACAATAACATCAATCTGCACATCCCACAAGATGTTGAAAGACATGATCGATGTTTCTGTTAATGTTTTTGCATCAGCGACGGGAGAGATTAATGCCCAGCAAATGGCAAGACAGAAAACCTACAGCGTCCCAGGCATGTCGACGCGTTTGTATTTCCGTGCCATTTAGTCAGATTTGCATACACCCCTCTCGCAGTGTACCCTAGAGGATATTTTCATTCCCACTAGGGTGAAAGAGGCAGTAATTATGGTTTAAAAAGCAAGGTGACAGACAATCCGGACTGCTAGTAATTCAAATCGCTGAAGGGTCCTGCAAATAGATTCTGTTCAGGCGGAGATCCAGCCCCGCGCTACAAGCATGCAGAAGAAGCACAAGAAGAGTTCTGGTCAGACTTCTGCCTTATTCACAAAACTATCAGCTCAAAGAGATCCTTTGGTGTACACAACGAACCCAGCATAAAAATTACACACTAACCTCCTACTCAATCTTCTGTCACGTTTATGTTTTTGATAGAAGTAACATTCATGCAAGTCGTGGCGCAAACGTCTCAGTCCTCAAGACTTCCCTGACTGTTCCATACCACCGACACTTGAGACTCCTTACATACAAGATTATGTAGACGATCAAATGGACAAATGAATTAATATACACCCAACTCCTTTGATTTACATCCAGCACTAGTGTCATAGATGTAGGAAAGTGGTATAAGGAAAGACTAACACACCCCTGAGCATGCATTACATCATATAACAGTACGCCAGAGATTACGATGTGTTAATATAGTTGCAAGCAACAATACGCGGGCCCATGAAACCAGAAAGACAGTGGGCACACACATTTAAACGGAACATAGTATTATGACGTGCCACATACGAGGCCCAGTCTCTGGAATCTGCTGCTATTAGGATTCCTGAATCTGTCCGCCAATTTTCATGAGTTTTAAAGCTTGTTAAGACCCCCCAAAAATCCTAAAACACATTTGACGACATAGGGCTGATGTCATAGTGCTTGGGGCCAAATTTATTAGTGACCGACACCTTGTGCATTTGAACTAATGACGGTTGGATTGTATAATGTTGTGGACCATCTGAGAGACAAGCTAGTCTGTATTCTTATATACATTTCGGCTCTATAACCTGTTATTGTCTCTCTCTCCACGCTGTCTCCGTGTTGTGCGGAAGTCCAGGGACAGATTTTGGGTCATGCTAAACTTACAAAACTCTCCCTCACGCTCTCTTCTTCCCCCATCATTCTCACAATCTGTCTTTCTACTCCTTCACCTTTTCCTTCTTTCCATCAACCACCTTAAAAGAAACTACTGAACAGTGTGGATCTTTGAATATTAAATTTATTAAACTGGTCAACACTACCACCACAGATTGGATACCACCGTTTGGATTAAAATAATCTAACCCAAGGCTTAAAGCCCATAACCTGAAGGTGTAGTAGGTTGTGTAATGTTTATGGGTGGGGCATGTCTGTTGATTTGGATGTGGCACATGTTCAGCCTACAGCATGTAATGCGCGATTCATCTTGTAGACACTGGCATCCCAATCTGCACAACATGCAGTGTTAAAATATACAGAGAGAACGCTGTTCACACCACAGTATTCTTTCATGAAGAACCTGCACCGTTACCGGAAATATTCTGCTTTTGTGAAGTGACTGGTGTTATCCAGAGCCTTCAGGCTATCAAACAACATGGGTTACAGGTAAATCCACAGCACCTGAGAAACACCACAGAAGGTGGGCATTCTATCCGACGTTGGCGCTTACAGTGCAGTTACAATGACACCTCAGATGTTGCTACAGAACTCATCATTGTGCCCGGATCGGACACATCTTTTAATTCACAGATAAGTGGTTTCTATCATTAATTTGTCTGCGTTCAAATATTCGGAGAACCAAATTGAATTAATTTGTGAATCGAATTGAATCGTGGTTGGTCACATACCTGTACAGGCTGTTCAAAAACGTTTTAATCATGTGGTCTGCTCTTGTAACTTAGAAATGAACAGAAGAACAAAAAGATAAAGCTTTTGTTTCTGCAGGTAAAGTGTCACCTTTAATAATTAGCCTAGAGGTTGAAAGTCCTAACGTTGACCGTGATTTTTAAACAGTCTCACAATGAACGCAGAAAAGGTGCAGTCTTAAGAAAAGCCTGGTATAAAACTAAGAACCGACATACTTGTGCGGAAATCCTTTTTTAATTGTCTAGCAAGAAGCTCTGCTTCATTTCCTACGATCTGTTTAATCCCAGCAGTGCATTTGAATCGCGCTCTTCTTCAGCATGCCACAGCAGTGCAGGACAGATGTCTCATCCCTGCAGAACGCTTCTCCTTCTACAGAACTCGGTTCTGACTCAACGTCTAAGTTTAGACCATCTAGTCATGAGGACACATCACACCCCGGGAGCCCAGGCACAAGCGGGAGCTGTACAGTACGAGCGCTTTGCTCGCATTTGCAAGTTAAAATACAACTATGCAAATGAGACGATCTTTACAAGCATCAGTGCAAATTATACCAGTCATTCTGACGTTGGGTCAGGTCAGTGCTCGGGGAAGGCTTCTTTTGGGAAGTTTTGAGAAAGATGAAAACGTATAAATGCAGACAAAAAATGATTGAGTGTTTTAAAATAAGTGCAATTACCCAGACAGAGCACTGGCCAGGGCAGGGGATGGAACGACAGAATCGGTTACATAATCACCCGAATCCAAGCAGGTACTGGCAATGTCTAAAGTATAAATCGACTCTTATCTTGAACAGATGCTTTGGAAAGAAAAAGTTAGAAAAAAAATGGAAACATTTTGAACAGTAATTTCAATTTTAAGTTTCAACTAGTTTCAAATAATTTTAAATAATTTAAGGAAAATATACAGCAAGTAGCAAAATCATTCCAAATCTAGAAATTACAAAAGATGAAAAAAAAAATCTAACTAATTCTCAAATCTTGACCAGAAGATGATGAAAGGAAAATGTACTTCTTGATTGTCAATATTATATTTTATACTTTCCAGATAAATTTAGCAGTACAAAAATACTATCATCATTAGCAAATAGTGCAAACTATGGTTCATTTAAATAAAGAACATAAAAACAGTTTGCACTATGGATGCACGTTTTGATTTAAAAAATAAAATTACATAGTGATTATTTTGACACAATGTGATACACAACTATTAAATGTACCATTTTGTATTCAAACAAATTGATCGAGGCAAACAGCATATAATTGGTCAAATAACTTTAAGATGTTTGCCCAACTCTACTCTTTAACTAATTAAACTCTACATTAAGGCCTCCGAGTGGCGCAGTGGTAAAGTGCTCGCCCTATCATCCGGATATCGCGAGTTCGATCCCTGGGTGATGCTGTAACCTCTCGCAGAGGTCTAGAGAGAGCTGATTGGCCGAGCTCTCTCAGAGGGGAGGGATGAGAGATATTTAGTGCTCCCACATTAATCACGGCTCTACTGCCAACCAGGGGCGTCTGTGAGCTCACGCAAGCGGAAGGAGCGGATAGCGCTGTCCTCCGAGTGTGTTACGCCGCCCCCAACGGTGCGTGAGCAAGCAGTTAGAAAAAAAGTGGTCAGTAACGTCACGTGGTTCGGAGGAAACACGTGATAGTCTTTGGCCCTCCCGACTGAGGCGTAGTCCAATCCAAAAATCCCCCCCAAAAAAATTCTACATTAATTCTTGATTGTGCTTATAATAAATTTCCCTTTTGCAAAGAAATATTGGCACAGATCAATACTGCGATATTGATTTCTATGCAGCATGTTTTGCATAATTTGCTACATACAACTCTGAGAACACTTCTTGTCTAGATAGTAGTAATAGAGACCGAGTCTCTCATGACATGAAATGCCAGCGCAACAGAGAAGAAAACTTGGGCTACCAAGTAATTTCAAATAGAGTTCCTTCCCTGTTCGTCAAATCAAATCAACATGGGTGCTCACAGCATCAGAATTAATCAATAAATAAATAAAACTAAATAAAAAGTAAAATTTTTAATTCTGTTAAAGTGAAGTTAAAGAAGTACTTGGTTTAGAATAATCAACATACAGTTATTTGCTTGTTAAATCTGAAATACTGACTATAGAGTTTGAGAAAAGAATATAAAGATCAATCAATCGCGTTAACTGCCTAGCATGTTGCTAACAAAATACAAAAATGGCAGCGTCTGGTTTTTCATTTTGTCTGTTGAGCTTGAAAATGACAATTATAACCGGCGAAATCTCCCATGATGGAATACTGGATTATATTTTTACATAAACTTCATCTGAGTTTTCAAACCTGTAGAAATTTCTGAAGAAGAATTTCCACCTTTCTTTCTTTGCTGACCATGGTGTTTTTTTTAATCTATGGGAAAAAAAAGAAAAAAAAAAAAAGAAAAAAAAGGAGAGGAGGGGGTTTGAGATTAGTGCAAGGTGTATGAGGCATGTATCAGATTAAGAATGATTCTTTGTATTGATTTAAACTTTGAAATAGCTTGACTGCTTTTATTGATGTTTAAATTAAAATAATTAAATATGTATAAATCAAAATGTACAATCTCACTTGCAACATTTTTTAAAACGTAACAAATAATCAAGAAAATCTCGCCTGGGACTATCTATTGAAATGTGTCAGGAACGAGAATGAGAGTGGTGCAAGGGGGAAAAAAAAAAGAGAAAAATAAAAAGAGGAAATCAGCATGAGATGGTTGAGAAACAGGTTACCATGACAACCCTGCTGTAAAACAGTTTTACATGTGGGGTTTCGTTGAAAGGGGATGTAATTGGTTATCACATGCTGATTTAATATTAATTTTTTTAAAACAAAAGGATATTATAATTAATATTATTATATTTTTATATTATTATTATTATATTATATTAATATTATTATAATTGAGCCTGAGTTCACATGACTTTCTAGTGTACAGGATTCCAGGCTTAATCACTGGGACTTTAAATCACAAGTGTTGCATGTTGTCATGGACTGTCACACAATTAAGAGGACCTTTAGTTAACAAGAGGAGTGTACTGAGAATATATTCTCATAACAAGTATGCTCTTGGGCGAGGGAAAGGGAGCAGCATGGGACGCTGGGATCTGGCTCACTGCAGTCTTCACATCCTACTACTACTAGTACTACTGCATACATATACATATACATATATGCATGTATACATTTAAATATTTAAAAAAAAAAAAAAAAGCAAACAAATCAAAACACGTGGTTCTTTATGTTCTGTATAAACAGAATAAACACTGTGGCGTTTAATGTTTATGACGGCAAAATAAAACCATGCTAGCAATCCGGTGATGACAAAATAAATTAATGTGACCACTTCCGGCGCTGTCTTGCTGTAAGGATGGCTTAGGAAGGATTAGTTTTTTTTTTTTTTCCTCTCTAATTATTAATTGGGTTTGACATTTAAATTATATCGTGATCGATTTATTACTCCTCGAGTCCACTCCCACACACAGTCCACTGCTCTACAGGAACTACGGTGACCTTCAGTGTGTCTACAAAATAACCAACAGGAGGCGCATCCAAACACAAACAAGCATTCTGGATGGATCGGTAGTGTGTTTTCCGAACAGGTTTTCTCAGTGACTTACTGTTATGCACTTTCGCTAAACCCACAGCTTATGTCATTGCTTTTTGTCATGCTCTACATATCTTCCAGGTTACTCGTAAGAAAGTAAGAAGCCGAGCTGTGAATCATCCAATGTCTGGGCACTGCCGTTTACTGTGATTTATTTCATGCAGACACATTTTTTACATGTTTAAAACTATTAAAAACTACTGGAAGTATTTAATAATTGTGTACTTGATTGTTTAAATGTCATGTCTCGTGCAAAGAGATAACCTTTCTGTTCTGCCAATTGTCAGTCCAATAAGTGGAGGCATCACAATAAACCACACATAAAAATCTCAAAAGCTGAGGTATATTTTTAACACAATTCAGGAATTGTATACCATTTAATGTTTGCAAATTCACCTAAAGTGAAGGTAATAAAGAGATGGGGGTGCAATTTAAAGTAGTTATAAAGCTATAGCGCATGTATTCTGCTTAAAATTCATCCTCTCCTGAGCACCAGGCTACACAAAGACATGTCGGATATTCACTATAGCCAGGTTTTCAATGATGGAGGGATGCAATAAAATACAAATCTGTGATGGAAGTATTTTTCCTATGATTCAGCAAAAAACAAAAAAAAAACAAAAAAAAAACATAGATTTAAAAAGGTATCTCCCAGTAGAAAAATATTCTGAAAATGTTAAATGGTTAAACAGTAGGCTGTGTAAAGAACATTATTAACTGTTCTTTATTAACTCCTGCATAGGATGCATTTCTGTTCATCCTGTTACTATATTAAAGGTTTGAGAGGTTTCCTGTCTTCTATTATATTTATCGAAAATCTAAAAATCACTGACAAGGCCATACAGGAGTGTGATGTCAATGAAGCCTGCACATCAAGCAGCTGTGGACGTGATGGAGATTTTTTATTTTAGTTTTTTAATCTAGGATCAAACCGAAAATCCCCCCCAGTGGAGGTCATGCCTATGATTAAGCACAATGTCTATGAGAAGAGAATAAACTGCCGCGGGTGGATGAGAGAGCTGTGCACTGACACCGTGCTTATTACTGTCTCACTCTCTCAGCAGGTACACCGAGTAGGTGGAGACAAGCGGTGTGTGTGTGTGTGGGGGGGGGGGGGGGGGGGGGGCGT